>CM023610.1:24101861-24621861 GCA_013358685.1 Antennarius maculatus | reverse complement strand
AACTAGATCATGAATCAGATTGATTCAAATCCAGTTCAGATTGGTTCAAGTTCGTTTCAGGTTGATCCAGATTGTGAATTAGATCAGTTCAGATCCAGATCAGATCCGCTTTAGGTTAAACCAGATCATGATTCAGATCCGGTTCAGATCAGTTCAGATCCGGTTCAGGTTAAACCAGATTTTGAACCAGGTTCAGATCCGGTTCTGTTTCTTTATGTCACCCGATCTGACCCCGGCGCTGGTCCAGCCAGACGCCTGCAGGAGGTGAAACACGCGTGACGAAGAACATGTGACGGTCAGGTTCTTCCAACATGAGGCATCTGGAGTCGACCACAAAGACACGACCCGATGATGACATGATGTAACGCGTGTGATTGGTTAGTCACGGCGTCACATGCCGCCCCGTCAATGTCTGTCTTTGTCCGAGCGAGGAGCCAATCAGGAGCCGCTTTGTGCCCTGCAGCTGTTTAGCAGCGGTTGAAAGAGTCCAATTTAGCTGTGAGGACTTGAAGAGGTCATCAAGGAGAAGCCGACGCCCCCGGGGCTGCGACCCAACAACACCCCCGAAACGCTTTAAATAGCAGAAAACACAAAAACAAGACGAAGTCTGGAGAGTTCACACTGGATGACACTGTTCACCCACCAGGCACAGAAAATACAGGAAGTGGAATTTCAAAATAAGATGCAAAATTATTAATTAAAGCTGAACACATGGGAAACAGAAAGTCTGGTTAGACTTGACTCGTTTAATTAAACCCGACTCAGCGGATTAACGGCTGGGCGTCACCCCGTTAATCCCGCTTGACATCTGCTGAAGTTCAGTCAGTCTGGCTTCTAATCCCGACCTCCGTCAGCTGCCGGGACGCCGTCACGTCTGGACCAATCAGAACCAGGCTTCCTTCACCTACAGGAGTGACCAGCCACCCCCCCCCCACCACTCAGAACCGCCCCGGGTCCACCTTCTTCGCCTTGGTGGGAGTTACGAGGGTCTTTTACTGCAACCCAAACGAGTTGTTTACCAGTCGGCATGGCAACGAGGCAACAATCGGAGTGTGTGTGGAACGCCGTCAGCGCTAATCATGACTCGGCAATATGCAGAAAATGTTTGAAGGTTCTTTTACAGGCTGGACCCCTGCAGCCCCCCCCCCCGATGCTGGCCTCCATCAGCAGCAGCCGGGGATTCCCAAACAACGCACTGTTGCTATGGGAGACGCTTGGTTTCCCAGTGTGCCCCCCCCCTTCCCCTAGTTACTGTTGCTATGGCATTCAAACCTACTTGTACCCCTCCATATGTGCAGACATGTGTGGACCCCCGAGTTCATCGTGTTTATGACATCATGCATGTAAGTCTACATGGTGGTGGTGGTGGTGGTGGATGAGTCTGCTGAGCTGTTTGGGTTTTGAATTTTTTCGCAAAATAAAACCTTTGTGTCACTTTCAGTATTTCTGACTGAATCTTTCCTTCTTTTCTGGAATTGATGTTTTTTTCCAGGCTTTTATTTTTTCGCAGATCCTGTCGAGCGACCATATAAGGAAGCAGGTAGTTGGCTGAAGAAGCGTTACTGGAAACGGTCCACTGTGAGACGAAACAAAGGAAGTAGAGGAGGCCAAACATTCCAGGAATGTCAGGAATGGAAGGTATTATTCCGGGGATTCAGGAACTTCCCCGGTTCGGCCCGAACCTCTGACTCATGAGAAAAAGAATAAACTGAATTTGAATAACATTTGTTCCTGTTTGTTTCTGTCTGTTCCTGTTTGTTCCTATTTGTTTCTGTTTCTTCCTGTTTGTTCCTGTGTGTTTCTGTTTGTTCCTGTTTGTTCCTGTTTGTTTCTGTTTGTTCCTGTTTGTTCCTGTTTGTTTCTGTCCGTTCCTTTTTTTTCTCTTGCTCCTGTTTGTTTCTGTTTGTTCCTGTTCGTTTCTCTTGTTCCTGTTTGTTTCTGTTTTTTTACTGTTTGTTTCTGTTTGTTCCTGTTTGTTTCTGTTTGTTTCTGTTTATTCCTGTTTGTTCCTGTTTGTTTCTGTTTGTTTCTGTTTGTTTCTGTTTGTTCCTGTTTGTTCCTGTTTGTTTCTGTATGTTCCTGTTTGTTTATGTTTGTTCCTGTTTGTTCCTGTTTGTTCCTGTTTGTTCCTGTTTGTTTCTGTATGTTCCTGTTTGTTCCTGTTTGTTTCTGTTTGTTTCTGTTTGTTTCTGTTTGTTCCTGTTTGTTTCTGTTTGTTTCTGTTTGTTCCTGTTTGTTCCTTTTTGTTTCTGTTTGTTTCTGTTTGTTTCTGTTTGTTCCTGTTTGTTTCTGTTTGTTTATGTTTCTTCCTGTTTGTTTCTGTTTGTTCCTGTTTGTTCCTGTTTGTTTCTGTTTGTTCCTGTTTGTTCCTGTTTGTTTCTGTTTGTTTCTGTTTGTTCCTGTTTGTTCCTGTTTGTTCCTGTTTGTTCCTGTTTGTTTCTGTTTGTTCCTGTTTGTTCCTGTTTGTTCCTGTTTGTTTCTGTTTGTTTCTGTATGTTCCTGTTTGTTTATGTTTGTTCCTGTCTGTTCCTCTTTGTTCCTGTTTACACTGGTGACTTGAATGGTGCATCATTATTGAGGAAGAAAATTTTATTTTCTTGAAATTTGAAACTTTCATCCAGATTAAATCTGATTTCTGTGCAGAAAAACAGAGGTCAGAGGTCAGATCTGTGATGATGACATGGAATCACAGGGAACAACTTCGTGTTGGTTCTCCTTCCCAGAAGCTCCACAGGGTTTCAGTTTCCAGCAGGTTTGCAATCTGGCTTCAGTTCCAGAAATTTGTTTACAAGGAGAGAAAGAGGGGGCGGAGCCAAAGAGAGCGAGTAAAAGAGGGGTGGAGCCAAAGAGAGAGAGGGGTGATGGACAGATAGCAACAGAGGATTTCCTCTAAACGGCTGGAAAAACCAAGAAAAGGGGGGGGGATGGAAACATTCCTGCAACAACCTGCAGGAATGTTTCCATACCTCAGCTTCATACCTCACCTGCGGCCTCATGGGAAATGTAGTCTGGATGGGAGCCGATCCACCCAACAGGACGGAACCACGAGGTCAAGGGTCAGCCAGAGACCCAGACCAACAGCAGGCAGGCAGGCGAAGGGTTAAAGCCTTTTCTCACAGAGGAGTAAATGTTTAGTATTTAATGACTATCTGAGGAGGAGCATCGACGTCCAGAACGCCGCGTTCCTCCGAGGCGACGGTCCGTGTCCGGGTGAAAGGTCACCGAGTTCCAGATGAAACCAAAACACGCTGTTAATCCCTGAACATGGTGCGTTCCTGCAGGAACGCCACGCTCCCCGCAGGCCTCATTAGAGGAGCACGCCGATCAGCGAGGGAGGGGCGTGGCTCCGAGAGGGAGGAGGTGTGGCTCTGAAAGGAAGGAGGCGGAGCTACCAACAGGAAACAAACAAAAAGTTTCTGTTTGGAGTAAAAACGCACATTTGTTCACGGAGGAAATATTCCTTCTCACGGGACTCCGCCCCTATTAGCAAAGATTAGCAGAGGTCAGCTAGCTTGGCTGTTCGCTAGTTAGCTCAGTTAAGCTAACTAGCTCCTCAATAAGCTCCTCCCTCTTGCTTCAGATTGGAGGTTTTATTCAGGTTGAATTCTGAGGTGATGATGGTGATGGTGATGATGATGATGGTGATGATGATGATGGTGATGATGGTGGTGATGATGATGATGATGATGATGAAGATGATGATGATGATGATGATGAAGATGATGATGATGATGATGATGGTGATGATGATGATGGTGATGATGGTGGTGATGATGATGATGATGATGATGAAGATGATGATGATGATGATGATGGTGATGATGATGATGATGATGATGATGGTGATGATGGTGATGGTGATGATGATGATGGTGATGATGATGATGGTGATGATGGTGGTGATGATGATGATGATGATGATGAAGATGATGATGATGATGATGATGGTGATGATGATGATGGTGGTGATGATGATGATGATGATGATGAAGATGATGATGATGATGATGATGAAGATGATGATGATGATGATGATGGTGATGATGATGATGGTGATGATGATGATGATGATGATGGTGATGATGATGATGATGATGATGATGAAGATGATGATGATGATGATGATGGTGATGATGGTGATGGTGATGATGATGATGGTGATGATGATGATGGTGATGATGATGATGATGATGATGGTGATGATGATGATGATGATGATGATGAAGATGATGATGATGATGATGATGGTGATGATGGTGATGGTGATGATGAAGATGATGATGATGATGATGATGAAGATGATGATGATGATGATGATGGTGATGATGGTGATGATGATGATGGTGATGATGGTGGTGATGATGATGATGATGATGATGAAGATGATGATGATGATGATGATGGTGATGATGGTGATGGTGATGATGATGATGGTGATGATGATGATGGTGATGATGGTGGTGATGATGATGATGATGATGATGAAGATGATGATGATGATGATGATGGTGATGATGATGATGGTGGTGATGATGATGATGATGATGATGAAGATGATGATGATGATGATGATGAAGATGATGATGATGATGATGATGGTGATGATGATGATGGTGATGATGATGATGATGATGATGGTGATGATGATGATGATGATGATGGTGATGATGATGATGATGGTGAGGGAAGCTGTTGAGGACTCTGGGAACCTCAGACAGGCAGCAGCTGGTCCAGCGAGGCCCAGCAAACCCCAGCAGGATGGGGGTTGAGGGGAGCATCAGGACTAGGGAGGGTGCTGGTGGGGGGGGAAGGGGGGGGGGCTGCAGACAATCAATTAGCAGCCAATCGTCTGTTTTTTTAATTAACCAGCCTGGATCCGTTCACGTCGAACATCTGTCAGGAAAACGCCGACCTCAGCGGCGTGGAGGACACCCCCCACCCCCACTCCCCAACAGAAAGTGGGTGAAGCTGGAGGCGACTTTGTTCTGCTTTCACTCGTTCCACCATCTGCTGGAAACAGACGACGAGATGAACGATTTGTAAAAAAGCATTTTTATTTTAATTTTTCACCGTTAACAAAATAGTGAACATTATTCTATATAATTTATAAATTCACATCCAGATGAGTTTCTGATGGTGGTTCGTCTCGTGGCTTCCTCCCTCCTCTCCTCCTCTTCCTCCCCCTCTGCTCCTTCCTGTCCTCCTGCTTTCTGCTGTCGGATGAAGATAAGATCAGAAACCAGGAAGTATTCCTTGTCTTCACTGGATGGATCTCAGACTGTGTCCACAGAGTCCAATGCGTATTAATCTGCAGCGGAAAATAGTCCCCATCCAACCTCTGGAGACCTGGCCCAAGGTCAAACTCAAGGCCCCGGGGGCCAAATGTGGCCCTCCACATCATTTTATGTGGCCCACGAGAGCATAAAGGTCAGTGTCTAAAAATAAGGTCAAAAGTGGTCTTTGAGCAAAAACTACATTTCCCACAATGCAGTAGTTCAGCCCATTTTAACTGACAAAAACGCTGTGAACAAAGTTAACGTCCTAACTTGTGTCTGATGTTATTTTTCTTTATCGATTGATAGTTTGATCCTTGATTGATGGAGTTCTGTGGGTTTAATAACCTGACAAATGAAAAGGATTTATGTTAGAACAGAGAAACAAACAAACATGTTTTTTCTGTCTAACTGTAATGTTTGGAACTAGAATAAGTCAGAAATTCACTGATTTAACATTAAGGAGTAGTTACATTACATTGAGTTACATTTAGTTACATTTATTAGTTACATTAAGGAGTAGTTACATTTAGTTACATTACATTGAGTTACATTTAGTTACATTTATTAGTTACATTAAGGAGTAGTTACATTTAGTTACATTACATTGAGTTACATTTAGTTACATTTATTAGTTACATTAAGGAGTAGTTACATTTAGTTACATTACATTGAGTTACATTTAGTTACATTTATTAGTTACATTAAGGAGTAGTTACATTTAGTTACATTACATTGAGTTACATTTAGTTACATTTATTAGTTACATTAAGGAGTAGTTACATTTAGTTACATTACATTGAGTTACATTTAGTTACATTTATTAGTTACATTAAGGAGTAGTTACATTTAGTTACATTACATTGAGTTACATTTTGTTACATTTATTAGTTACATTAAGGAGTAGTTACATTTAGTTACATTACATTGAGTTACATTTAGTTACATTTATTAGTTACATTAAGGAGTAGTTACATTTAGTTACATTACATTGAGTTACATTTAGTTACATTTATTAGTTACATTAAGGAGTAGTTACATTTAGTTACATTACATTGAGTTACATTTAGTTACATTTATTAGTTACATTAAGGAGTAGTTACATTTGTTTTATTTATTTTTTACATTTAGTTACATTTATATAACTAAATGTAAATAAAATAAGTATAAAATAAATGTAACATTTAGTTACATTTATTAGTTACATCTGGCCCTTTGATTACAGCCATGATTCTGATGTGGCCCTCGGTAAAAATGAGTGTGACCCCCCTGCTGTGAAGTTATGACGTTTCCCAGGTGTTCGCAGACACTGGTGAGACGAAACTCTCCCAGTTCTCCCAGCGTCACGTCCATCACTTTACGACTTCCTGTCTTTGTCCCGGCGAGAACTGAGCGCGCTCAGATCCCCTCTGGGAGACAGAACGCGAGACCTTGAGTGGGATCTGTCCTCCCCTGTCTCATTGTTGTCCTCGTGTGAACGCGGGGCGCCGAGACAATGCCCTTTTGTCCCGCAGTCGGCGAACGCTTCCTCTCCTCCTCCGTGTCCTGGGGGGGACAAACCGGGACGAGTCCGAGGCTAAACCGGGTCAGGAGCCGCAACCGACGTTCAAGTGTTCATCGCCTTATTGGCTTCATGAGGAATAAATAGAGGCCGGCATGCATCCTGCACGCGTCCCCGTTTTCTTCTTCTTCTTTGTTCCGGACTGTCATCGCCTCGGTCACCTCAGGACAAAACCTCCCCCCCCGGCTGTTTGATCAGCATGAAAAACAGAAAAACACCTCCAACGAAACCGTTCCTGCAGTCCGACGTGTTTCCAATGAAAACACTCAGCTGATGATTAACAGGCGTCGTGAGTCATTTAGTTATTTACTCTCATTCAAGTAGAGCTGACAGGAAGTTGTTGGCTCGTGGGGGGGGGGGGGGGGCGGCTTTGATGTCGTTCATCGCTAGTAAAATCATTCCTAATTTGATATATTGATGAATGCATTGAAGTCCAGAGCTGTGTTCTCCGTCTGCAAGGCCTCAGTTCAAAAAAATACACGACGTCTGAACAGAAAGAGCCACGAATTAAAGGTGATTCTCCAGAAACAGACACCAGAATTCAGCTGAAGAAACATTTAGAAATCAGCAAAACGCGAAAATTGTCCAAACGTACCGACCTCGTGTCTCTTTAAATGAACATAAAACACCATTTATGGGCCTGTAGGAGGAGCTTGGTTCTGTCGGCTGTGATGTTCCAGTTTGCGGTCTTTTAGCGACTTTTTTGCAGGTATAGACCGAGAACTTTGGCTAAAGGTGGTACAGATCCATAAAGGGGATCCACAAGGTTCTATACTCAGACCACTATAGTTTATTTAATAATAATAATAATAATAGTAAAAATAATAATTAAAATAATAATAATAATAATAAAAATAATAATATATATAATAAACAACAATTTTAATAATTTATATTATTTATGTTTATGGTTTGTTTACACTGTTCACATTCGCATTTTTACACCTGCTTTATGTGCTTTCAATTGCCCCTTGGGGACTAATAAAGTTTTTTTAATTGAATCGAATGATTGTATACTTAGAAATCACATGACTTCATTTATATGCAGATGATACCCTTGTTCACTGCTTTGGGTTTACTCGTACGACTTTAAGTGAAACCGTAAAATAAATTATTTAAGTCAAGATCAACATTTCCAGAATTAATGGACAGATGTCCTCAGTTCTCTAGAGGTTGTCTAGAGCAGAACCAGCTGGGTTGTTTTGTACTGAATCAGTGCAACAACGTGACCCCGAATTCTGTCAACGTCCATCCTTTGGACAAACCCTGTTAAATAAATAGGATTTAAAAAAGTAAATGCTGTTCGATTCAACTCAATCAGTTGACGGCTGGATGAGGAAACCGAAGCAAAGAAGCAAACAGATTAAATAGGGAGAAGGCAAACGAGGCACAGGTGACACCAATAAAGGCAGACACAGGTGGTGGAGAAGGTCTGAGACGAATCAAACTAGGAACCAGGACGTTTGAGACGCTTGAAACGCTTTAATTTAACCGGAATAAAATAAACTAAACTGTCTTTTATTTTGAAGTGTTTCTTTTTTTCACCAATAGGAGATGAAGTCATGATGAACGTCTGAAACACCTCAAATGCTTTACATCTGATGCACCTGCTCCCAAATCCTCATTAACAATCATCTGGATGCTGATTGGTCGGTTATTTGACCCACTTCAATCCATGCATTTGGTTTCATTTGAGATCCTTTTCTACAAATTCAAACCGTTTGTGACTTTTTTTTTTTTCTTTTTTTTTTTAACTTCCAATGTCCGAAAGCCTGTCGGCATTTTAACAAAAACATTTACTGAATGCTTCGAGTGTCTTGCATATTTGAAATGCTGCAGACGCGCACACACACACACACACACACACACACACACACACACATGCATTTCCTCTGGACACTCTGTTCTGTTCCTCCCAGCTTTGCGTTCTTCTGAGAAGCTCTAGGATCTGGATCTGGATCAGAGGGACACGGTGTGTGTTTCCGGCAGGCGTGTGTTTCCAGTGGGCGTGGCCCGCCGCTCCGTTAGCGTCAGGACGTGACTCTCTGTCTCGGCCGATCCGGACTCCGGATTGGACGGTTTCTGCAGAGAAGAGATGGAATCATTTCCAGGAAACATTTTGTGTTTGTCTCCAGAATCCGCTCCAGACTTCCTGTTAGCTAATAAACGTAGCACCCAACGTAGCATGACTCATCGGATTAGCATTAGCATTAGTCTTCACCCTGAGCTGCGGCGTGACCCGACCTCCTTCCTGTAACACGGTCAGCAGGAAGTCAGGAGAAAGGTCAAAGGTCAGGGAGGGGCAGCTTTCACTGCACATCGTGTCGCTTCCTGTTTCATGATGACAATTCAGTGTGTGTGTGTGTGTGTGTGTGTGTGTGTGTGTGTGTGTGTATGTGTGAGAGAGACTATAAAAATGACTGCATCAGCTTTAAACTTTAAAGAAACAGGAAACGCTTGAAAAGCTAAAACTCTAAAAACGAACATCTGGACAGATTTTAAAATCCCCTTAAAATGTCACTTAAATAAAACTTTTTCTTTGGTCTTCAAGAAAACTTTATGTAAAACCATCAAAAGAACAACAATGCAGCTTAACGTCAGTAAAGAAATATCCACGATAAATTTAACTCCTGACGGAATCAGTTTCAACTCTGATCCGAGGTCAATCTGCGTGGTTACTATTATTCCTCAGGCCCCGCCCCCTCAAATGATGTCATCAGCATTCTTCTGACGTGAGTGACAGACAGACGCCATAAAATTATTAATTAAAGAAAAGGTCATGGGCGGAGCCAAACGTTCTACCTTCATTTTATTGGCAAAAATGCGCCAGAATGTAGAAACTGACGTCCGCAGCATCATAGGAAGAACGGCCAATCACACGTCAGGCCACACCCACCTTCGAAGCACCGCCTTTAGTTCTATAAACAAATTATAGATCACTATAATGAGTCACAAAATGTACAAAATTAATTGTTTAAAGGAGAATTACTGCAGGAAAAATAGCGACTGACATTAAAGCGTGTGGGCGTGGCCTGTGGGTGTGGCCAGGAATCTATGGCATCCTGTTTTGGTTTCTGTCATGTTTTTCAGGTTAAAAATAGAAAGGCGTTCCACCAATGAAAAACAGTCTCACTTTTAGTCTCCCTGACCCCGCCCATCCGCAAAGGGCATGAGTTTACTGCTAACACGCTAACACGTTAGCGCCTGCGTCATCGCATTAACGTCACATGACGGCACTTGTTGTTCACTTTTAGTTCTATTTATGTTTTGTTCTTTGTTAAGAACCTGTGATATTTGAGGAGGTTCCACACAGTCGTTAATAATTATAGAGTTAATAATAATAATTATATATAATTATATTATATGTAATAATTATTATTTTTTATGTTTAAACCAATAATAACGGCTTTGACTAATAATGTTGTACACATGTAAAGTCTTAAATAGCAGAATATGGAGGCTCGTCCTCATTGGTCCAGAGCCGACCAGAGAAGTGCGACTACTCTCATTGGACGGTTTCCAGCTGGCGGGAAGTTCACCCGCCACAATAAAAGCCCCCCCCAAAAGCCTCTGAGCTGAACGGCTTGTTGAGGCTTTGATGTCTTCCTTGCAGCTGACTCACCTCCAGTTCATTGCCCCCCCCCCCGCCTGATTAACTGTAACTCCTGTGTCTCCTGTCTGTGGTGGTGGGGGGGTGGGGGGGGGGGCAGGATGGGGAGGAAATGAGAGGCCGATGTGTGATGTGTGAGGTGTGAACAGAAACCTCTGGCGGCGAATCAGCGTTCAGCTGACATCTGATTGGATGTTGGTTTGTGCTGATCCTGAGTCCGCCCCGCCCCCTTCATGGAGCCTTTACTCGCCCTAGCTGGCATAGAAGCAGCTAGCATGGGAGCAGCTAGCATGGAAGCAGCTAGCATGAGAGCAGCTAGCGTGGGAGCAGCTAGCATGAGAGCAGCTAGCGTGGGAGCAGCTAGTATAAGATTAGTTAGTATGAGTATAAATTGCAAGATTAGCAGACGCGACAGTAGCTAACATGATGATTTCTAGCATGGGAATAGCTAGCAAGGGAGCTAGTGCTATTGCACGGCTTTTAAGTCCAGGGGCTCTAAGCGGAGGCGGAGCTAAACCTCCATGTGGGCGTGGTCTCACTGTATTATTTTGACATTAGAGCTCACGCTACACGTGTTCTGGCCGAATGCTGGCTCGTCAGCTAGCATGACACGCTAGCGTCACACGCCGGGACGACTCCGGGAGTGTCTGGAGCTTCTGCAGCAGCAGCCAATCAGCATCGAGCTCCGGCTCATCCCTGATCTCAAAACAGATTGTGTTTGTGACCGAACGTCTGATGATGTCATCGAAAGCTGAAGACGTTGTGCAACAGTCGGAACGCCTGGATCACAACATGTTTGCGTCCAGATGTTGTGTGTGTGTGTGTGTGTGTGTGTGTGTGTGTGTGTGTGTGTGTGTGTGTGTGTGTGTCGGCAGCAGACTGTCAGATCCTGTTGTGTCTCCCAGCGCCGGGTTTTCCCCCCTCTGACTCAGCCCCCCCAGACTCCTGAGTCATGAGGATCCGTCCTCCTGGCTGCTTTGAGGCGTCGCCTCCATCAGTTAAAGGCTGGGGGCGGGGCTTCAGTGCACGCCAGTCGTGGGTGAAGCCAACAAATGAGAAGAATCACAAATGTCCCTAATTATGCAAATACAATGCAAACAAGATGCAAATGAGCCGCGGCAGGAAGACGTCTGCTGGGCATTGAACCCAGAAGACGAGTCCAGACGGGATCGTCTCACCTGGATGGGGCCGCCAGATAGCTGCTAGCGGCGCATTAGCCGCTAGCATCTGCTAACCGTCACTTGGCTGAAGTGATTCTGTTTTAACGGCGTCACTAAACCAGCCTATCACGGTCATGCTCTCCGCCTCGGCTCCGCCCGTCTCGGCCTCCAGACGTGCGGTAAACCCAAACTGCAGGCCGAGCCCCGCCCCCTCCAGGACCACACAGAGACTCAGGCGGCGCCAGCCGGCGTCCGCGTGGATTCTGTCCCGGCGTTCTCGACCTGCGGCGCCGCGGCTCTGACAGTTTTTCTAGGCGTTGCCGACGGGCCGCATTCCTTCATCCTGGGAATGTGAGGAATGCAGCCGGCATGTGACAACACTGACTGCTAGCTGCTAGCTGCTACCAGCTAGCTTGCTAGCTCTCCTGCTTGTGGGTCACACGGACTCATACGACCTCCACCTGTCTGTGCCGGTGAAGGTAAGGAATGCCTCCTCCAGCTGACCTTTGACCCCAGCTGGGTCAACAACTCAGAGGGGGGAGGGGGTCAGTTCACACCTCGACTCCTGCAGAGCCTGAGAAAACCTCTGACCTCTGACCCCTGACCGACACCTCCGACGACGAGGACTTTAAACCCTTGACGGGTCGATAAGCAGATCGACGAGCCAGACGGGCTGATGATGACTTGATGATGTCACAGTTGTGAGGTGATGATGTCACGTTTGCAGGGGTGAAGTGGTCAGATGTGACCTCAGAAGCGGTCTGAGGTCATGTGACCCCCGCTGGGAGCAAACGCTCAGGAGTATTTGACTATTAAAATGAAGCTGAACAGCCTGAACTTCGAACACATGACAGCCGGTCGGACATGTGTTCACGCTAATCTGCTGCTGGCGTCTGATTGGCTGCGCTGCAGACATTCAGGTTGGGTCTGTGTGGGAAAACAAACGAGCGACTCGGTGCCAAACTCTAGTCACGATTCATCATTTATGTTCCTGAAAATGATAGTAATTTGTGCGGGCTAACCCAATGCTAAGGATAAGCTGCTTGCTAAACCAGCCGTACCTGTGGGAGGCGTCTACCTGAGGTCACGCCGTCAACTCAGGCGACTCCCAGCTCACATTTGTGAAGACAAGCAGGAAAAAAAAAAGCGCAGTAAAGTTATTGTTGTGCGTTAAAGGCACGGAAGGCGACGTGAAGCTAAATATTAGCACAGTCTCGGGTGATCGGGAATGTTCCAGACTGAAGGAACCACAGCGGGCTCGCCCAGCGCCGACGAAAGCTGAACTCTATTTATACGGCATCTTTTACTCTGTTCGCGTGCAGAGAGAGTGAAAAAAATCAGACAAACGAAAAGAACTTGAACGAAACAGAGGATGGCCAGTTAAAATAACAGCAAGTAAAACACGTAAAAAACTCACGCGTGTGACTCCTCTCCGTGTTTTGTCAGCGCCTGTGAAGGAGTTTGGAGCGTGCCTGCAGCTAATGCCTTCCTCCCCTTGGTTGCGCTTAGCTTAGCATGCTAGTCGTAAAAACTACCACGCTAAGCTACTTTTTAGCTTAGCATGCTTAAAACTAGCTTAGCAAGCTAAGCTACTTTTGAAGTTTACAAACGGGTAAATCTGCCCGGCGTCTTCAGTCACGTAGAGTTGGGTGTCATCAGCGTAGCAAGAGAGACGAGAAGATGAGAGGCTAACTTCCTGTAGCTAATTGCATCCAGTGCGTCCCTCCAGCAGCACCGGTCGCTGTTTTCACTAAGACGTCGTGAACGAGTGAATGATAGCATCACGCCGCTATCATTGTCTTTTTTTCGGTTAGCTTACTTTGCTAGCGCATGGTAGCAATAATACGTTTCCGCCTTGGAAGTGTGAAGGTTTTGGTATTTAAACATGACCTTAGCCAAAAGGAAACGGTCTGAAGCGGCGGACAGACTAAGAAGGTCCGGCTCGAGGTTTTCATCGGAGCGAGGCGGCTGCCGTCACCGCCGTCCTCCGCTCGGAGATCCCGTGACGGCCTATGACCCGTCCGTCTGGCGTCACTCCGGTCTGACATTTGGACCCGTCTATTTCCAGCAGGCGGGCTCTGTTCTGAGTCAGGTCTGGGACACGAGCGGTTTCACCCGTCTGCTGCGTGCGTGTGTGTGTGTGTGTGTGTGTGTGTGTGTGTGTGTGTGTGCATGTGGGGGTTGGCGTGGCGAGTGTGTTTGCGTCCGTCGGCTGCAGGGCAAAGCCTGAAGTCGGCTGTGGGTGTTTGTTTCTGACTTTACACTGAAGAGTGACTGATGAAATCAGCATGAGTCACAGTGTGTGTGTGTGTGTGTGTGTGTGTGTGTGTGTGTGTGTGTGTGTGTGTGTGTGTGTGTGTGTGTGAGCTGTTCTCTGAGGTGTATTGTGTTGCACGCTATCTGCACATTTTCTTCTCCCCATGCACAGACATGCCTTGTCGTTCTTTCACAACGTGGTGTCTCAGTAGCAGCGAGCTAACGCTAACAGGCGCTAGGCAGGAGGGCGGAGGTTCAAATCCCACGCTTTCCACCCCTCTCCTCCCCCCTCTCCTCACCCCCCCCCCCCACCAAAGAAACCCTTTGAGGAGGTTCCATGTCTGGTCAGGATGAAGAACATTCATCCTGGATGGATGGATGCACACTTTAGTTTTTCTTGGGGGGGGGGTCGGGGTCTGCTGTAATGTCCTGTGGGCGGAGCCCCTCCCTCTGCAGGGTGGGGCCTGTGGTGACAGTGGGTTGGTGGTTTTGGGCGTGGGGAGGGTCGCTGTGGTGCGTTCAGGGACAGCCGGGAGAAGCGGTCCAGGGGCTATTATAGTCTAATTTTAGGCCCCCCATGCCCCCCCCCAACCAGATCAGATAGGGTCACAGTTACTCAGGAAGTACTCGAGTACTCCTGGTGCCGTGCTGCCTTCAGGGTCGGTGTTTTGTCCGTGTTTTCCCGCGTCGCCGTCGGCAGCTCAGGTGTCTCATTGTGTGAGGGGTGAATGGGGGGGGGGGGCGTGACGGCGGGTGAAACTGAACCCCCCCAAGCGGCCGCGTACCGTTACGCACCACAGAAGAAGAAGCAGACGGCCGGCGGGCGGAACAAAGAGGCGACAGCTTGTCCGGCCGTCCCATTGGCCGCCACGACCGTTGCTGTCCATTAAAGGGGCGGGACCCGGAGCGGTCGTCAGGGGACACTTTGTTTGTCCCGGTCTCCGTGACGACGGAGGTGGGTTGATGTGAGTTGTTGTGGGGAACAAAGCGCTGACTCATCTTTAAGGTAACATCATCTGAATAAAAGATGAGGTTTGCATTAGCTAATGCATTAGCATTAGCATTACCATCAGTGTCACTTGATCATGTGACTCGTTTAATCAGTTCCTCCACTGTTACTTTGTGCAATAAATCTTTATTATAATAAACTTCTAAAACACATTCAAAGACGTTTTTTTAAAAGATAAACATGACCATCCCGTCAACACGCCACACGTATGTGCGTGGCGTGTGCGTTTATAACAGGCAGGAAGCTCACGAGAGCAGGACTCATTTGAACGTGAAGAACTTCCTGTTGCTAAGGACTCCGACCAATGAGGAGGGAGCGTTGGTCCGTCAGCCGGGGTTTTATTCTGGACGTGTTTTCGAGAGGCGGCGTGTTTACAACCCGGTTGCCGAGCTACAGGTGAGAGCGGCGCTGAACACACACACACACACACACACACACACACACACACACACACACACACACACACACACACACACACACACACACACACACACACACACACACCTGAGCTCCTGCACCTGTTCAGGTGGAGTGTTCAGACAACACCGACCGTCGACTCTTGACAAACAGGATGTCTTTAATGGACCTCTTTACATTACCCCCCCCCCCCGCCCACCCCCACCCCCATCAACTCCGTCAGCCAATCACAGCTGAGTCAGAATCAACCCGCTCTAAACTCCACGTTACCTTCAAGGAAAGGTAATTTTGGAAAATCCAGGTGCTTCAGTGTGCAGCGTTCAGGTGGGGCGGGGGTGGGGGGGGTCCCCTGAGGCCGTTTCATTGAGGTTTTTTTGCCCCAGCAGGGAATTCTGGGAATAACCTGAAAACTGAAATTTGCATAATAGCAGAAAAAAGCTGTGCAGACCTTAAGATAGTCGTCTCAACAGATTCTCCAGAGAACACCTGAATGCATCGTTCAGGTCTTCCAGGAAACCAGACCTTCGTTCTTCACCGTCTGATTGTACAGATAAAAGAACAGTTCCATTGGGGGGGGGGAGCTCAGATCTTTCTGACTTGGACTCTCCAGGTTTTTCCTGCGGACCCTGAAGGTGGTTTTTGGTGCAGGTCCGGATCCTCAGAGTCCCTCTGGTTTGTGGTTTCTGGAGGACAAACAGAAGCTGGAGGGGTCTCCTGCAGCAAGCAGGGAAGGAGGGGACGTTTGGTCGTGGATCAAAGCGCGGTTTGGGTGGGTGGGGTTGGACTGGTGGTCGCTGGGTGTGGGGGGGGGGGGTACCTCAGCACACGGTCTGTAATTGTGGGCTGAGAGAAAGGAGGCCCTGTGATGGTGTTTAGATGATCTCTGATTGGTCGAGGAGGAGAAGAAAGAGGTTTTTTTTTCCTTCAACATCAAACCAGCAGCGAAATCTCGTCTTTTGTGTGACGGTGACGGTAAAAACTGAGTTAAAAGCTTTCAAAGGTATCTTACAAAACACATTTTTTGGGGACTTTTTACCCCCCCCCCTGCAGATTTTTACCCCTTCGGAAAACGGTGCCGAAGCCATTGGTTCGAATAAAGACTGTCACTTTATTTTTGAAGCTTCTGGCTGAAGCTTTTCTGTCTGTTTCTCTGAGTCCAGCCACGCAAACAGCCGGCGGCCCCCGCCATGTGGTTTGGCTCCTGAACACAAGGGGAGGAGGGGAGGTTGTGTGTGTGTGGGGGGGTTATTCTGTGGTGGGACGAGCGGGGAGACGCCCCGTGTAAGTAAATTTAGCCTCAGCTGGGATAAAAATAACCGGCGTCTTCCAGAGAGATATTTATAGTCCAGACGGAGACGGAGAAGAAAGAAGCTGCTGTTCTCTGATTGGCTGAGCCTGGAGATCAAACAAAACCTCTAAATGGGTCTTTATTATTGTGTCCTCGCGTTCACGAACGAAACTGTTCACGCATCCAGATGTCCACAAACACAACAGATGCTTCTCTCCATCTGCCTCTCCCAGAATGCATTGCCAAACCCGAGTTTTCTTTTTTGTTCTGGTGGGCGGGACTTGGCCGGATTGGATGGAGAACCCGGTTGGAGGAGAGGCGTTACCGGGAGCAACATCTGCCGAGACAGTTCCAACAGGAAGTACCGGTCCGGTCCAGGAACACAGGACAGGAAGTACCAGACCGGTCTACAAACAGACAGGAAGTACCTTCTTCCATCCATCTGGCGGTACTCTTCCTCATCCCTTCATCCTCTCTTCATCCTCCTCCTCCTCTGTGACTCATCTTTCCGACGCTCGCCGATGCTCCTGAAGTATCCTTACATGGTCCGTGACGTCGCTGCAGGATCTCCCTACGTAACGCGTCGACGTTCCCCTCGCAGCTCCCGGTCCCCACCAGCTGCTCGGGCCCCGGCCGTCCAATCGGCGGGCTCGGTGTGTTTCCACGGTGACGCAGGGCTAGAGAGCGGGGAGGCCTCTTCATCGTGGATGAACAGAAATAACCGAGAGCGACGTTTTGTCTAAAAATAAAGCTGCAATTCCTGACAGCTGATGGACATCAAAGGCTGATCACACACAAACAAGGAAGTGACATCACCCGGTTAGCGGCGGCTAATGTAGCGACGGCTAAAACTACCGCCGTTCATGGAGAAATGAACGCTTTAAACCGTCCCTCTGATTGGAGCGTTCAGTCTTCATCGACTCGCCGAACGTTTTTCACAACAACGATCATTTTTAGAGATCATGTGACTCGCAGCGTCCAATAGGAATCAAGAGATCTGCTCTTGCTATTAGCACAACCTGAGCACGCAGCGCAGCTGCAGACCTGCAGACCGGACTGGGCGTGACCGCAGGTGGGCGGGGCTGGGCGGGGCCAGGCTGGGCGGGGCAGGGCGGGGCTACGTCCACGCTGACGTCCATGTTTCTGCACGACTGATGTCAGATGGGCCCAGCAAACAGTCGGGGAGTGTCCGTCTACGTCCGCACACTGTTTATGTTATGTAGCCATTAGCAACCGAGTTAGCGCCACAGCAACTAGTTGCAACGCTAACCGTATAATAAACAATAAATATAATAAAAAATATAATTAATTATAAATAAATATATTAATTATTATTTATATTAATAATAATTAATAATCACTATGATATTAATATATTAAATATAATAAAAAATAAAGTAAATTATTGAATATATATATTTAAGATATATTATAAATATAATAAAAAATATAAAACTAAAAATAACCGTGTCCAAAAGATCACGTAAAATGATTTTGCAGAATTTTAAAGAGAATTATTTTTAACCTTTTTTTTTTAGCAGGTTGTAGATTCCTGGACCAACAAGGACGCCGCGAAACAGCGCTAGCGTGTTAAACACGAAAGAACAGGAACTCGTTCTGCAAAACAGGCGTTTCCATGACAACACTAGGTGTGTAGTCGTGTAAAATTGAGGGAATTTGATTCCATCTTCATGCAAACTGGTTTCGCTCACATGCTAAGCTAACGTGCATCTTTTCAAACTTCCATTCTGAGTTTCTCTCCCAGGCTTTGATGTCGGTTTATCTTAGATCTAAATGTCAAAGGCGTTGGCGACCAGTCGGGGGCGGGACGCCAGCCAACGCAAACAGTCGATGGCGTCAGCGGAGTCGTGGAGTCCCCGTTACAACAGGATGTGACATCAGGATGTGACATCACGGGCAGAGGCCCCGTGGGGCTGTTTGGAAAGAGTTTTGCTGCTGCGCCTCACTTTACAACCCGACAGGTCACACAAACACGCAGCTGGAAGGACGTGCTGTTCCGTGTGTGTGTGTGTGTGTGTGTGTGTGTGTGTGTGTGTGTGTGTGTGTGTGTGTGTGTGTGTGTGTGTGTGTGTGTGTGTTGTACAGATTCCTCACGCAGCGTTCAAATAAAGAAACCACAACCAGAACCCAAGGTACTCGCAGTGAGAACCAACAACACGCCGTTCCCTGGGCGGCGGCCAGACGGCAATGCTAACAGGATGCAAGCTAACGCTAAAGAAATGTGTTTATTCACAGGAAAATGACTCACTGTGAGCTAACAGGACACGTACGCTAACACTGACTTATTGATAGTATGTAGATGCTAATAACGCTAGCAGGATACAAAGCCTATTATTGCATATAAGCTCCGATAGCAAAGAGGCTAATGCTAAATTAACTGCATATAGAATATATTTATTTCACACCCAGAAGCAAATAAAATTAGCATGAGCTAAATGCTAAATACAAGCTAGAAGACAAATAAAGCCAATGCTTAACCCACTAGACATCAAAGCCAACGCTAATACCAGACACCCAATTAGATTAGCGGACCTAAAAAAAATGCAGAAGCTAAAGCTAAGCTAACTTGGAGAAAATGCTAACTATTTCAAGCTTTATTGAAACATTGTAGGTGACAGTTTAGCTTCCATCAAAGGCTAACTAACAGACACAGATGCTAATGACAGTATGCATAAGGTAACACTGAACTGACAGGACATAAATAGCAAAGGCTAACGCTAACAGGAAGCTAACTGGACTGATTTGTGTGTCATGTGATTTCTGCGTTAAATGATCAAACAGAAAAAAACTTTCATTTTCAACCATTTATTCCAACATGAGAACAGAACCAATAAACAACCAATCAGATCAGGACGGCTTCCGATCAGCTGATGATGATCAATCAGTCTTTGTCTGTCAATGCATGCCACGAGAACCAATCAGGACCACGTGACGTCACGTCCTGTCGGTTGATGAGGTCAGAAGGCTGCAGCTCAGGTGAGCTCAGGCAGTTGTGCCTCATGTCAGTCACGTGACTAATGGTCCATCAGGTGACGTCACAAAAAAAAAGTTCTCTCCTCTAATCTCTCTGCGGTACCGGGACCTCCTCCTGCAAAACCCATCCCGTCAGAACCGGTCCGGACCGGCGGGGGTCAAGCCCGCATCCATCAGCCAATCAGGCAGCAGGAAGTCTCCGGTTCGGTCCGATCAAACGCCCGTCGGTTCCCCCCGTGGGAGGGGGGATGAAGGGGGGGTGGTGGGGGGGACGGCTGCGTGGACCTTTTTCCACTCTCTCCGCGCTCAGGGCGGTCTCACTGGGGTCGGGTCGGGTCGGGTCAGCGGTCCTGGAGCTCCAGACACGGAACCCACAGGTTGCAGCAGCGGCTCTCCTCGCAGAAGCTGCCGATGTTCTCCAGGGCGGGGCACTGGAGCGGCTGCACCGGGGGGTTCTAAGGGCAACAGGGAGGGGGGGACAGGGCGGATTAGACGCGTGGAAACGCGCGCTTTGACGCGCAATTACGCACGGTTTTGAGACTTACAGTGACCAGGATGCAGTGCAGGTCCCGGGGCTCGTTGCCGGTGCCGGTGCCCTCCTCGGGGGTGTCCTGCTCCAGGACGCGCGCCAGCCGGCGGAGGCCGGACACCCGCAGGATGTTGATGTCGTTCTCGCAGCAGAACGCCTGCAGCAGCGTGAAGTGGATCTGCAGCGCGATGTCGCCTTCATCCTCCTCATCCGTGGCGAGGACGCACAGAACCACGCTGTCCGGGTCCCTGCGTGGGGAAGGAGGGGAGAGAGAGGTGTGAGTGAAAGCAGGGGGTGGGGGTTCGTGTCAGGGTTCCCCATCAGCACCAGAACGCCCCGACACTCACACGTTCATGAGCTTGGCGGACTCGTACACCCCCAGCGTGAGTCGGTCCTTCTGCCGGGCGGCGACCAGCAGCTCCTCCAGCGCCTGACTCACCGTCTCCATCCTGCAAACACAGCGGCGGTTAGAACCGAAACGCGCGCAAAAGAGAGCGCAAAAAAGAAAAAAAAAAGTGCGCAAAAAAAAGGTAAAACAACAACAACAACAACACAAGCGCCGAACGCGCGTTTCGAACGCGCCCCGGGCTGCGTACCTTTTCTCGGTGCTGTTGGAACCGACCACCTCCTCCAGAGTCATGTTGAAGTCGGTGCAGTAATCCACCGGGTTTCGCGGTATGGTTGAAGAATATCCGTTAAAAACCGTTAAAATCCGTTGGAATCGAAGCGTTAATCCAGATTGACGTCCGTTAAGTCCGTTTGGAGCGGCTCCGGTCAAAAGGCTCCGGTTCCGGTTCGGGTTCGGGTTCGGGATGCGCGTCTCACAGATCTGCCGCAAAAACAGCTGAGACGCTCCGGATTTATAGGCGCGCGGAGCCGTAGGTGTAGCCCCGCCCCGCCCGGCCGCTCGCTCTCTGATTGGTTCATAGCTGTCAAGAGAGTCCCCCTCGTCCTGTGCGCTCATTGGCTGAAAGCGCGAGAGACGCCGAGACCCACGTGGGTGGTTTCGGAGAATCCCCCGCGCTCTTCCTCCCCCCTCCTCCTCCTCACACTCTCGGTTTTCTTGCTTGGAGGTCTGAACGCAGGAATGTCGATCCTGATCCTGATCCTGATCCTGATCCTGATCCTGATCCTGATCCTGATCCTGAACCTGATCCCGATCTAAATCTTGATCCAAATCCTGATCTCGATCCTGATCTCAATTCTGATCCAGATCCTGATCACAGGATCTGCTCCTGCTGACGGACCTTCAGGTCCACCAGTGAACAAACTGGTTCTCAAACGTTCGCTGCACGGCTGACAAAAAGTTCCATTTTTGAAAATGAAAAGAAATCGTTTGGGAATTTTAACAATTTAGTTAAAATTCCCAAAAGTGCATCATTTGGAAACTTTCACTCAACTTGTAATAATGGAAGTTTAAAAAAAATACCAAGCTAAAAAGTTCCTGAAAGCACAGAAGCACCACTTCACTTCCTGATTGTTGTGTTTGGAACGTTTGGTGACAAATTGCTGAGTCATTTTGGAAGCATTCCATTTCGTTTTGGAGGTTTTGGTTTGTTCCTGCAGAGAATCTGAAGTTCTCCACCTGAGGCCTGACGCAGAGCAAACCAACAAAAGTCCTGAAGGTTCCATCAGAGTCCTGAAGGTTCCGGGTCTCTGTCGCCCCCCAGCGGCCAGAGGTGGCGCTGCAACAGAACGCAGCAGTTCAAACGTTTCTGTGCGTCAGAGAACAAATGTAATACTTTGTCGCCACCTGCTGGTTGGATCCAGATCGTTCCTGTGTTTTTAATTTTTCTGACGTTTGAAAGTATTTTTTTCTCTAAACTAAAATCTAAAACCTTCCGGAGAAAACGTGTCTAACTACTTTGTATGTTTACTTTAAAATTAGAGACATTTTAAAAATGTGAAATTAAAGGTGACTGTCGTTGAAAGTAGTTTTACAGAATAAAATGAAGGTTAATGTATATTTAAAGTCCTGGATTAAAGTTTAAAACTCAATTATTATATAAAATTGCAGACATTCAGGTAAAAAAATATTATTGAAGATACTTATACCGTCTTAAATTTTCCACATTTGTAATTTAATTTTAAGTTTATCTAATAAAATGTACAGTAATCTGATTACTTTCTAAAGGTAATCTGTTCCCCTGCTTTTTACCATTATATCTGATTTCTTTTTTACCAAACTAAATTCTGAAACTTCTAAATTAACGAAAATAAAATAGTTTTTAAATTTGAATTCAGGAACAAAAACTTCAAGAATGTCAAGACACATGTTCAGTTCTTTTATCTAAAAACTATCTAAAACTTTTTTCCTCTTTAATTCAAAGTGAAACTGAAATCATTCAATGCTTTTAGACTTTCTTGAAGTTTTTGTTCCTGAATTCAAATTCAAAAACTTTTTTTGTTTCATGAATTCAGAAGTTTTAGAACTTTATGAATCCTCAATCTTTAAACTTTCATTTCACAGATTCTGAAAATCTGTGACCTCCAGGAGTCTGACGTTCTTCTCTGGACCTGAAACAATCAGTTTGTTGATGAACAGACGTCTAATACAAAGAATTCTTTGGAATCAAGAAGCTTTTTTCTCTTTTTCTTCAGTCAAAATAGTTTCAAGATGAATGTTTCTGGGTTGACGTTGTGAGATTCGACGAGGTTTTAGAAGCTGCTTCATTAAAGAAGACGAGCGTTGAGCTGATCCAGCATCAACAGTGGGGTCACATTTCTGCCGGTCCAGTAGTTTTCAGCGTCCACAGCTCTCTGCAAGTCCAACAACATCTCAGTGTCAGAAACCTGATCCCGGTGGGGGGGGGGGGGCCTTCACACCCTGTTGGGACGCGATGCGACGCGACTCCTCTGATCGGGTGTGGCAGGAGCCCAGAAACAACTGGCAGCAGATCTGCGGTCCCCCAGAATGCCAGGGGGCCCCGGAACACGGGTCGGACACGGAGGGGCTACATTCTGGTGGAATCACCAAAACACCAGACTGAGTTTGTGACTCTGTTCCACTTTGACAGCAGGAATAAACTGAGACATCACAACAGAACCTCTGGCGCAGTTTAAAAACTGAATTCACTTTTGATTCACAACCTGTTGCAGTCGGTTCTGCCCGGTAACCAGTGACGTCACTGCTCAGGATAAATTCCCATTGGCTCAGGAGGAAGAGGAAGTCTGTGCTCTCCCTGTTTAGACCTCACTTCAGTCTTGACGGTCAGACCGGCAGCTTCATCAGAGACTCTTGTGGGCTGGTCACCATGACGACCTGGGTTCTGGTTCTCCTCCTGGGAACAGGTGCACCTGGTGCGGCGGGAGGTGAGCTCACCTGATTTCACCTTTGGGGTCTTTCTAGCCCACTGTGTGTTGATGGACTTCCTGACAGGTGAGGACTAGCGACGTGTTCCCAGGTGAGCGAGCCGTCAGCCCACAGCTAAGCGTAGATCCTGTGGAGCAGCTCATCCGTTGTTTCTGGTGAAGTTCTGCTGAGTCGTTGCTCAGAGGAAAACTTGGAAGGAGAGAAAAGTTGTTCCGGCCGTCTTTCACGTGATCCGTTCAGGCTTCAGCCTCACACACAGGTCGCTTTGGGGGGTGGAGGTGCGCTGGTGCATGATGGGAGATGGGCCTCATGAAGCCTCGTGGCCCAAACTGTGTTGGTAGCGTGTCGGTTCTGGGTCTCTGTGTCGCTCTACACTGACCCCTGCTGGCTGCTCAGGTCATTACAGGACAAACCAGTTTGAACAATAACATCATCCAAGTTGATGTGTTTGATTTTATAGATTGTAATATTTATATCTGAAGGTTAAACCAGATATGAGATCTGTCAGTCAGCAAATAATGAGAACCTGTCACAACGTGAAAATCAAAGTGAAAGTGTTGTGAACGTGAGAAAGACACAGAGAGAGATCATCTGCTTTCATACGTTCACAACACAAAAGAACAAACAAATAAATACAGATAAACATTTAAATCCACTAAATCAGGGGATGTCAAACTCATTTTCACCGAGAGCCACATCAATATAATGGCTGTGATCAAAGTCACGCCAGTTACCAGCTGATCGTGAAAAATGATGACAGCAGGAAGGAGACTTTGAGAAACCACAGAAGAAGAAGTTCTGCTGAGCTTCAGCTTCTAGAGCCTCTGAGTCCAAACCTGTGACCAGGAAGAAGAACCAGAAGTCGTCATCAGTCACAGTTTGGAGGGAGATAGAGACCAGGAAGTGATGTCATGTGATCAGATGGAAACACGTTCGACCTGTTGATGATGAGATCAGATGAATCAGCGGTTTATAAAAAACTAATCATGACTTTGTGTTTTCTTTCAGTGACTCACTCTCTCAAGTATTTCGAAACTGCATCTTCTGGAGTCCCAAACTTCCCAGAGTTTGTGTCTGTTGGGTTGATTGATGACGTCCTGATGGTTCATTATGACAGTAACACCAAGAGATTTGAACCCAGACAGGACTGGATGGAGAAAGTCACAGCAGATCATCCAGACTACTGGAACGAACGGACGAGGTTCTATGTGGATCTCCAAGAGAGCATTACTTCATTACTTCACCCAGATTTGTCCTGAGTGGGGGAGGAAGTATTTGGAGTACGGGAGGAGCTCTCTGCTGAGAACAGGTAGGATCACATGACCTGATGGAGCTTCAAACCAACAACCTTCATGTTGTGACCATCAGTAAACAACAAACACAAACAACACTCCGGGACACGCCCTGTCGTTGCCTCACGTCTTCCTCTTGGTCCTCCTCCAGAGCTCCCCTCAGTGTTCCTCCTCCAGAAGACCCCCTCCTCTCCAGTCAGCTGCAGTCGCCACAGGTTTCTACCCCGACGGCGCCGAGCTCTTCTGGAGGAGGGACGGCAAGAAGCTTCACGAGGAGGTGGACCGGGGAGAGATCCTCCCCAACCATGATTGGACCTTCCAGACCAGCGTTGACCTCAACCTCTCGTCGGTGGCCTCTGAAGACTGGGGGAGGTACAACTGTGTGTTCCAGCTCATGGGTGTGAAGGACGACTTGATCACCAGACTGGAGAAAGAAAAGATCTGGACCAACTGGGGTGAGACGGGATCGGGGGGGGAGAAGGTGGGAACATGGTTATTTCCCTCTGATTGTCCTGCAGTTCTAGCGTCTCATGAGTTGGATAGAAGTTTAGTTTCTGTCCTTGTTGTTTGGTGGTCGTTTTTTTCCTCGGGTCCTTTTGATTCTGTGTCACCCACCACTCTTGGAACGTCTTGAAGGCTTTGCCGAAGGTGGGAGTTGTAGACCAACTCCACTGGATCCTCAGCCAGACGTTCCCAACATACCCTCACTATCCGTTTATCCAGGTCTGTCCATCGTGTCCCCCGTCCACCTGCAGGGTCTGAAGGGTTGTCCTGCTCAGAACATGGATGTTGTTCTCTGACTAGCTTCATTTGTGCAGGTTGTGACTTGTTGATGTTTTATGCTTCACAGAGGAACCCACTGACGTGACCACCACCACCAAATGTCCATCGTCATCCCAGTGGTTCTTGTTCTCCTCATTGCTGCTGTTGGAGTCCTGATTTACAGACAGAAGAAAGGTGAGGGAGCCATTCGTCTTTGTTTCTCAGCTAAACCTCAGTCGTCTCCTGAGGACAACTCTGAGCTCTCTGAGAGACTGCAGCAGGAGGTCGCTGCAAAACCAGAGGTCGCCGCCCAACCGGAGGTCGCCACGCAACCGGAGGTCACAGCACAGCCGGAGGAAGGGAGTCCACTGGTCCTTCACTAGAATGTGATCTGATCAAATCCATCAGGGATGAGGATCTAGTAATCAATGCTTATTGATTAGAGTCTAAAGGAGGCTCACTGCAAATATTTATCAAACGTTATCAAACTTAGATGTGTCATTTAAATATTTTACTACTTTTTATACACATTTTTCTTCCTGGAGATCAGGATCTTTAAAACTTGATCATAACAACTGTCTTCAATCCACATCGCTGGTTTAATATGAGCTCATTAAAACACATCCACCACCATTACAGTCCAACACTTCTGCTGCTGGGTTGTTGGTTTGTTCCGGCTTTCCCATTGTCCTATTGGTCCTGTGGGATCAGGTGACCGGATGCTACCTTAAGATGCAGTTTGTCATTTTCTCCATGACGGCCATATTTGGATGTGTTCTCAAACATTCTGTTCTTATCTTCTTCAATGCTTGAGGGTCTGTTTTCTTCTTAGCTCTCTGATAGAACAAATGTCCTGCTGGTATTTGTCCTTCATCATGTGTCATATATCTAACATTGACTCATATGAACAAGTAGAACTGAAATTTAAATGTTGAAACGACCAATAAAAATACCAAAGATGTCCTGCAGATGTATTTCTTTTACAGTGATTGATTTATTGCTTGATCGATCTATAAAATACATAACACTATAGGTTTCAGAATCTTTCTTGTATATTAATTGACGGAATATAAAAGGTTGTCTTTATTTGAATATTTATTAAAATGATTGAAACAATTCATGAAGTCATTAAATATTTTTAAAACTTTAAGAAATTTTCTAAATATTTCACAAAATATGAAAGAATTGGACAATCTGCACACCTTTCCTGATTGATCTGACAGATTTGAATGAAGTTTCTACATTGAAGTCGTCCCAGACTCTGTGAAAACCAAAGAAAGTCCAGCAGGAAATGTGGTCGTGGTCATGGAGAAGATGTTAGTCTGCTTGAGAAGGATCAAATCATTGGAATGCATCAAGCAGAGAAAACATCTCAGGAGACTGCAGAAACTACTAAAGTTGGGTTGAGGACTGTCCAGGACAGTGGAGACCCATTGCCTTTAAGGAAGAAATGTGATCAGAAAAACATCCTGAATGATCGTGATTGACAATCACTTAAATGTTTGGTGAAATCAAATTGACAGAAAACAACAGTAGAACTTTGGGCTCATGTTTCATAGTGAAGGTGCAGTAGGTAAGAGTATTTCCACACACAACATGAAGGGAACTCAAGGGATTGGGACTGAACAGATGTGTAGTCTTAAGAAGAGGACATAACAGTGTTCTGATGTTGGGTTGCTGCAGTTGGACAGATCTAGGTTCAGCAACAGTGTGAGGTCAGCTGACTACCTGGATATACTGAATGACTGGGTTATTCCATCTTCCCTGACGGCACGGACCATATTCCAAGATGGCAATACCAGGATTCATGGGGCTCACACTGTGAATGAGTGGTTCAGAGAGCAGGAGACTTCATTTTCACACATGGATTGGCCACCAGAGTCCAGACCTGAACCCCATTGAGAACCTCTGGGATGAACTGGAAACTTATCATCAATGCAAGATCTTTGGAAGCCACCTCAGGTGTTTCTAAGAGGTCTTGTGGCCACCAGGGGGATCTGAAGACCACTTGAAATGTCCCACAAGAGTTTGACTCTTGGAGGAAGTGGAATACTGCCATAAGACAAAGATGTCTGTTGTCCTCATCCTGTGGTCTAAACCGTTTCATATTCATCCAATCACCAAACCGTTAACTAATATGCTTCGACAATTCTATTTCCTTTTTGAAAACATCCAGTTTAACTGAATTTGTCTCTACAAATTGTCTGTAGGTGTGAATGTGTGTGTTGATGATGTCACAGCCCCTGTTCCAGGTTCCCCTTCAGTTGTCAGTATTCTGATTCCACTCCCACTCAGTCCACTCATTCCTGCCACCTGTGTTGTTTCAGACACCTGCGTCCCATCTTCAATCAGGCTCCGCCTACTTAAGCGCTGCTCAGACCTCAATTCAGGTCCAGATGGTAGAGACTCTTTTTTTTTTCCTGAATCCTGCCTGTTTTTCCGTTTCCTATCTGATCTCCAGACTATCTGCTGTAGGTTTCAACTTGTGTTCAAACAATGAATGTGGACATTTCCCCTAGTGTACTGCTTTTGGGTCCAGGCCACACCTGTGACAGTACAGTCTGGCCAAAAATGGACCCAGTAGCCTCTTCCTCTTTCCAGTCTCTCCTAGCTTGAGCAGACAGTATGCTCTAGGCTCTGCCACCCAGAGCCTAGAGCATACTGACAATTGACAGCCACAGGGGGGCCACAACACCAGCTCTTTATGTAC
Organism: Antennarius maculatus; assembly: GCA_013358685.1. Lineage (NCBI taxonomy): Eukaryota > Metazoa > Chordata > Actinopteri > Lophiiformes > Antennariidae > Antennarius > Antennarius maculatus. The sequence continues at coordinate 24,593,687 of CM023610.1, read as the reverse complement.
CGGCACCAGTGTTACTCTCGTGCATCAGTGCCCGACACCACGCCTTCACTTCCGAGCCAGAGAAAGGACCAGAATCTGTTCCTGAACCTCTTCCTGAACCACTGAAAGTACCTGGACCTGTTCCTGAACCAGAGTACCAGTACCTGAGGTCCCAGTCCTGAACCTGATTCTGTTGCAAAATCTGGACTTGAGCCCAAACCTGAACCCAAGTCTGACCAAAAGCCTGATATTGTCCTGGGACCACTTAGTGATGGAGGGTGGAAGTGTAACTGGGTTAACTAGGTTAACTTTAACAGAAGCAGTTGCAGGCCACGATAGAGTCGAAAAAGACCCCCGTCAGAGGATTTTGAAGGCAGATACAGTCTGTGATGTAGGCAACCCCACCCTCCTCATCCATCTTAATTGGGAGACACGTGGAAAATCAGGGATAAGGCCCAGCGGCACACCTCGCGCCATAAAAGAAAACCTGATTTCCATACTGCTCGGTACCTGAACAGACAGGGCAACACAAGGCACGGATGTCACAGCAGTTACCCTGAAGACTCATTAGGTAGCACGAGTGCGTGACAGCATGTTAGCAATCGCGTTCTTGTTATCTCTAATATGTGTAATGCACAAATAGCATGGCTGGAGGAAAATACTCCAGCCCATCGGGTTTTGCAATGAATGAAGGAACGTTAAAAAATTACAGTCACTGTAAACGGCAATAGGAGTTGGTCTAACCCCAAGGTACACTTCCAAATTCCGTAAAGCCCAATTTAGCACCAATGCCTCTTTTTCTGTTGTTAAATAACTGATATTAACTGAATTTCTTTTGAGGAATAACAGATGGAACGTTCAACCGAATTCTCGTCTTGGAGCAAAACGGCGCCAGCTCCCAGATTACTCACGTCTAAGTGCAGTTTAAATGACAACCATTCTAGGAGCCGCAAGCACCAGTGCTGACAAGAGCAAATGTTTGCCATTCTCGAAGGCGGCTTGACAAGCAGGCATCCACAGGAAAGGCTTGTTCATTTTAAGCTAAGATGTTAACGGCATGACGACATAGGAGACTTTTGCAGAAATTGCGATAATATCCCATGGAACTTTTGTCGGTTGTCAATAAGCTTTTGACACTGCTTTTTCACAGCTGAACGAATACGACGCTCACATTCAAAGAAAGCTTAAAAGGTGGATATGTTAGATTCTTCAAACTTTGGGAGAAGTCTTTTAATTCTCGTGACATCAATGTGGCCAGAACTCACTGGGGTAGGAGGCACCAATGTCCCTTCGTCAATGTCAAGTGCTTGTACTCAAGTGCCAATTTCACGTGTTCGAGCTTTTCTTTTAGCTGCTCAAGATTGCACTCCATTTTGCTCTTTTAAATATGAGCTAAATGCTATTACTGACTTTGTCTAACTGTAATTTTAAGACCTCTTTCTACTACTCAAACAATAAACCAACAAGAGACAAAACTGGAGGAGGTTCCTGTTGGGGAGGCAAAACCTCCAGCTCCACTAGAGCATCACAAATAATCGTTTTTGTCACACCTTTATTTCTCTTGGCAGAACTAGACAATTCATTACACATTGTACATTACATTATACTGTACATTATACAATACATTATACATTATATAAGACAAGTGACAGGAGATGATCCTTTGATAGTACCTTGAAAGCCTTGATTGAAGGAGCAACAACTATCAACTTAGAACATGTCGGCTCTTCTGTCGATCGATTGGCTGTTCCCAAACCAAAGAGCTGTTGGGTGGCATGGTTTCCACAGTGGTGACCACCAGCCCAGACGCCAGCGCGTCCTCATAGGTGATAACAATGCAATGAAATTAACCTGTTACCCAAGAACACGGACACATCCCCAGCAAACAAAAAACCAGAATAACCACGAATATATTGTACACCTCTCACCCTCGCAAAAAGGTAAAATCATACCAGCTGTAACAACATAAGAAACTCAAGCATTACCGGAGTCACTGAGTTTCAATTAATCCATGAGATGGAGTGGTAGAAAGCAAACAAACCAACACAAACGCAGATCAACAAAGTCGAAAAAAGACCCCGGTCGGAGGTGGGGTTTATAGAGTTCATGTATCGTTTGACCCGCTTAAAAACCTTTTTTTAGGGTGTAAAAGCAGCACAAAAAAAATCAGTGTTCAAAATTTTTTGAATTAGATTAATAATCCAGAGTGCACAGAGAGACAACATCCCAATATAACAGAATTATGAGACAAAATACTTTGGACTTTGGAGAGGATCAATACAGTATATATGTATTTCAGTCCAGGAAAAAATATCACACCACCACCAATATCTATCTGAGATCATTCAGAGTCAGTCATTCAAATAGATTTCACATATTTGCAAAGGGTATCTGGATTAAAATCATATTTTAAGTGATAACTGGGGTGTCAGTGGCCCGGGTGGTAGAGCAGATTGTCCAATGAGCGCAGGATTGTCTGTTCGAATCTCGCTCCCCCACTCATCCGTCGTGTCTTTGGTGCAGAGAAATGTGATTCAAAAGGCTGGACACAAATTTCTATCATTCTCCATGTTGCATGAAGCAGTTTCCAGTCAAACCAGTGTTCAAAGTATTTAAACATTTCCTCCGATGGAGTTTGAAACACATCTTCTGGTTCTGCAGGTTTTGAGGTGGTGACCTTGGCAGAGTTATGCATGTTTTGAATGCTGGCTGGTTGCAAATACATGATTACGTTCCCTGACTGATTATTGTTAAAGTGTGATAATAGTGGATATATATGAGGACCTGCTGGTGAGGTTCCTTCTGGTTCTAGAAGAGATGAAAGAGTCCCAGCAGCAGAGGGATCAAACCCAGACTGATGGAGCAAGAATCGCTGGTGGTTGCAACAATGATTGGAGTTGTCATGTTTGGAATTGTTGTGGTAGGAGTTGCGGTCGTGGTTGGAGCGATATTACACAGACTGGAGTTGCAACAGGTTGTGTCGTTGCTAAAGAACAAACTCATGTTGGAAGGAATCTGGTTGTTCGGACACAGGTTGTCAGACGTGCAGCCGAAGATCGAAAGTGATTCTGATGGCATGCCCGCTGGAAATGAGAAATCATTGTCACTGGACAAACTACTGATGATCTCAGGCAGTAATGATTCATAATTGTAATTTCAGGAACACATAAACATAAAACAAACATGAATGAATAGATAATGCAGTCTATAGAATAAAAATATGTTGTCCTACAACGAGCCTGGTGGTGTGTCGGGTTGATTTTTATGTTCATATACGTATTTTACCCCTGGTTAAAGGACACTGGTAAAGACAGCCTATGAAAGAATCACTTCAGACACTAATGTGAACGCAGCAGGAATGAGAGCATGAGAGTCTCATCTAGAACTTGTTATCGTCTCATAAAGTCTCACCGGATACTTGAATGCAGCGGTCCTGTATTCCCCTACACTGCAGTCGTTCGGTGCATTGAGCATTAAGACAACATGTCAGGTTGTTGGTTGACTGAATCATAGGAACTGAGAGAAAACAGAAAGTCATTTATCCGATGAACATAGAACACTGATGAGAATGAACAATTTCTACTTAGCCATACTTACTGGAAAAATTTCCAGTGTTGCAGTTAGTTGTGTTGCAGCATTCAAGAATCATGTCCGCACTGAAATTACCAAAGCTGAATGAAAACACCTGAATGCCAGAGAATGGGCATTGGGAGGACGGTGCACATCCCTTGGAGTTTATCGCTATTGAGAACGTATCTAGTGTGTCTGAAAGCAAAGCAGACTTAGATACTGCTGGTGGAAAGAAGACAAACATGCAGAATTCACAGAAGAATTGTGATAAAGAAATACTGACTGTTAGTGGAGGATGTGAAACACATCGTTTCTGAAGTACAGTTTGCCGTTTCCGTGACGGGACACGTAAAAATATCACAGGTTTCACACTGAAGAGTAGAATTAGCTCCAACTGTAGTAAAGAGAACAACATGAGCTGTTGGGTACAGATAACTGATAATCAACTAATCAATACTGGTGAATGAATCAGGCCTCAAAGATGAGTTGCAGTTACCTGAGCCGGAGAGAGTCCAGGCGAGAGCCAGAGAAAGGATCAGCTTCATCATGATGAAGAGGAAACTACTGGAGGTAGAGATACTTGACCTCTCCTGTACTTTAATGTCCAGGTGTTGACAACAGACTAACACCTAACTAACTAACTAACAAACTAACTAACTAACTAACCAACTAACTGACAAACAGACTAATACCTGAAAGCTGGAGGGTGTTCCTTGTTTGTCCAATCAGAAACTGGTCACGATGACAACATTCCATGTTGAATCTAAATTTTTCCTTTTGCATGATTTGATCAAAATCAAGAAATATAATTGATTAGTGTCCAATTTATGCTTTAAAATTGTTGATTTAATCATTTATTGTTGTCTGGTTTTCTGTTTCTTCATTTAATCTTGGTACACGGGTTCCACAAGTCCAGTGACTAGTTTAAACTACTGCATGTCAAAGTATGGTGAAGCAACATGACCACATAGAAGGGGTGATTTTCAGTTTTTCAAATGAGACATTTGCTTCTGCATATTTTTTATTTCCCTGAAATTTGTTTTTAACTCCACCAGCAGATGAAGCACAACACTCTTGAATGGTCCATTTATTTTGATGTATTTAAGGTACCAATAAGTAAAATAAGGTACCAATAATAAGACTAATATTAATCTAATTTGTAATTTATCATTTATTTTGTCATTTCAGGCAAATTTCATGTCTGAAATTTGACTAAATGGGAAATTCTTTGAAAAAAAAAATCCTGAACTGTTTACAACAGCCAAACCCAGTTTAAAAGGAAGAACAGCATGCAGGACGACATTCCTGACGAGACAGAGGTTTATTTCACCACTAGAGGGAGAATCTCTCTGTCGCCGCCTCTTCCTGATGAAACTTGTGGGTGTAACATTTAATACAACCAGAGTCAACAAAGACAAAACAAAATAGAATGCATCATGTCTGACTGAACTCCAGCTGAAAGTCAGTGAGAACAGATGGGACTTCAGTTTAGACTTTAAAGACTCGACTATCCAAGCAGTTTGTAACTGCAGAGGGAAGGTGATCTACAAATCTGATGCAGCCATTGAAAGGTTCTGTCACTACATGATCTAGGAACATCTAGTTTCCTATTATTGGGTGACCTCAGAGCTCAAAGTAGAATTTTGCACCAACTACAAATGGTAAAGTCAACACTGATCCACACCTACATACAGAGTTACAGTAATCATAATGAGTTCTCATATAAATACGAAAGACTCTAAAAGACCTCAAAATATATTCAAGGCTTAATGTTAGCCAGTAGCCTCAGCTGGATAAAGCTGGTTTTGACAACAGAGCAAATTTTATTGTCAAATTTAAAATCAGTCAAAAATCACAGCCAGATTTTTGACAGTTGGTCAAACTGATGACCCAAGTGGGCCAGAAATGCCGGTACTGCCAACAAGCATAATTCATAACAATTCATAACAACCAAACACAACTTCAGTTTCACATTCATTTAGACAGAGAATCTTTAGATCCTGCCACGTTTTCAGATCACTCTAGCAGAGTCTGATGGGTTCTAGTGAGTCTGTGTTGTTAACTTGTAGAGGTACGTAACTAATAATGTTGTCTAGAAAACACTGGAAGGAGATATAATTGTTAAAGATGAAACCCAGGGGCAGAATATACAAGGAAAATAGTTACAGGAGAGACGAACCACAGAAGAAAAAAAATACCCAAGTTGGACAGAGGAACTCCTTCTGGTCAAAAAGACTTAAGCCAAGGACTGTACCTTTAAAACCAACACACTGTTCAAGACGAGATAAAAGAATGGAGTGATTGACTGTCAAAGACAACAGCCAAGTCTAAAAGCATCAAAACGGCTGGTTTAAAAGAGCACAATTGGAGGATCTTGATAGCTGTACCGATAGCTGGCCCCTGACAATAAAGGTCTATATCTCAAGATGTATACTACTAGAACAAGGCCATTGGAGGACATAACTAGTTTTCTTGGTATGGAAGAGACACAAAGAACTGTGGTGGAGTATTTTAGGGAAGGATGTCTGTTGGATTTACTCTGAATATGAATGGGGGATTTATTGAGAAACCTCTCATGTCAACCTTCAGAACTCTTTTAGCGGGACTGTCTCATGTACTGCACTGTAATACATTTGGACAACAATTGATCTCATATTTTATGTTTGAGACTATCAAAAGTAGTTGATGAACTGGGTCCTGATATGTTTTAGTCGTACATTTCTGAACCTGTCTTGACTCCAACTCTCCAGTTGACTTCACTTTGGATGTTCATGGAGTCGTCTTCATGAGGATTATTACGTAATTAAATTACCTGTTTGTACATGTGTCACTCATTCACTGCTGGAATTTCTGGTTAAACAGACACTTCTCTTCACCAGTTTATTTCGTCTTACTTGTAAATTTGAAACGACAAGATAATTGTACAGTAGTTGACTTCACTGAAGTATTTGTTGGCTCAGTAATTACGCTAAAACATTTGTCAGAAATGTTTGTGCACTCCTCCCATCAGACAAAACGCATCTGTGTAGAAACTAACATCAATCAGCAGATGAGTTTTCAGTCAGATACCTGATCAATACAGAATCAAGATATTTTAGCCTTTTGTCTTTAGAAAGCTATGTAAAGACCCAGTGACATGAGGTCATCATCTGGATCTTCACTGGTTTTCTAAAGATTCTTGGTCATGGTAAGAAAGAGGGAATTAAATTGCCTTCAAAAATGTTAGGACAAAATGATAAAAATACACTAAGACCTAGAACAGATCTGGTCTGGATCCAAATAATATTCTATTGAATGTTTCAGGAAGTCGGATTGGGGTTCCAGGGGGGGGGCATTCATTTAATATCAGTAGGATTATTTGTGTGCAGTTAAAACTTGAACACACACTTGAACTGTGTACATAGGACAAGTGAATAAAGCTATAAGGAGTTACAAGTGGAGTGCAGATGTTAATTGTTCTAAAGCAACCTTGGGTTCTGCTATTCAGCTCAAGGGTGCGTCAGTAAGACCCATTCATATCTGTGCCAGGATGTCCCAATCATTATCAAAGTGTAGCTTTAGTAGTATTTCCTCTTGACAACCAGACAACAACATTGTGAACATGGAGAAGAGATAATCCATTCCAGACTCTGAAGTATTGATGCAACAGACCAGGCCAGAGGTCTTCTTGATGAAGATAAGGTCAGACATGAGGTTCCACTGGGTTTTCAGTCCATTTTACCAGGAGAACTGCTAATAAGAACAAAGTGATTTAATTACATCTAGTAGAATCAACAGTGTTTTATTAATTACTCTGAAGAGTCTTTTAGTTGTCTTGGTGAGTTGAGGGATCAACCAGTGCTGTGACGAGGCAGAACAGGCAAGTTTTGGACTGGTTCTTGTCACGAGAGGTGGAGTTTGTGCATTGATAGGTGAGTATAGTTGCATATAAATTCCAGGTCCAACAGCTCCAGAAGGTGGATTCACCAAGGCTGTGAAGAAGATAAAGACTCTCAGGATTCATCTAGTGGTCAGAGGTCTGACCAACCTACCACAAGCCTACTGTCTTCTCTTTGGACCTCAAGTATCCACCCAAACTAGCGCGCACTTTTGAGAAATATCAGAGACTTTGTGTTTGATCAAACACGGACGTGCAATGATCACGTGCCAGTCGTTTGGACAACCAAACAGATCCGATCTCTCCTCCACTCCTACTCAGGTACTTTGGCGCCATCTGCAGGTCGGATCCGGATTATCCTGGAGGATTTGAATGTTATGTTTTTCCTTAATTGTTTTCAAGTGTTTGAATCTTTCATTTTTCGTGTCAAATTAAATCCTAAAACCCCCCGGAGAAAACTTCTCTAACTATTTTATAAGTTTACTTTAAATATGAAGACATTTTAAAGATATGAAATTAAAGTTAATTGACGTTAAAAATAGTTCTACAGAATAAAAGGAAGATTAATGAATATTTAAAGTCTTGGATTAAAGTTTAAGACCTAATTATTATATAAAATTACAGACATTCAGGTACAAAATACTGTCAAAGACAATATTTTTCTGTCTTAAATTTTCCACATGTTAGTTTATTCCATTTTGAATGAATGAATATAATTATATTTATCTAATAAAATTTGATCTGATTACTTTCCAAATATTTATCTGTTCCACTGCATCACCTGCTTTGATGAAGACCAGGTTATTGATGACTGATCAGGTGATCTGCATGGTGATGAGGGTCGTTAGTAGCCAATCACAACTCAGTAATAAAATGTGTGAACTGATCTCCACAGAAACTAATCAATAGACCAATTAACAGAAAGAACTGATTGATCACCATCAACAGAAAAACCCCCCACTGCTTTTAATAGTTTAAATAAATTAAGATAAAAAATCTCTTCAATGTTAAAAAACGTGAATTAAGGAAAATAGGGATGAAAGTATAAAAAGACTGAAAGGGTTAAAAAAGTAAAATATGAGTCATTTCAGAATTAAATTTAAGTTTAAAAAGGAAATTTAAAAGAGATATATTAAATTTATTAATATTAATATTCATTTTATTGACCACTGACAAATCAATAACGTTGTCTCCCAGTTTGTGTGTGTGTGTGTGTGTGTGTGTGTGTGTGTGTGTGTGTGTGTGTGTGTGTGTGTGTGTGTGCGCGTGCGCGCGCGCCAAACTCTGCCAAACTCCAAGTGTCACGATGACCACGCTCAGGCTTCACAGATGCATGCCGGGAAGGGTCGTTTTTCCAGTGCGTCCTATCAACCAGCAGTCTGTAGATACAAACTACGTTTCCCAGAGTCCCCCGCGCGTTTTCTTCCTTTCCTCCTTCCTTCCTGCAGCCTCGGCCCTTCTGCCGTGAAAACGGAAGATGAGACGCAGCGGCGGTCCGCTGACACCGAACCGAGCCTGAACCGACATCCAGAGGCATGGCGGCGGAGCGGCTGCTGACGGACCGGAGGCCGAGCTCAGCTGCTCTTCCCCTGCATTGAACCCGCCGCGACCGCCGCTGGAGCAGCGGAGCTCGGAGGAGTGGCGGGTGGAGCTGCAGTCTGCCGGGCCGGGCCGAGCCGAACCGAACCTGGACGGGCCGAGCCGGGCTGGTTCGAGCCGCCGACGTCTCTCACCCTGCTAACGATGCTCAGCTAGCTGCAGGACCGAAGCCTCGTCAGCACCACACCCCGAAACCAGACCCGATCTCCCCCAGAACCCCCTTCAGGTGAGAGTCCGGCGGTACACCTGAGACCCGCTGGGGGGGTGGAGTGGGGAGGCGGGGGGTGGAACCTGGTTCCACAAGGTTCTGGGTTCCGTCACGTGATTTGATGCTTTTACTAAACCTGACACCAGAACCGGTCCGGTTTTCAGGTCTGACCTAGAACAGGATCCAACACCAGAACCCAGATTCTAGTTCAACCCCTGATCCGGGGGGGGAGGGTGTCGAGCTCCACCATTCTTGGTGTGTCCCGCTCCGTTTCCCTGTGCATGATGGGAACAGCAGCAACTTTAGGAATTCATTAACCCAGACAAACGTTCAGGCTGAGGTCAAAGGTCAAATGAGGCACGTGTGTTCTCCTGGTTCTGACCTGGTTTCTTCCTGGTTTTGCAGACCCCCCCCCCCAGCCCGGCGGAATGGAGCGCTCCGGCAGCATCCAGCTGGACATTCCTGACTTCAGCAACTCGGTGCTGTCGCACCTGAACCAGCTGCGGGTCCAGGGCCGCCTGTGCGACATCGTGGTCAACGTGCAGGGCCAGAGCTTCCGGGCGCACAAGGTGGTCCTCGCCGCCAGCTCGCCGTACTTCCGGGACCACATGTCCCTGAGCCAGATGAGCACCGTGTCGCTGACGGTGATCCGGAACCCCACGGTGTTCGAGCAGCTGCTGTCCTTCTGCTACACGGGGCGCCTGTGCCTGCAGCTCGCCGACATCATCAGCTACCTGACGGCCGCCAGCTTCCTGCAGATGCAGCACATCATCGACCGCTGCACGCAGATCCTGGAGGGCATCCACCTGAAAATCAGCCTGGCCGACCTGGACGAGGATCCAGCGGAGGAGCCTCGGGGGTCGAGGGGTAACCGGACGCTGGAGGCCGGCGGCCGCAGTGTCCACGGCGGTCTGCGGCTCCTCGGGCCGCGAGGAGGAGGCGGCGGCGCAGAGGCGGTCAGCCCGGCGGAGGATCCACTCAGCCCGGCGCCGACAGTGGAGCACAGCGCAATGGAGGGGGTCGGAGGCGCCGGCACCGGCAGGGGGGGCAAGGAGCCCATCCTCCGCATCAACCGCGCCGGGCAGTGGTACGTGGAGACGAGCGGCGAGCCGGAGCGCAGCGGCAGCGCCGAGGACGGCGCCGCCATGGACCGGGTGAGGATCAAGATGGAGAGGATGGAGGAGTGGATCGGCGAGGAAGGGGGGCCGGCGGGGGAGGAGGAGGAGGAGGAGGAAGGCGGGGCCACCGTGATGATCGACACGTCGGGACGCAGCACGCTGGTGACGGGGCCGGTGGGAGGAACCCTGGGGGGGCGGAGCACCCAGCCGTCGTCCAGCTTCAGCGAGACGGACAGGTGGGCGGTAACCCCCGGGGTGTCGGCGTGTTGTTGTTGTTGTTGTTGTTGTTGTTGACGTGTTGTTTGTTTGTTTATCCGTCAGGTTCAGTCCCACCGGAAGCGTGGTGGTCCTGACGGAGCGCCAGAGAGCCAAGAGCGAGTCACCCAGCCGCGCCGACGACCTCCGACAGCCGAGCTCCCAGGTAGGACCGCCCAAAGCGGGTTGGCCGGAGGCAACGGCGTGCTGCGTTTGAGACCTGTAGGATAAACGGGTGCCACTGCTCAACCCTCGCGTCATTAGACCTCAAAACAGGAAGTAGGAGGCTAACGCTAACGAAAACGAGTCATTGATGAGTCAGCTCTTCCTCATTGGAGCATCAAGGTTGAAAGGGATTCAAATTCAATTCAAGAAACTTTATTAGTCCCCCAGGTGCAATTGAAAGTACATAAAGAAAGATTGGTGTAAAAGTGCAAACACAAACAGTAAACATAAATAATAATTAAATAATAACAAATAATAATACAATATTTACAATAATTAACATATAATAATAATTCAGAACCTAGTCAGTTTGGAACCTAATTTGTTCTAAAACCAGTGGGTTAGTTATTTCAGAAACTAGTTAACTTAAAAAACCTGGTTAGTTTAAACAGTTAATTCAAAACCTAGTTAGTTCAAAAACTCACTGGGATTTTGAATTTAAAAAAACAGGTACGACAAGGATTTAATTAGTATTTTTTTAAAAATCAAACACCTGTTGTCGGGTTCACACCTGACCAATCTGGTTCTGGAACTCATCTGTTCAGGACCCTAAAAACACTCCAGTTTGCGGTTCCTTCTGGTCCTGATCCGTATTAACGCCGCATTCTTTCCATCAGGGAGAGGAGCACGCGGCGTTCGACATGGGCGGCTACGAGGACTACCTGCGGGAGCAGGTGGGCGACCGCTGGTTCCGCTACAACCCGCGGCTCACCTGCATCTACTGCTGCAAGTCCTTCAACCAGAAGGGCAGCCTCGACCGCCACATGCGTCTCCACATGGGCATCACGCCGTTCGTCTGCCGCATCTGCGGCAAGAAGTACACGAGGAAGGACCAGCTGGAGTACCACATCCGGAAGCACACGGGCAACAAGCCCTTCCACTGCCACGTCTGCGGGAAGAGCTTCCCCTTCCAGGCCATCCTCAACCAGCACTTCCGCAAAAACCACCCCGGTTGTGCCCCGCAGGAAGCCCACAGCGCCTCGCCCGAGACCACCACCGCCTCGGTCACGTCCAGGGGAGGGCCCAGCGACGAGGCCTCCCCGAGCCAGGAGGAACCGGAGGGAGGGGGCGTTGGCGGTGGCATCGGCGGCGGCGGTGGAGGGCAATACAACGAGGGTCCTCAGGGATCCGTTTCCACCACGGGTCCCGATTGACTTCCCCCTCAAGGGAAAGTGGAGGGTAGAGTTTGGGGTGGTGGGTGGGGGGTGTCTAAACCTGTTGCGTTTGAAGCTAACGGGGCGTGGATCCCACTCGAGTCGACGCCAGAAGCGACGCTTCAGAGTCGGAACTGAGATTTTTTTTTTTTGTTTGTTTTCGCTTTAAACCGCATCTACCTTCACAAACCGAACCGAACAGATTAAGCTAAGATGAAGAAACGCCACGCACTCCAACAACCTCATGCGCCACACGATGCCGTGGTCTTCGTTCGCCTCCGTTTTTACGTTACAGATTTCTACTTTTATATTTACAGGTTTTACAGGTTCACAAAAGCAGCACGACAACAGTCTGTCTGGTGGAAACTTTGCCAAACTACTCAGTGCCAGTCCAACAGTTTAAATCCTTATATTTGCCTTGAGACAATCCGGAGCGGCGGTTCCTTAGAACCCCGCTCTTTAAGCGCCAAACGTGGGCTTGAAAAGATTTTAGTTACACAAAAAAGGTTCAACGAGAAAACGACTGTTTCAGTTCCAGTATGATCAGAGCTTCTTTTCCCCGATTTTCCAACTTCCGTTTCGTTTTTTTTACTTTTAGGTCAAGAAAATCAGCAAATGAGGCGTTGCTAAGAGTAAAGTCCTGATCTAGAAGAAACTGTCCCAATAGACCCTCAGAAGGAGTCATGGACTAGTTAAACCTGCCCCAAAAATTTGGAATCACGCTATCTGTAAAGTCGGAAGTACAAAACTTTTATATACCCCCAACAGTAAAGACACCTTCAAGTAAATTGTGGCTCAATCGGATCAGTACAATCAATGTAGAATAAAATAAGTCAACCAGCTGGAGCCACTTTGGGTTTGGTAGGGTTGGTTTGGGTTAGATTGGGTTGGGTAGGGTTTGGTTGGGTTGAGTTGGGTTTGGTAGGGTTGGGTTAGATTGGGTTGGGTTAGATTGGGTTGGGTAGGGTTTGGTTGGGTTGGGTTGGCGGGACAGGTCGAAGTTCTTACGGGTGTAAAGTCAACGGGAGGCATTTAAAACTCGTAGAATAAACATGCCAATCAAAAGCAACTCTGATCACACTGGATTCGTAAATTTGGCCGCGTAAATTTAAGGTTTTTCAAGGATCTGGTAGATTAGGAAGGACCATCTGGCAGCCTGTTGACTTCACAGACTCGCAGCAGGAAAACTGGACATGGTCCAGTCTCAGATAAGCTAACGCCGCTCAGTTACCTCTCATCACTACGCAATACAGATGCTGCTCCTCACAGCACCACCGGGGGGCGCTCACACCCACGCAGAGCTCTCTGCCAGTCTTCTCTGATGTTTTTATAGCGAGCATGTGATTTGTGTTTGTCCTTTTTTTTTTTTTTTTTTTCCCGGGGGACACTATTTTTGCTCTGACAATGTGTGTGTGTGACGAGCGGAAGCGTCACGCCGGACGAGGACGGCGGGAAAACGGTGTCGCAACCCGATCGGTAACGTCTGTTCCAGCTGATGACGCGTGAGATTACCGTTAGCGGTAATAAAAACAGTTTATTCAGGGAGAATAAACGTACCTAGCTAATAGGAATATTGTTATTAATGTTAGCATAGCTACTATGTTAGTTATGCTAGCATTGGACTTTGTCCTTTACAAATTTTCTACCAGTGGTTTGAAGCCATTTATTACTAGAACGACTCGTGTTTGTTAGTCGATAGCCTTCAAGGTGGATGATATTTAAAAGATAAACATTATCTGTCAAGCTAACAGGTACTGCAACAAACATTAGCATCCACAAGCTAACAGATTTGATGCCGTTCAGCCCCATAAAAATTATTTTTCCTGGTGTTTAAATCATAAACTATTGTAACAGCGAAACTCACTTACGCTAACGATGGTTCATAGACGTGTTATGAAACAAGTGAGTGTTTTCTAGCGAGTGCTCGCCGTAAAATTGCTTGATTAGAAAATTGTCATTAGCCTGCAAGCTAACAGAGTCCTTAAGGCCAATTCCCAAAATTATCAATTTGCAAGCTAACTGACTGTTTGTCTTACTCGCGTCACGATTCGCTAATGCTGAACTCATTTAACGCAACACATTTCAATTCTTTAAAAGACGCTGTTATGTAAGAACTAGCATGCTAAGTCTGTCATTTTTTTTATCTATTCAACATTAGTTGGCTTTGTGCAGCTGTACAAATTTTATCGTCGACATGGAGTGGCCAAGATGTGCGTAGCTTAGCTTAGCACAAACACTGGAACCTAAAACTACTAGCCAAGCTGTACCAAACGAGAAAGAGAAAACGTCACAATTACTTTGCCAATATTAGCCAGCTAGCCAGCTCCAAAAACATTTGAGTTTGCTGATGAACGTTTGCTGAATTGTTCTCAGAATATTTTTACAGACTTCGGTCAGATTCAGAAAAGGCGTCATTACGACAGACGGTTCTGATCGGGTCGACGACAGGTAGCGACACCACAAGGAGCCAGACAATGTCAGACCAGATGGATGTAATAGCCAGGCCACGGAGCCGGACTTTTAAAAAGCTCTCCAGAGTTCAAAGTTCATGTGCTGGAGCAAGTCGGACGACCTGGCAACCAAAGGAACGATGGCGTGGCCAACGTTGGCCCTTCCAAAACAACTTGAGCACTTATCTGTGATGGGATCAAAACCAGAACTTTTTTTTTATATATAAAAAAGACAGAACATTATTAAATCCTCACGTTATCAGACAAACATATTTAAACGACTGAGATGTTTGCGTTTGAATAATGTAATTAAGCTAGTTCAAGTCAGATTTCCGGTAGGTCGGCGGGTAGCACACGGATCGGCTGTAACTGTTCTTCTCCAGAGCTGTGAATCAGATTCTCAGTGGACGGTCAATGTTTTTTATGCAAGTGATGCCGGCGGTTCTGTCCTCGCTCCGGCCGGCTGGACTCCTGCCACCGCTGCACAAACTCTTCAGGCAAAACCAGGAAGTATCAGGTAAACAGACTTTTATTCAGTGAATCAGACGCTTACTTTTTCCCTGCGTAGCAGAACGCTAACGGCTTAACCTCAGTGCGAGCTCCACGCCGCAGAAAAACCTGTACATGAACTCAATAGCAGCAGGTAAGAAATCCCTGTGAGTCACGCAGAGGGCGCAAAAAACACAGGGCTGGGCAATATGGAATGAAAAATCTGTTACCATGACAACAATATTTGCCTGGTCTCAAAGAATGCAGGAGTTCGACCACAGCAAATTCTAAATCAGCATTGTGGTCTTTACCTCCAGTTTATACATTATTTTCACGAATCAGGAAACCTTTGTGCGACACTCGCTTCAGATTTTTGTAGAAATCCATTGTTGGTTTTGTGGGAATTTTCATTTGCAGGTTTTGTTTTTTTCCTCATACATTTTGTTGAAAGACATAATTGCAGCTGGACAGTTTGCACACTGTGACGTCTGCAGAGAATATTGAAGAGTTTGAGTTTCTCAGCTTTTTTTTTTTTTATGTGGAAAGTTTGAAGCTTTTGCTGGTGACAACATTTGGCTATTGCTAACGTGGCTAGCTGCATGATGTCGTGTTTTAGATCCGATGTAGAGATCAACAAAAACGCTGTTTTAACAAGACAAGATGTCAGGACGAAAGTATTCAGTCTGAAAAATGTTTGGAATTGTTTCAAACTGATCTTTCAGGACTTCTTTTGTTCTGACGTCATCAGTCCTTTATAATAATCACTTCCTGTTCTGGTAGAACATCAGATGTAAGTCGTATCGTAGCTTTAAATATTGACTTCGTAGAACGAGCTTTCCATTTTGAGATTGGCTAGTTGGCCCATCGTCCTTAGACTTGTTTGGGAAATGTGGATCTTGGTTGGTTGGTTGGTTAGTTTTGCGTTTGAAAAGGTGCATGTCCCATTAAAGACAAACAATCAGCTGTTCAGGACCGGTCTGAACCGGCCCTGGACAGAACGACACTGCTAACAGCGATAAAGTGCCTTAAGACCAGAACAGCAACGAAGGGCAAGTCAACAAAACGTAGTGGGAAGAGTTCCGAAAGACGAGACCGTTCAGAGTCAAGTTAGCCTGACTCTCAATTTAGTAATGAAGACCGCAACTCCCATGATCCAACACCTGAAAAACACACGGGCTAAATGTCACTGGTTGGTTCTCGGGATTTAAAAAAAAATGCTGAATCTACCTTCTTTACTGTCGGGAGAAACTATGGAACAGATTTCAAACCATTATGGAGAGTTGGGGCACGAGTCGGACATCTGTGTTTGAGCTTCAATAGAGTGGGCAGAGAATGTTGAACCAATCAATGGGCCACTTGTAGCTTAACAAGCTAACGCTAGCTCTGTTCGGTCAGTTCCATAGAAATAAATTGTCCATTTCTACAGATTCGATCTCTGCTCGTGATGCTACGCTTGTTCCAGGAAACTTTTCTATCACTTCTTGAAGTTAAAAATTGAAAGTTATTTCTTAATTTTGTCACCAGCCGAAGTTTAGAGAAGTATTTCATCAGAAGGGAATGCTAAGCTAATGCCTTTACAGTACAAGTTTGTGGTTTTGTCACTTTGTGCAAACTTTTCTAAGTATCATGGTTGAGTTTTAAAGCACGTTCATAACCGGTGTTTTCTTTCAATCCAAAGAAGAACCGTTTCTTAGCCATGTCCTGTCTTTGTGGAAGCATGCTAGTAGCGTTGGCGTCTCCATGTTGCCCAGCTCGACCTGCAGGAACAAACCGTTAACTCAGCGCAGCAAAGGGATGCAAACATTTCTCCGTCAATCAAAAAGAATTTCCTCTGTGTCAATCGTTGGGCTGTTCGTCACGTCCCAGGAGACGTTTCCAGACGTCCCGCCGGAATGTCGCCTCATGTTTCAGTCCAAAGGAAGACTTGTTTGAACTGGTCCAGACTGCATCATTTGTATTCCTCCTCTTATAACCGAGTGTCTCCAATGAAAAACAACATTTCTCAGCCAGATCAAGAGAAAACTGCTTGTAGAACATTCTAGTTCACTCCGTCCCGCTTGAGGAATCTAAACCATGCACAAAAAGTAAGGAAACTGGTGTTTGGCTTTGGTTCCGCTGCTCATCCAACAAAAACACGCTTCTGACAAATGCGGCACCAACAAAGGGAAATGAACTTTTCAATAACGTGAGATTTATTACCAGCCTTGGTAAAGAACCACCGACCAAACACACGGCCTTCCTTTTTGTGCGCCGTTTATTCAACAAGGAAAAGTCGGATCCAAGTTGCATTCAGGCTCATCTAGGAGTGAACAGGAAATTTTTTCCAGGAAAATTCAGAATCAAAAGTTCAAGAGGGATCGATGAAAAAATTATATGAGTTCTGAAAAGCGACAACTCAGAATCCGACTTTTCTTCCGCGACAGTTCTTCGGGTTTTATTTCAGTTTCATCAAACTGTGAAAACAGCCTGACCTCATCATTATCATCAACATCTTTAGCATCTACTTGATGCTCCAGTTCTTCTGAGTTGACTCTTTTTGCTTTAGTTTCACATGTCTTCAGCTTCCGGCTGAAACGTCTGGCTTTTTGTTTTCTACTTTTTACTGTGTGACGTTTAGTATGAATATCAAGTAACCTTGACCACAACATGCCTAATTATAAATCATTAGATATATTCACTTATCCAGATTACTCTTTACTGTTATATCCTAATATATCAAGGCAGAAAAGGAGTCAAAGAAAAAACATTTAGTAAATTAACTTTTAATACTGTACTTTTTTAAGAGGAGGTACTTAAGTTCTGTAGTAGAAGCTAAAAGGCTTTATGTGAAGATCTTTTATGTTGCATGTCTCTATTGCTAAAACATGTTGGTGTGGGGGGTTGGGGGAGGGGTGATGCCAAAGGTTGATTATTAAGAAAATTATTAAGAAAATGTGAAGACGCTTCTTTCATCATGACCACTAGATCACACACGTCGCATCTCCTTCTAAGGAAATAAAGCACTTTAAGTGTTGACCGGCAAAGACCTGCCTCTTTCTTTATTGAACTTCATTACCCACAATTCAGCATCTGCACACACCTGACCAAAGGTAAGCGAAGATGAGTGAGCTGAAAAGATTCAACAAGAGACAGACATGGGCGGACACTTGAAATGGTAAGCTAACAATGTTAGCTGGATGTACTGCACACACAGGAAAATAGGTTGCTAATGTTAGCCAAAAGTAGTGGATGAGTGGCTCAAATATGTTCGCTGAAAGTCATGAATAAATGGCTCGAATAGGTAACTAGTACCTTAAAAATTTTAGCTAAATGTAAGGAACAAATTGTTCAAATGGGTAAAAGCTGAAATTGTTAAAGGCAGTGGATAAATAGTTTCAATGCGTAACTAGTAGCTTAAAAATGTTAGCTAAACATGAGCAAATCGTTCAAATGGCTAACTAGTAGCTAAAAATGTTAGCTAAATGTAAGGCACAAATTGTATGAATGGGTAGCTAACGGGCTCAGAACCGTTAAAAGCTGTCACGCACGTTTGATCTCGTTGTAAATGAACCTTTATTGTTAGTATTTCCTGTTGCTGTGGAAGCAGCAGTGATAGGACAAGAACAGACAGTTTTTCATTGGTTGCAGGGATTAGCCACCCGGGCGGTGAACAGCAGCGCGTTGATGGTTGACTCTCTGATGAACAGCAGGAACGGTCTGTTGGCCTGAAAAACCTCCCGGTCAAAGTTCATGGAGCGTCCGACCACCATCACAGCGGTGGCGGCCGCCGCCTCGCTGCCCTCCTCATTCACCTGCAGAATGTTGACACAGGTATGTTCATTATGCACCGACGACATTTACATAACGTCTGTTTAGTTTTTTCAAAAAAGACATTTAAATTTGATAACACCAAGTCAACCAATAACTGAGCGGCAGGAAGTGACTGACCTCCAGGAAAGCTTTATGGTAAGCGTCTGAAATGTGGAGGCCGTCACTATCGCCATCCAGCATTCCTGAAAAACAGATGCAATAGATGCAAACAGGTGCAATAATTCAAAACCAAGGTACAAAGAATTGTAAAATGAGATCATCTGCATAGAGGGTGAGAAAACAGTTTAAGGGTACAAAACCAAAGACCATAAATCAATCTTAAGAGTGGAAAACTCAAGATTTTCTATGCAAGAAAGTTGATGTTGGCAACAGGAAGGGGTAAGACAGGAAAAGTTTGCTTTAGAAAATTGCGATTTGACACCAAAAATAAGTGAATCAGATGACCAGAATGTAACCCGAGAAGGTTCTGGTCTAGAGCCGATTCCAGGTTTTATCCTCGTTCAGAGGTTCCACTGGACGACGTATACTCAGACGGCCTTTGGGCGTTCTGGTTTCTTGGAGAAGTCTTAATTCTATGCTAACCCTTCAATGAAAATCTGTTCCCTGGTGCGTCCTCAGAACCTCACCTGGTAGACTAGCCATCTCAGAACTGAACAGGTCGGTCAGGCCCATGGCCATAAGCTTCTCCTTTAGACTGAAACTGTCCTCCACCCTGAATCGAGGGATGTAGATGGAGACCGTGGTTTCCCTCATCTGACTCATCCAGTTGGTCAGTTTCTTGAGGTCCAGACTTTCCTCCACCTGAAAAAACATGGTACCAAAATCCAAGCGTTAGTTTATCACACTTATTCGGCGTCCGGATCTTTTGCTTTTCCTGGGATCTTCTGCTGCTGGGTGACGTCACTGTCCTTCTCTGCGTCTTCTCACCTGTAACTGAACATGAGAACTTGGCGGACTGATCGGGGTTACCTTACTGAGCGACATTCCTCGGCTGGGCAGGACAATCACCATGGTGATGTCATCACCGCGGTATGGCATCTCCAGCAGCTGCACGTTGTCATCAGGGAAGTTCTTGTACCTGAACCTTGTCTCCTGGTACATCATGTTGATGGAGCAGGTGACGCCCTCGCTAACGTGGAAGTCTGCAGCATAGACGTTAGCTTTGTCGAACTTGTTCTTCCACTGACCCTGAGAACAAATATGTAATTTAGACCCAAGTTTACAGCTTTGGGAGGTAGAACTCTGGTTCTGGTTGTGATATAGCAGCTTGTCTCCACTGATGGTACAGTCTATGACTGATTTCAACTTCCATTAAATGGACCGGTACAGAACTCCTCTGTGGGTCCGGGTTTGGGTAACCCAGACATTCACCATCCCAAACACCTGCAGAGCTAATAACCATCTTGTACGTCTCAACTGTACTTTACGTGTGATTCTAATTAGTTAGCCAAGTGAGCACGCTAAAATTATAGCTAGATAATAAAACCCTAAAATCTTTGTTGGCGTATAAACAGATGCCAACTCTTGAAGATCAAACATTGTGTCGAGGACACTTCAGATTATCTCAAAAGAACATGTTAGCATTTAGCACTATAGCGAAACCAGATAACGGAAGATTGACCTCCAATACCAACTCAACTAGAAGGAAACTTGGTCAAACTTCAGTTGTCTTTCCCCCTGACAAATCCTATAAAACTTCCATGATGTCATTATCTCGCCAAAACCCAAACAGAAGTGGTTCTTCGAGGGTTAGATTTCTAAAGACGACCTGAACTGGAGGTCTGACGGCAGTGGGTGTCGACCAGAGCTGATACCTTGAAGTAGATAGTGTTGACAAGGACCAGAACCGTGTTAGAGGTCACTGCCCCTTCTGGCAGCGTGTCCTGGATCAGGTTCTCTGTCTTGTTGGAGATCCACTTGTTGATGGTGACCCGGGCCTTCTCTGGGTTCTCCTGCAGGACACAACTAGAGTTATCATAATCTGTTGTTGTGATGATGTGGACTTGTGTTGGGTCTCGTTACCTTGAAGTTGAGCGGCAGCAGTTTGGCCCCGTAGACCATCTCACTGATGTTCTGGTACGTCTCGTTGAAGTTCAGAGACTTGTCTCCAAACAGTCGGTTGGCGGAGATCAGCTCGGTGGTCTCGTCCTTCTTCCGGTACAGGCGACAGTTGAGTTTGGCGAAGAAGAAGTGGACCTGATCCGACGTCTTCTCTTTGATGGTATCGAACTGAAACACCTGTGGCAGGAACAACAGTCTCGCGTTAACCTCAACGGCGGAATCAATCGGTTCTGAAGACAGGTCAACCCACTGGAACTTGAAATCCCTTATGGGGGTTTAGACCCTTTATGACCCTGTGTTCTGATCCATCTGTCTGACCTTCATGATCTGCTCTAGTGTCCGGTTGCAGGCTCCCAGTTTGGTCATAGCGAATGCGGTGGAGACACTGATGGGGGACATGAAGATGTTGGACCCAGGGTCCTTACTGAGGGCCAGCTGTTTGTACAGCGCCATGGCGAAGCGGCCATTGGCCCGGGACAGCTCCCATACCCTGGGGTTGGTGGACTCTGGGACCGGTTCTGGCTCTGGGGTGGGCTCCTCGGAATCCTCAGGGTCAGGACTGCGGTAGATGCAGCGGGGTTCCAGAGGCAGGTCCCTTGGTTTGGCGCTGCAGATGTCCACGTTGAGAGCGGAGGCGAACGGAAGGACCGCCAAAACCAACAGCCAATCAGCAGCCCTCATTCTGGACAGAGGCAGTCGGTGGTTAGCGTTGAGATTTCTCTCGGAACTGAACCCACAACCTTCTTCTTTCTGTGAGGCAACGGAGCTCAACACTTTCACAACAGTGTGAACGTCAGCCGGCCTACAACCGCCTACAACAACCGCACTTAGAACCCGCCCACGCTGAGCTGCGTTCAGGCGCAAAACTTTCAATGAACAATATTTTGTTGATCTGCTTCAACCTTCAAACCAGAACCAAATCAATTTAACCCCTTTTTTGATTGTTGGAACTAAAACAGACATGAATGTGAACTCAGTTTGAAGGAATTTCGTGTAAAAGAATTAAAGAGCGACTTTTACACAAAACACAAACGATCAGATACGTTTACAAGACGAGGGAAGAGAAAATGACGTTTTAAGGTTTTGATTTTCAGTCCCAGACGATAAATCTAATCAATAAAGATAAAACTTCCACTGTTACATCAGCAGAAGGTAGACAGAGAAATGGAAGAATAGAATAAACAAATAAATAAGACGTAAAGAATATAGAGAATTAGTTAAATTTACATTTAGAGGATGATTTCAAAATAAAAGTCCACTTTTAAATAACTTTCAAACTAAAATCTGAGAATAAAAGCGACGTGAATAAAACGAAACGATATTTAACCTCAAAAGACTCCATCGTTTGTCTCTAAATGTTTTGAAGTGTTCAAATAGGGAATAGAACAAACATCCTGCAAACAAACTGTTGACTGCTTCATAAAATAAAACCCTGATGGGTGGGAGGGGGGCAGTTATGAAGCGTTTGGGTAATAAATGAGTAAAATCTCACCTGAGCAGGTGATTGAGTGTTTCCTGACGGGCAGACGAGTCGTTTGAGCAGAACTCAGGTCAGTGTCCTGCAGAGCAACGAAACATCCCAGCAACCTTTGAGACATTGATCGCTGTTGGCCAACAGGTCAGAGCTCCAGGACGCGCCTGCCAGGCCGATCGCTGATCAATACCTGACGGCTGCAGGATGCTCGTCTGACCAGCAGGTGGCGGCAGAAGCCGTCCGGCCGCCCCCCTCAGCTGCAGGTTAATGTTAGCATGTTGGCGTTTGAACGTGAATGAGTACAAACGCCATTCACGGCGTTTGTACTCATTATTTTATTGTTTTAAAATAACGAGCAGGTTTCAATGTAAACGCCCCCCCCCCCCCCCGCCACAACAACAAACACGTTACTCAACCATAATTAAAACTCAATTTTATTTGTCGTATCATAAATATAAAAAAATATCTGTACAAAAACAGGAAGCGACAAAAAACAAACACAAATATTCATTTGATGAAAACCGACGGCGGCGGAACAGTCGGGCCGGTTCTGAATCCTGGCGCTGCGCCTGTGCCTCATCCGGCCCGCGGCGGTTCAGAACAGCTTGGGCAGCCGTCTGAGGCGGCTCAGGTCCAGGATGTTCCCCACCGACCCCTCCGTGTGACGGTCGCTCGCCCCGAAGGACGCCCGCCCGCCGGGACAGTTCTCCTTGTCGCCCGCGTTCGCTTTGGCGCCGCCGGCTAAAACTCTCATTTTGGGACGCAGGTCGCGGATCAGCTGACTCTGTGGGAGGAGCTTCACGTTTTGAGCTTGGGTGAGCGGATGGCGAGCCGGCTCTTCCTGGACATCCTCCTCCTCCTCCTCCTCGATCAGGCCGTACTTCCTCATGTACCTCCTGGTGGCCACCGACATGTCGCTCGGCGACAGCGCGGAGCTGCCGGAGGAGGCGGGGCGTGCGCAGGGGGCGTGTCCTCCCAGAGAGAGTCTGCTGAGCTGAGAGTCGCTCAGGTAGCGCAGGGCGATGGCGTTGGCCTCCAGGCTCAGATCAACGCTGCCTCCCGGGAACAGAGAGCTGGCCGTCGGCTCGGAAACCTGCAGCCGCGACAGGACCGCCGCCGGGTTGATGCTCGCCAGAGTGCTACACACACACACACACACGTTAGTGTAAGCAGAAACAGCTCGTTTCCGTTCCTGTAGTAACCAGGTTGTCCACTAGAGGGCGCCAATGGACGCATTACTCTGATGCTTCAAATTCTGATGATGTCATAGCACCTAAACGTTTTTCCTGGCGACAGAAGGGAGTGTAGCCTTTCTCTGACGGTTTCGGTGTGTTTACGGTCGGGCGCCCACCTGCTGCTCTCCACGGTCTGCTGGTGTTTCCTGTCGGACCGGGTCAGATCCTCGTCCACCTCCACCCCGAGTCGCTGCAGCTGCCTCAGGGTGGCGCTGACCACCGGGTCTCCGCCCCCCTGCTGCTTCCTGCTGGGTGGTGGGGGGCGGTAAGACTCCTCCTCCTCCTCGTCTTCGTCGTCCTGCCTGCTGTCGGACTCCTGGAGCCGACTGGTCAGCTGGTTCTGAGGGTGACAGACGGGTTCTTAACGGACAGGAAGCGCCTGGTGGCGTCATGTGACCGTTACCATGGCGTTACCATGAGGTCCTGGTAGAAGTTCTGCTCGTGGGGGGGTCCGTACATGCTGGCGCTCTCACCAAGAACCGGACTCTGGGGGCCGCTGCGACAGAACAGACGGGTTACGGTCCGGGTCAAGTGGAGGTCGAGTGTCGTTACCGCGGAGACGGCTCACCTGCTCTGACCGGAGGTGGCGGCGACCTCCTGACCCCCGACGCTGCCGTCCTCGGCTTCCAACGCAGGCGGGCCCTCATTGGAAGGGGGAGGGGGTGAGGAGGGGGGAGGAGTTTGGACTTCCCGTTGGGGGAGGGGCTCCACAGGCTCCGCCCACAACAGACTGGCACCTGGAACCAGAGACGTGTAACGACTCAACGCCGGTGGAGACGCGACCCCCGACCTCCACCTGTCCGCCCTTCCCCACCTGTCTCTACGGCAACGCTGGCGGTGACCCTCGAGGTCTGGGTGTCCGAGTCCCGGCTGGAGGGGTGGAGCCTCCCCTGAGCCTCCAGCAGCATCTGGACCTGAGGAGGGAAGCGGTTCAGCCTCACCCGTAACCATGACGACCAACCCGCAACCCCCCCCCCCCAGACGCGTTCCTCACCTGGGCCTGCAGGAGGCGCAGCTGCCGGTCCTGATGGAGGAGGAGCTGGTAGGCGTCTGTCGGGTGGGCGTCGCCGCGCCAGGGGATGGAGGGAGGGTGACCGCAAGGGCAGGTGGGGGGAGGAGGCGGGGGGAGGCAGGTGGGGGGAGCAGAGAGACGAGCGGAAGGAGGAGGAGTTTGGTGGCGGCGAGGAGAGGCGGGGCCGTGGGAGTCGAGGGGAGATGCTGTGGGAGGGGTTTGGGTGGAGGCGGGGGGAGGGGTTTGGGTGGAGGTGGGGGGAGGGGTTTGGGTGGAGGCGGGGGGAGGGGTTTGGGTGGAGGCGGGGGGAGGAGTACAGCGATGGGAGGACAGAGGAGTAGTCGGAGTAGGAAATGGAGGAAGTGGAGGAGCAGCAGGGCTCAGGTGGGAGGGGGGAGGAAGAAGAGGAGTATGGTGATGCATGGAGAAAGGAGGAGCGGGACTGAGACTGGGGGGCGGAGGGGGGAGGTGGTGGGAGTGAGCAGGAAGGAGAGGAGGTGGGGGAGGAAGAGCAGCAGCTGGGGAGGGAAAGATGGAGGTGCAGTTGTGTTTTTGGGCGGGGCAGCAGGAGCAGGGCTGCTGCAGGTTGGAGTTGGGCGTGCTGTGCAGGTGGAGGGGGTGGGGGGGTGGCGTTGGAGCCGAGGTGGGGGCGGTCCCGGCCTGCGGGGGAGGGGCTCTCCTCTGGGCGGAGGTGAAGCTGCCGTCCACCAGCAGCGACAGCTCCGGCACCGACGGCTGGACTCGCCTCGCCTGCGACGGCAGCGGGAACATGAGCAGAGAACTACGATTCCCAAGATGCAATTCTTCAATCTACATATTTCTGGGGGGAGGGGGGTTGACCTGACCTGCTGGGCGGGGGCGTGGGGGCTCGGGGACGGCCGTGGAGACAGGTCTTCGTCCTCCACGCCGGAGTCGTGATCACTGACGGACAACGGGGCGAGAGGAGGGGCGGAGCTACAGGGCAGAGGGGGCGTCAGCTGTGGCGTCTTGAGCCAATGACGCGTCGGCGTTTACGAGCGCCGCAGGGAAACACTGACCTGAAGGAGCGGAGCGCCTTCATGAAGACGTCCGTCTGTCCGCCGCGAGCGTCTGGAGCCAGATCACAGCGCAGCGCCTGACCCTCCGACGGCGCGTGCTGACGGGACACAGGTGCACAGAGACACAGGTGCACAGAGACACAGGTGCACAGAGACGCAGGTGAACAGAGACGCAGGTGCACAGAGACGCAGGTGCAGAGACGCAGGTGCACAGAGACGCAGGTGCAGAGACGCAGGTGAACAGAGACACAGGTGCAGAGACACAGGTGCAGAGACGCAGGTGAAAAGAGACGCAGGTGAACAGAGACACAGGTGCAGAGACACAGGTGCAGAGACGCAGGTGAACAGAGACGCAGGTGAACAGAGACGCAGGTGAACAGAGACGCAGGTGAACAGAGACACAGGTGAACAGAGACACAGGTGAACAGAGACACAGGTGTCAGGAGGAACAGCTCAACTCATCGGTCTAATGCTCATACATCCGCTGAGTCGTTACCTGGTACAACACGGCGCACTGGGAGGAAGTCAGCAGCTGGAAGTCCAGGTGTGGTCCTGATCCCAGTCCTGGTTCTGGTCCTGGTTCTGGTCCTCGACACTGGTAGAACTGGGGGGCTCTGTGGGTGGAGCCGAACAGGACGAGCAGGAAATGGCGACTCTCTGAGAAAACTCTGAAATGGCAGAGAGGCGGCGACATCAGAAGAGACAGGGGCGGAGCCTCGATAGTTGATCTCCTGGAAAGAAACTCACCTGTCCTGGAGGGCGGAGCTAAACAGGAAGCGAAGACACCACGCCCACACCTGGGGGTTGTACACGTGTGTGACGCCACTCAGCCAGCTGTCACGCGACAGGAAGTACGGTTAGTGAAACGAGATCTGAGCCTCTGATTGGTCACTTTGGACACAAGCCCCTCCCTGAACCTTGACTGACAGGTGGGCGGGATTAAAAACAACCAATCGACAGGAGATGACTCACAGTCCGACCAGCGGCAGGTTCGAGGCTTTGGGATCGGATTCCAGCAGGAGGAGGAGTTTCCTGGTCTGGTCCATCGTCACAAACCTGCAAATCAATCAGTCGATCAATCAACCAATCGGTTTGGAAGCTCCTTCAGGACTCGACGCTTACGGGTCGGACACGTGTTCTCACCCCCGCTGGCGGCCGGCGCCATGCGGCGGCCGGTCGATGCTGGTCAGGCTTCTCAGCAGCGCCGTGGGGATGATGGGTACCGGCCGGACCGGCTGGGTGTCCACGGCGACGGACGGACAGACGGACGACCAGCTGAGGCCGAAGGAGGAGGAGTCACACCGCCGAGAGAAGACCACGCCCCCTCGGACCGTCACGAGCTGGGACAGATCCGGGGTCTGTCGGCCGCTGAGCTGCTGCTGCAGCACCTGAGACACAGGCGCAAAGTGTGAGGGTGGAGGCACCGGCGCGATGAAGGTGAGCATTACTCTACTGATCACCGTGGGGAAATTAATTCATTATCCACACACACACACACACACACACACACACACACACACACACACACACACACACACACACACACACACACACACACACCTTGGACAGACAGCTGTGTGCGACATAAATGGTCGGTTGCCATGACGACAAAAAGCTCATCTTGGCGAGAGACACTCGCAGCTCAAACCGACCAATCGCAGCTCTTGTTGTCTCTCTTATCTCTCTTGTGGGCGTGACTTAATTGCGCCCCAAATGCCAGCCTATTCTCCAGACCAGGCTTGGCTCTGATTGGCTGACAGATTTACCCAATCACGGCCAGCACGATTGTTAATGATGATAAGAAGAATTTTACATGAGACATGTTGATAAACGTGTGACTTTAGCTCAGTTTGTTTCCATGGTAACCGAGAATCGTTGGCAGGCAGGTGTCAGACTCACCTTGAAACAGAGGTGGAGCTCGGCCTCTGATTGGACGATGGCGTCGGGCGAGGCCTGCGTAGAGAACAGACAGGGAACCGGGACGTCCCCCGGCAGCAGAGCGGATGGAACCCGCCCGGGGGTTCCGGGCTGGTCCCGACCCGGATCGAACCGGTCCAGGGTCAGGGTGACCCCCCCTTCATCTGGAACAGCAGGACAGAGAGGAGGAGTTAACGCCAGACAACCAATCAGTGCTGAGAATGAGGTGAGGGTGACCTCTGACCTGCGTCTACAGACAGCGACCCCAGGAAGAAGAAGTGGAGGCGGGGCTTGTTATTGTGACGGGCGTGACGCCACGCCAGACGCAGGGCTTTCTCCGACAGCACCAACCGAGGCTTCCTGTGGACACACACACACACACACACACACACACACACACACACACACACACACACACACACACACACACAGTGATGACGGACTCCCACTGGTGAAACCGATTGATTTAAAGGGGGCGGAGCTAATGTAGGCCTTCAGGAAGTAAAGAGGTAGAGCAGAAACAGGTAGAGCAGAAACAGGTAGAAAAAGAATGCAGGTGTGTGTGTGTGTGTGTGTGTGTGTGTGTGAGAGAGAACGGCGCACCTGTGAGAGCAGAGATGGAGGCGGAGCTTCTCCCCAGCAGGACTGCCGTCCCACAGAGCTGATCTGGATTTGGGGAAACTCAGTGAGGTGATGGAGTTCATGGAGCTTCTGGAACGAGAACAGGTTCTAAACTAATACGGGTTCTCTCATTGATTCTATGAAGGTACCAGCAGCTCTTGGGGCGACCCCAGAACCTCCTACCTGGTGGTTGTTTGTAGAAAACATTAAAAGATTATTTACTTGTGTTACAAAGCGGATGGTAGCTTCTAACATGGTGAGCTAATATGTATAATGACATGTTCGTACTGTTTAATAAAGATGTGTAGACCAGAAACAAGGACGCTACTGTCTTTACTGTATTTACCTACATGATGGAGATTAAACACAACATTTCCCTCTTCACATATGATAAAACAAACCAAGCAGGAAAGCTCAAGACTCTGTTTAACAGCTTAAAATCTGTATTTGTATAAATAAAGTTTCAAACTAAAGAGAACCAGGTAAAACCGCCCATCACCTGTGCAGGTGTAGCTTGTGTCGACATTAACTCACCTTCCTCTCACGTTTTCTGGAGTAACAACCGCTTCAAAAACTCCCGACGGCAGCGCCTGGAGTCTCACCGGGTAACTCATGCCTGCTGCGGCCGACGGAGACGCACCGCAGACGGCTGTGAGAAGCTAGCAACACCGGTCAGTTCCGCTGCTAGCTACTAACGTTACCCTCCCGCTCGCTCCGCATCTGCTCCTCCTGTTAGCTTCGTTAGCTTACCGGAGATCCGAGTTTTAAGGTTGTTTACCGCACGTTTACTAGGGTTCAAGGGTTTTTCTTGCGTTTTACTTACTTTATTCACGCAAAATTGACGCCAAATTGTCCGTAAGAGACGTAACTTTAACGGTGTTTAAGTATGGCGCTGTTTCTATACTCAACTGGCGGGGTATCTCAAACAGCCAATAGGAAGCGCAGGAGCAGTGCTTCTGATCAATCGGAAGTCCCGCCCTCTTCCTTTCTTCTTCGTGTTATTGTTCTCGGGAGCAGGTTAAACAGACTCACAGCTCCATGTTGCCCTCTACAGGTCAGAAGACCAAACGTGACATTTTTATATTTTATTTATAGATCCCATCTGTTATTTCCTGTTCACAATAATGAATATATTGGCTATTTAATACACGATACAACGTATGGTACGTATATTACATAAAATAAGCATATGCATACAATGCAAAACAGCACGCAAAGATCTTAAAACATCACGAAAGGGAAGAAACCCAAACAAATTAATTTAAATATATCAAACACAATAAAGCTTTGTGGGTGTGTTTAATTATTGATGCCAGAGCAGCTGCATCGCATCTGAATGCATAAACCACTCAGCGTGTGGAGGAATTATTTATTAGCGTGTTACACGACACTGCATCCAGCAAACCGGCTGCTGCCCACACGGATCGCGGTTCGGTCCCTGACACCAGGGGCCAACAGCTCCAGTAAGGGGACAGAATCCCGCAGCCACAAAGCGAACTGAATGATGCCTGCTGCGGTTTGAGTTCACAGGAAACAGCAGCTTTCCCAGAGTTCTGAGGTCCAGACATCAAAGGACTCATGAGGACACCCCTTGACCTCAGGCCACGAATGATTCCTGCATGTGGAAAAGAGATGTGGTTTCCTCTGCTGCAGGAAATCAATCACAGAAAGAGTTAATCTAAGTTTTAAATATCTAGACTAGACATGAAGCTCCGATCTCTCTCATGATAGAACATCTCTGTCGGGATGCTCACCAGCCGCATAATTCAAGCTGAGCTGAATAGTGTTGGTGCTTTGCTACATCTTTGCCTACCTGTTTATGTTTACACTGTTTTGTTTACACTGTTTATGTTTACACTGTTCATCCCAATTCACATAATGCTGCCACAATATGAAGGGTCTGCCGGATATCTTTATAATTTTAGAATTTCCATGGTCTTTACATACTTAATACCCCATTGTACATACCTGTTTATATTGTAAATTTTTGTTTGTGTATTTTAGTTGAAGTGTTGATTTTCTATTTATTGAGTCTGTTTTTTGCACTTAGTGTTTCCTTTGTGTGCATCAATTCTGTCTTTTGCACCAATACTGCTGCTTTATGTGCCTTCAATTGCTCTTGCGGACAAATAAAGTTTTTTGGATTGAATTAAATTTTAATTATCGCATTTATTCACTGCGTACTTTATAGATGAGCTAGCGAGAGTTATTTGACTTTTATCGTCATTACTTTCAAACACACGAACGTGTCTTCCCAGCATTTTTTCCTGCTACAAAAATAGGTCCGCTTTTTCTCCAACTAGACACGAATCTTCATTATTAACGATCTTTGTTCCATTAAATCCCTCCCCTTCATCCAACCCAGATGTCACATCTTTGTTCAGCCCCGTCCCGCCAACCAATCAGCGTTTAGACCCGCCTCCGCGGATTCGTAATGAACCAATCAGAGCTTCCAGGCAGCCGGTCGCCATTTTGTCCGTTGTTAGCTTCGGTGGCTCGGCTGTGCTGCTGGCCTCTGGCTGGAACCTGTTGCTCCGCAGTTCCGTGTTGTGCAATGGACGGGTGAGTTCTCCTCCTCCTGACGCGAACACTCACTTTAAATCAACTTTAACTGCCTTTGAACCGATAAATGAGAGAAATAACCGCGACTTGTCGTCAGAAACCGTTTTTGTGGAGATGTGCTAATGTTTCCGCTGCTAGCTTAGCTGTCAGCGAAGTTGTTTTTCAGGCATTAACAGGAAGATAGCAGAGCTAGCTGTTGTTAGCCGCGGGACGGGCCGCTCCGAGTGGGCATAAATCCGCATTCAACTCCGTTAACACCCCACAGGAACCATTCCCGAGGAGAAGGAAGCAGTTAGAGGCATTCAATAGTTGGATTTGACCGATAGAAGTCACCCAGCGGGGCCTCCAGCTAGCGCCGTCCGAAGGGAGCTCTCACGCCCACCGGGGTGTCCGCCGGACGGATCCACTTCACGGTCGCTCCAGATTCAGGTTTATTCTATTAAAACTCAGGTTATTCGAGTCTTTAAATCCGTCTAAATTTGATTCCTTCAGTTTTACAGAAGGAGGATTAAAGTTAGAAGTTGTCCATGCAGGCCTGCTTTGACATTAAACGTTTTCTTCTCCTTTTGAAAAGTCTTTTTAAAGATGACAGAACGCTTGGTTGTGTCCACAGGTTGGAGTTGATTGGTTTAAGTATTGATTAGTCTAATCGGGTCCGTTCTCCTCCGGTCGGTACAAACTAAAGCGATCAACGAGCTGAATTATAGCTGCTATGTTCTAAGTCGTTTAAAGTGTTTAAAGCCGGTTAATCCCACCTAATCCCGGTCATTCAGCTTCCTGTCTCATCTTCAGCCTTCATTTGTGCCTTAATGTGGGAAAATCATCTTCCTCTTCCGCTCCGGTTTGTGTCGGATCTGTTTAAAATCGGATGTGAGCCACTTTAATGGTCAGATTGGATTTTTTTTTTTTTTGTGGGGCTTTTCTTTCGCGCATGCGCACATTACGAAGGCAACATCAAACCAGCGACCCGGAGGAGGGGATGGCGACGCAGACCAGGTGTTCCCCTCTCACCTGTGGAATCTGTTTTCTGGGTGAAGCAGATGAAACCCGACTGATGTGTGAACGTCGGGCGGTGGGATGCATGGACAGATGAGCGTGAGCTGCCAGATTCGAATCAAAGCTTCCGACCCGAGCGGCGAACGCCACCCAGACGGAACTGAATTGTTGGCACCTGGATGAAGCTCGAGTCAACCAACCAGTTTGTTCTGCAGGTGTCAAAAGTTCCTGCTAGCGAAGTTAAAAATAACATGTTGATCAAACGTGTGTTTTCTTGATCCGCCTCGCCGTACGTTTTTAAGTCTTTAGATGCGATATAGCCGGTTGCACTCAGGAGGGTTGGAGACGTGGGTTCAGGTGGGACTGTTTGCTCCGTGACGGGGCTTATTCACGCCCAGAGGGGCAGTTTCCGGCTGGTTTAGTCGGTTCAGGCAATATCAGCGTCAGCCCAACCAGCCGGTTCCACCTCCCGTCGAAACTGGAGCGCCACGCTCTTATTTCCACACGCGACACGTGAAGTTAGGTCATCATTACTTGTGTTTGCAGCTTTTGCTTTCTTAGATCAATCCGGATCGCTAACAGACACATTTAATGGGTTTTTAAAACGCGCGCCAGGAATGAATTCTGCAGTGTTTACTATGGAAATCAGTCGATCAGCAGCAGATCAGACGATTTATTACCGACACGTGACGAGTTCCTGTAAGGAAGAGGACAAATCGTACAAGAAACATGGAGTGAGAAAAACATTGGAGGCCAGTTTGTTTTTATTTTTATGAACTGGGTCAGATCTGGACAAAAAATCCCCGGCAGCAAGCATTAAACCGTCGCCACACCCTGTTGATTCTGTTTGCTCTGTCAAATCCATGTCAACGCATTTTCACGCTCGCATAAAACAATTCTACTGCAAAGCTTCTTCAGAACAAACATCTTTTAATTTCCTTCTGGAGACCACCGGGGGGGCAGCTAAATGGAGGCAGGTCGCTCTAAGAGGCCGTGTAATCTGTCTGCACGGCTGAATGGCACCTCATTGGAGCTCGATTTGAGCTAATTGCTACGCTAATGTGTGTTTTACGCGGCTGCAGAGCGACCGAATGAAACTCCGGAGCGCTTTCAGACACGTGACGCTGTTAGCGTCCCGTTAGCTCACCTGGTTGGAGGGCGTGGCCCACCTATGATGTCACCAGAGGCGGGCGGGGCTCGATTCACGCCTGTCTCTCTTTGCTGCTTGTCGTATTTAATTCATCTGGTAAAAATGCGATGATTAAAATCCTACCGGTTGTTACACGAAGTGACAAACAGGAACTAGTGAAGGAATGGGTCAATAACTGCCAATCAGTGGATGAACCTGAAGTGGGATCCTTCAGTGGTGCATTGTGGGGGTGTTACTTTCTCTTCCAATCATAGGAGACTTAGACTAAATCAGCAGATTGAGGAAGTCGTGTTTGTCCTGCGATGGAATGAAGGTGTTTTCTTCTTCTGTCCTTGAACGACTGACATTGTGTTCATGTTGCAGGGGTGGAACGTGTGCTCAAAGGGGAATTCAAATAAACAACAAACACACACACAGTTTTACAGAACGTATTTGTGTGAATGTTTCTGACGGTAGCGGGGACGTGAGAACGTTCTCCGTCACCTGCAGCCGCGTGATCTCAGGGCGGTTTGGATCGATGATTTCACATCTGTTCCTGTTTGAACGAGAATTTGAACGCCTTTTTTCCGGTGATGATGTCATAAAATATGCTAATAAAATCATCACTTCAGTGGAAGCTTTAAGGTTCAGGACTGGAGTTGTGCATCGTTTGGATTTTACGGGTCCGAAGTTACCGTTGAAATGACAAAAAAGTGAAAGTTATTTCAGAACCAGCGAGAAGGAAATTAAAATTTCAGAAAGTAGGTTTAAAATAGGTTTCAAAAGTTAAATACAGTGTTCACCTAATCGCTCTAACAGAAATGAGACGCTGTGATTACAAATATGGATTCTATTAAGAATTGTTCAGGAAATCTTCTTTAATGAATCTGTGTTCATCACCGTGGAAACAGCCAGTGATCTTCATCACCTGGCGATCTTCATCAGGGCGCTGTGAGGGTTTGATGGTGGAGCTGCTTCGTTCTTCCTCTCTGCTGGGCTCCTTCTCCCTGCGTCTCGTCTCTCAGGCGGCACCTTTCTAACCTCGTTTTACCCTTTTTTTTTTTAAACTTTATTTTGCTGGTTGTTTTGAGTTTCTCTCCCTTCTGCTTCTAACACGCTGTCTTTTCTTCACAGCAGTGTCCATCAAGATATAACAGTTGGTACTAAGGTAGGCACCTCTGCTTCCTCCTCTTCCTCCTCCTCTTCCTCTGTTTGGTTTTTTTTCTTGCTGTGAACGTCTCTGCTTCTCGTTTGTGTCTGACCAGAAGTAGGCGTCGCCATCTGGGAGCACTTAGCTTTCCTCTGTTAATGGTGTTGAAGCTGCTCAGAGAACAAACGGGAATAAATTTAGTCGCATTCCACGACCCGCCCCGGGGGTAATCAGATTAGTCAAAAACAACGCGTTTTATTCCTCTGAAGGGACTCAAGGGCCGATTTCACTTTGAAAACTTTTGTTCTTCCTGGAATAAACAATCAGTCGCCTTCAGCCTCCAGGCCACCAGGTGGTGCTGTTGCCTGGACTAGAACAGCTACATAGGAATTTTTGTTGGCTTTTCTGTTTCCATGGTAACAAACGGGCTCAAACTGAGCGGGTTCGTCCCAGGAACTGAACGTGTCTCGCGTGGCGTTTTTATTGACCCACAAACGATGACCTGAGGTGCCGCCAGACGCCGACTTGAACGTGCATGAAGAGAAAACGCTCGTTTTTCTGTTTGGCGTTGCCTGATCTCCCAGCAGCCTTTGCTCACCCCCCCCCCCTCAATAATCATGTTTGGTATGTCGGCAGCGGCGGAGCGGCGATCGCTGCTGCCGCGGGACAAGAATCAGAATCAAATTCACATGACAGCAGGGGGAGGAAGGGATGGGAGCAAGGCATGCTGGGGGATTCTCCGGACATTCTCTGTTTGGTCTCGCAGCCCGAGGGGAGTCGTGTGAACCTCCCGGATCGGTCCGTCGGCTCCCCCTGCTGCCGTCACACCTGATCCTGAAGCAGATTCTCATCTGGTTCCTGTGACAGCAGTGTAAACACTCGGATCTGAACCGATTCAGTTCCACTGAGCATGCTGGGAAAAAATAGTGTGCGTGTTGTCGGGCAAGATTATTCACGCCGTCTTCATGTTGTTGCCGCTAGGCTAAACGTGTTAGCATGCACTTGCTGTGAGGGGGGGCGGGGCTGGCAGGCGTTTCCTGTTTGTTTTCAAAGCGAGTGTCTTCTTCAGGTGTTTTTGTAAAATGATGCCGTGTAACAATTATCACTGAATCCTTTTATTGATTAATTTATTCCTTTTTAATCTGTAAAAACCTGAAGGTATTTAGTTTCCTGTGACAAAAAGACAACTTGTTGCTGCGGAGAAACAAACTCCAGATAAATTCTGTGAACTGATGGAAGAGAGAACAAGAAATAAAAGATCATCAATCGTATCAGTTATTGGAATATTGGTATTGATTTGATGAACAAATTGTTTTCGTATATGTGCATATGATTTGATTTCAGCTACACCAACAGAGCTGTGATGGAGGAACTGTGTAATCAGATTACCCTGGTCCAAATCCAGCGACCCGCCTCGGGTTCCTGCTCCATTATTCACACCAGGAACCCGAGAAGCTTTCATTCAGACGCGACCCTGATCAGGTTCCTGTGGGGGGGGGGGGGGTGGAAACACAAGCAGCCCCCCCCCCACATGACCAGCTGGTCATTGGTTCACGCATTTAGGTCTGATAATGGGGAAAAAATAAAAGATTAATCAGAAAACCTCTGGTTTTTATCGGTTTGAAAAAATCCACCCGTCCTGCCTGGTTTCCATGACGACGACCGTCTCTTTGTTGGCTTTTGGGGGATGTCTTTGTTCCACCTGACGTCCTCGGCTCGGGTTACTGTCACTCGACCCGTCTCCTCTGCCTCGCTGTGGGCGGAGCATGGGTAAGCCCCGCCCCTCAGTCCAGCTTAAAGCGACGTCAGCGCTCGCTCGGTTGTTTTAAAGACGCCCGTGCGTCCACGTCGGACTGAAACGACCCTTTAGATGTTTCTGCCTCCACCGTAAAACAAGAGCTATTATGGGGTGTATTTTATTAGGGGCGGTTTTATTCTGCTGGCGTGTGGCGGCTGTGAGCCATCAGGGGAGCTTCATGTCTGATAAATAGAAGCTCCTCCCCTTCATGTCCAGCAGCTCTTTGTCTATGGGGGGGGGTTCAGCTGGATTGTCCACATCTGGTTTGCATTCACATCCCCTGCCCCCCCCCCCCAAATTTATTTTTGAAGGGGCCATCGTGACACGAGGCTCTCTGGAGACCTCTGGTGGCCACGGCGTTCCACTGCATGTGTTTTACTGGAACCAGCAGAAAAGAAGAACCCAGTTTGTCTTTGCTTCGCTTTTCCCTGGTGTTTCGTTTCACGAGAACGTTTCTTCCCGTTTCAGAGAGGATCCGACGAGCTTTTCTCCAGCATCTCCAACGGCCCGTATATCATGAGCAGCACAGGTCAGAGGTCAAGTTTCTGCCGACAGAAATCTTCACATCCTGTGAAAACGTCTGGACGTCGTCTCTGAAACTCACCTCCACGTCCTGCTGTTTCCTGTTCCCCCCTCCCCCCCTGTAGCCAATGGCAACGACAGCAAGAAGTTCAAAGGTGACGTGCGCGGTCCCGCGGTGCCGTCCAGAGTGATCCACATCCGAAAGCTCCCCCACGACATCAGCGAGGCGGAGGTGATCAGCCTGGGTCTGCCCTTCGGAGACGTCACCAACCTGCTGATGCTCAAAGCCAAGAACCAGGTGGACGAGACCGGACCGGTTCCACGCCGTGTTGTGGGGGTTCGAGTGACCTGTACTGACCTGTGTCTCCCCCCCCCCCAGGCCTTCCTGGAGATGAACTCAGAAGAAGCAGCTCAGAACATGGTGGGTTGTTACTCCACCGTCGTTCCCATCATCAGGCAGCAGCCGGTCTACGTCCAGTTCTCCAACCACAAGGAGCTCAAGACGGACAACTCCCCCAACCAGGAGGTTAGCATCCGCTGTTAGCGCCTCCGCAGCGCGTGTGTGTGTGTGTGTTTCCCATTCATTGTTAGCTTGTGTCGTCTCCCAGAGGGCCCAGGTGGCTCTTCGGGCTCTCAGCGCGTCTCAGGTGGACGCGGCGGCGGCGGCTCCCAGCGCGGTGCTCAGGGTGGTGGTGGAGAACATGGTGTACCCCGTGTCGCTGGACGCGCTCTGCCAGGTAACGCCGGGAGTCTCTTCCCGCCCCTCCACCCCCCAAGCAGCTCCCAGTTCCTGACATCACACACACAGCTAGCGGCGCTACGCTAGCGATCAGCTGGCACCGATCCGCTCCCGTTTCTCCTCCAGATCTTCGGGAAGTTCGGCACGGTGCTGAGGATCATCGTCTTCACCAGGAACAGCCAGTTCCAGGCTCTGCTGCAGTATCCGGACGGCGCCTGCGCCCAGGCCGCCAAACTGGTGAGCGTCGCCGCCGTCGCCGCCGACCGAAACCGACGCGTCGTTTCAGCTTCTGCTTCTGCTGTGCTTCAGTCTCTGGAGGGGCAGAACATCTACAACGGCTGCTGCACGCTGAGGATCAGCTTCTCCAAACTCACCAGCCTCAACGTGAAGTACAACAACGACAAGAGCCGCGACTTCACCCGCCCCGACCTGCCGGCCGGGGACAGCCAGCCCGCCATGGAGCACGCCGCCATGGCGACGGCCTTCAGTAAGCCCACGCCAGCCCACGATGCACCTGTTTTTTTTTTTAAAACCGCCCCCCTGATTCGTTCGCTCTCCGCAGCTCCGGGGATCATCTCGGCCACGCCGTACGCCGGCGCTGCCCACGCCTTCCCGCCGGCCTTCACCATCCAACCCGCAGGTGAGTCCACACACAGGGGACACACCGAACGCCCCCCCCCCCCCATCAGGTAACCACGGAAACCAGCGCGCGTTCAGAGTCTGCTTGATGACACGTCGCCTGACGCTCCACTCGTCTCACCTCTCCCAGTGTCCCTCCCCTATCCAGGCCTGACGGTGCCCCCCCTGCCCGGAGGCCTGGCCTCGCTGTCCCTCCCCGGGGCCACCAGGCTGGGCTTCCAGCCCCTCCCCGTCGGAGTCTGCGTCCTGCTGATCAGCAACCTCAACCCGGAGGTGAGTCCCGCACGTGGCGTTAGCTCAGTGACGCTACTGATGCTAGTTCCTGTGCACGCGTGAACGCATCGTCACGACAACAAATTGTGTTTAATTATGAGCTGTCTTCCTGAACCTGTTGCATCATCAGTATTAGAACCAATGAGAAATGGAGGAGGAGTCTCACAGACCCCGCCCCCCCCACCTTTAACCCACTGGCTGCAGAAAAACGAGAGTCGAGCAGAACGGAGATTGAGATGCTAACATTTTAGCTTTAGCGACGCCTCAAACATCTAAACAGTTGTTTACTTCTGTAAAAACAACAAAGACAACTGAAAAGAAGCAGAATGATTGATTTATCAATACAATTGATCAATGTCATTGATTTTTGACATTTTCATTTAACAGCAACGTGAGGTTTATTTTTTTTTAGCTGATCTAGTAACACTGATGCAGCTCTCTGGGGTTCAGAGGTCACAGTGACCTGGATGAGATTCGAACCTTCACCCGTTCCTCCTGTTGTCATCATCTTCATCACCTTCATCGTTCCTCACCATCGTGACTCTTCCTCCTGAACATCAAACGTTCTCCATCGTCTCGTTCTGGTGTGATCGCAGCTCTACTGCCCCCTACAGGGGATCAGTTCACACCACCACTGATGTAGGAGTAGGATACTGATGGGGGGGGGGGGGGGCTCTGCCCTAAAACCCCCACCCCGCCCCTAATGGCAGCCAGTGAGTTAACAGACGTTAGGGCTCCACAAGAACGTTCTCCTGTTCTCATTGGTGCAGTTTGATTGGCTGTTTGAGTCTCTGATGTCACTGTTCATCCTTTAATGTTCAAATTAAAGCAGCTGTCACTTCAACACACACACACACACACACACACACACACACACACACACACACACACACACACACACACACACACACACACACACACACACACACACACACACACACACACCTGTCCATGTCATGTCATCCCATCCTCTCCAGAGGTGATTTTATCGAACCGACTAATTGACACCCCGCCCTCACATGTCTTTTTTTTTTTCCCTTTTTTAAATTTGTTGCCATGGAAACGCCTCGGACCCTCCACCTGTCCTGCCCTCCCACCTTTACCTGTCCTGTCCCTGCTGCCTTCTGTCCTGTCTCTAAAGAGAGTTACGCCCCACTGCCTCTTTATTCTCTTCGGTACGTCACTCGCTTCTTATTTTGAATTATCGAACGTTCTGGTTGTTCTGATTTAATTCTGTTGTTTTTTTTTTTCCTCTTTTTTTATATGTTGATAATGAAAGAAAAAAAATGTGTGTTTTGCTGGTTTTGACCGGTTTTGTTTTTTTTTTGTTTTTTTTTTTGCGTGTTGATTTGAGTTTATTCACAATATTTGCAGCTTCTGCTCTGAACGTGTGATTGGATGTTTCTAGCTGGACGAATCTGAAAAGTTTAAAGTTCTAAAATACCAGAATCTAACATCAACCATTAGAGCTGGTTCTCTTCAGAAGCTAGGCAGCTAGCTAAAGCTAGCTGGAGGGGTTCTAGAGTCATTGTCCACGCCCATCAAAAAGCTGCACCTATTGTTTCAGTCACGTTTGAATTTGCATGCTGGGTTTCTATCAGTTTGAATGACGTCAGTGCTGAATCAGCTGTTCTTTTTTGTTTTTGTTTTTTAACTTGACATTCCCATAATTCATAGCTCCTATTCAATGTTAATCTGATTTTTTAAAATTTCCTCTGCCCCCTGCCCTTAATTTCCTCACTACACCTCCTTTGTGTAACATTTAGAAATTCCCCCTTTTTTCTAAATTTAAGTCACGAATTTTTTTTCTGTGGTCCGACGTCCCCCCCCCCCATGTCCCGTGGCTCCTGGGTTTAGTGTCTGCTTGAGGTTCTAATGGGACTGGGTTGTCTGGGGTTTGTAGATCTGTGTGTGTGAACGGGTGTCTGAGGGTCTGACCTCTGGTTTCCGGCTGTGTGAAGGTGTTTACGGCGACGTGATGAGAGTCAAGATCCTGTTCAACAAGAAGGAGAACGCTCTGGTCCAGATGTCCGACAGCACGCAGGCCCAGCTGGGTAACGTCCCGCCGTTCGCCTCCCGCTTTCCCCAAAACGAACGCGGATCCGTTTTGAACGACGTCCATTTGCCTTTCGCAGCCATGAGCCACCTGAGCGGACAGAAGCTCCATGGGAAGCCGCTGCGCATCACCCTGTCCAAACACACCAGCGTCCAGCTGCCCCGCGAGGGGCACGAGGACCAGGGTCTGACCAAAGACTACAGCAGTTCCCCCCTCCATCGCTTCAAGAAGCCCGGCTCCAAAAACTACTCCAACATCTTCCCGCCGTCAGCCACCTTACACCTCTCCAACATCCCGTGAGTCGTCTGTGGAGGGTCTCCGTTCTCCAGGTCCTGGTTCTCCAAAGCTGTTTCAGTCAGTCCAGGAGGCTTCTTCAGTTCTAGTGCAGGTTGAACTCGAACTGAAGAATCCTCCTGGACCCACCGGGGAGTCGGGTCGCCCGTCGTCTCACCAGAGGGACGGTCGGTCGACAAAAATGTTTTGTCGGTTGGTTGGTCTGAAAAAAATAATTTTTTTTTGGTCCTTAACTCCACGTTTGCTCTGCTTGCAGCCCGTCAGTGGTGGAAGACGACCTGAAGATGTTGTTCTCCAGCTCTGGAGCCATGGTCAAGGCCTTCAAGTTCTTCCAGTGAGTCAAGCTGGCTTCCTCTGCCCCAGAACCCTTTGCCGTTACCCCTTTGCCTCTTTGACCCTTTGCCTCTTTGAACCTTCTTCGTGCTCGCACTCAAACCGTCCGTTTGGTTCCTCCTCCAGGAAGGACCACAAGATGGCTCTGATCCAGATGGGCTCGGTGGAGGAGGCCATCGAGTCCCTCATCGAGTTCCACAACCACGACCTGGGGGAGAACCACCACCTGAGGGTCTCCTTCTCCAAGTCGTCCATCTGAGCCTCGGAGTTCACCTTCAGAATCCCTCGCACTCCTCCTTCCACCACCCCCCCAAGAGTGGACCGGAGGGTATCCACTCCACTCCCATCATTCCAGCGCATGTCTGCAGAAGCCGCCGTGACGTCTAGAGTAACATTAAATTATTTTTAAAATCTTGTTCGCCTTCAGAGACGATCGGTCGGGACCGTCGGAGGAAGACGGAATTCTGCATTTAATCTCAGAAATCGTTCTTCTGAGTTGGTCGGGATTGTTGGGTTTAAATCAGGAGTGTCAGGTTTAAGTCAGGATTTACAGGTTTAAATCAGGATTGTCGGGTTTGAGTCAGGATTGTCCGACAGAACTCGTATTGTAGTTGTTTTTTTTGCGCGTTTGTCCTCTTCTCGTTGCGAAGTCGATACCTTCAGCCACTCTTGCCTTCGGACTGACGTCAGAATCCAGGCGTTAAATGCAGCTTTCTCTCTTTCACAGGAAAGTCTGACTTTACTCGATCTAAATCGTCATCTTAATCTCTTGATTTCCAGTTTTCAGTTGTTTTCTTGCGGTTCTGATCCAGTCTCTGAAGTTTTCCCTTTTGAACCAACTTATTTGTCTCACGTATTTAAGCTCTGACCATATTTGGGAAGTTGAGGACTTCCTGTCTAGTCTGGGGTTCCCTGTGCCTTAACCTTGAGTCAGATTGGCTGACCTTTAAAAACAAACACCGACCACGCCTCTAGATCGGCAAACCGCAGGTTTACAGCCGAAGGTTTACTCTTTGAGACGCGTTCCAGATTATATCCCTGTTTTTTTCCGTGGTGTTTGTGTTTTTGTACTTCTGGTTACTGTAGCAACCGGCGCGTGAACCGGGTTCTCTTTTAGCAGGTATGCTGGGTTTTTCTGTTTTTGTTTTTTCCTATTTTGATTTCTCGTTTCCACGTATGCAATCATGTTTTATTCAAATATCGTAGCAATATTTTAATCATTCCTGAACTTCTTTTGTTGTTGTTGGGTTTTTTTGGTGTGTTGGCGAGTTTTACAATCCACAAACGATGGGGGTTTCGTTGATCTGTTGCTTCTCTGAACGGTTTTATTTATACGTTGCTGATCCACTACAGCTGAGACCAAAAAAAAAAAAACAGCAGCAAGGCCTTCTAGATTTAACTAAAATTGAGTGCCTTCAACGCGGCGCTGAGTCGCGCATCAGGTATTGTCCGTCTTAACGCGATTGAGGAGGTTCGACGGGGGCGTCGCGAACGTGACTCGACCGCGAGCCGCTGTTTTGGTTCATCTGTGTCTTAACGTCGTTAGCGGCGACATTCCAGCCCTCAGGCGTTCACCGCAACGTCGCTTTCCTCTGAAGGTCTCATCGCGGTGCGTTCAAGTCACCTGGGAAGTTTTTGGGAGATGAGAGAAAATGGGAATGTGGCGTTTAGGGAGGTTGTAATCATGTCGGTGCTTTTTTTCCCCGCTGTCGTGAACTGCTCAGTAGCAGGAAGTTATCATACAATTACTTCCTGCTCGAGCAGCAAAAATCGAAAACGTCGAAAAACGTTGAACAATGAAGATAAAATCATGTGTTGGTCTAAAAGCGCTGGCGTTAGCTTTCACCGGCTGCATTGCTAACAGGATGTGCGCATCGATTCATTTGGCGTTTTAAATCCAGGCTTAATAAATAAACCCGGATAAGTTAAACCTGACAGTAACGTTAGCGTGGTTAGCGTCCAGATGCACGCGATGGGACCAAAGACAGTTGTCAGACATTCAGGACCAAAATATCTGCTGCTACTCCAAACGAACCAATCAGAGCACAGCATGCCACCATGGTGCGATGCGTTCAGGAGCTCCTGGGAAGCCGTTGCTATGACTTTTCTCAACTCTTCCACGTCACAATGTGAAAGCGCGGCGGCTACGCTAATGAATATTTTTGTTTGTGTTGTATATTTATTGCACAGAGCGTTCAAACGCATTCACGTTGATCCGATCAATGCATTCCCACAAACCACTAACGCGGTTCACTGATTTCCTGCGTTGTTTCTCCGAACTCTGGGCGGCGGCGGCGCGTTTCCTCTGATGCCGCACGAATGCACTGATATTTATCGAGTAGATTGTTTTTCCTGAACAGGAGCTCCGGCGCCCGTTTCTCCCAGGTGACTTGAATGCATCCCAAACCCTCAGCGTCAGGCGAGGCGGGACCGGGGACCAGGTCGATATTCAGAGGTGTAGGGGGCGGGGCAGGGGGGGCGTGGACGTGTACATACGTGTTTTATACCACAGCTGCGTGTCGGAGCTGATCGTCGGTTTTATATCGGATGAAACGTGTATATTTTGATTCTCGGTTGTGAGCCTTAAACTGTGTCACAGAAGATTAAATCTGTTTTTATGCTAAAACTTTGACGCGTCTGTCGTCTGTCTGTGCTGAAGGATCACAACCAGCAGGGGGCAGCAAACACCCACCGTGGAGAACCCGGTGGGAACAAAGGAAACGATTACACAGAAACAAAGACGTCCACGTTTGGTTTGTTGGAGAACTTTTTATTAGTGAACATGAAGGAGTCGAACCCGAAGAAGATTAAAAAATAAAAAGAGAAGAAGAAAAGAGGAGGAGATTTAACAGACGTGGTGAAGCGTTGAGTTTCATGTTCAGTCTGTTGAAGACGACAATAGAAGATGTGAGGCTTTACAGACTGGAGGAAGTTCATATCCCTGTCTTCACACACACACACACACACACACACACACACACACACACACACACACACACACACACACACACACACACACTGGACCGGCGACACGCAGTCGAACAAAGAGGGATTGTGGGAAGAAGAAAAAAACTCGGGCACGCCAGCTTGGTCTCTCAGAACTGTCAAACAGAAACGGTTCCAGTCCGAGCAGAAAGTTTTAGCATAATCCCTCAAATACCCTGAACACACACACACACACACACACACACACACACGGCCCTCGTAAGGGTGGACAAAAAACAGACAACCCAGAATACTCTGCTTTTTTTTTTTTTTTTTTTTTTTTTAAACTTCACGTAGATGAGTAGGTTTATTTGTCTAAGGGCTTCCACCTCCTCCTCAGG
This sequence comes from Antennarius maculatus, assembly GCA_013358685.1. Taxonomy (NCBI): domain Eukaryota; kingdom Metazoa; phylum Chordata; class Actinopteri; order Lophiiformes; family Antennariidae; genus Antennarius; species Antennarius maculatus. The sequence goes on along the minus strand of CM023610.1, from coordinate 24,549,779 downwards.
GGAATATCATAGCGCTGCTATGCTAAGCTATGCTAAATTATGCTATGCTAAGCTGCTAGCTATGTGTGTTATAACAGACAATAACCACTGAAAAAAAAACATTACAATCAAACATACACAGAACAGCCTGACGGTTAGCTTCCCAGCATTAGTTAGCATTAGTTACCATAGTAACAAGTAACAGCTACCCAGTATTAGTTAGCGTTACCATAGTAACTACTATAACCTTAAACTATTGTTTAAGTCGGCTAAATAAATCAGGCTAAACGGAATAAACCCGGATTAAAACAGACTAGCTTTATGCCGCTTCTTACTATGGATTGTTGCCATGGTAACTGCAGATGCACCTGTATGAGGAGAGGCCCAGAAGCCACGCCCCTACTTCCCTTTCAATCAAATCCTTCAAAATAAAAGTTCTCATTTGTTCATCCCATCTAGCACCTCCTCCTCTTCCTCCTCCACCTGCTCCTCTTCCTCTAAGGATGATGGACAGTTCAGAGGACTCAGACTCCGCCCACTTCAGGTCATCTGGTCTTTGATTTTGTTTTTTTTCTTTGATCAGGTGAAATCCAGGATTATTTATTCACTTCTCTTTCTCCTTTGAGCCCCTCCTCCCCTTCCTCCCCTTTTCTTTTTCCTCCTCTTCCTCTCCTTTCATCAGTTTAACCCTTTATCTTCCTACTTAAGGCGGAGCTACAGCCCCGTGCTGCGTTCAGGTCGACTCAGGTCAATAAAGTTTTGTTCGTTTCTCATGTTTGGGTCATTAACTGATGACTGTAAACCCCGCCTCCTAACTTCCTGTCTGACCCGCTGACCTCAGCGCTTTCCTTTTAGGATACCTGTTCCTGTGATGCGTTCAGGTACGTTTGTTCGTCTGGGTTTTTGAAACCAGCCTTGATTTTATTTGTGCTTTAAATACTTTTTAAATGTTCTGGAGCCGCCGGCGGCGTCCTGTCTACCTTTGGTGCGTTTGAGGTCATCCTGACCGCTGCTCTCCTGAGGTGCAGTGGTTTCTGGGTAGTTTTTGAGTTGGTAGGGGCGGAAGGGGGGGTCTCACGCCTGGCGGGCCTCTACTTTAAATGCTAATTCTCCATCCTGCGCCAGAAGCACTCGCCTTCCCTCTAACTACCCCTAACCACCCCCATCCCACCCACCCCCACCCCACATCCCGTCCCGCCCCCCCGCTGGGCGTCCGCCACAAACAAACAAACATGGCTGTCAAACGGATAATCCCCCTCGTGTTGCGTTCATGTCTGCTGGATGGGCGGTCACGCGTGCTTGACGTGATGTTAATGGCCGGACGGATGACAGGTCCATCAGCCGCCGCCGCCCCTGCTCCGCACCCGGTTGACAGCTCCAGCGCTTCTGGCTAAACGGAGATGATGCAGACGTTCGGTTCACTGGCCCCCGTCACCACCATCACCACCACTCCCCCCCACCCCCCCACCCCCGGGCAGAGACCCCCCGGGCAGCGGCGTTTCTGTGCGGCTGTGATTGGACGAGGCCGGCAGGTGCTTCTGTCGGCACGAGACGAGAAAAACGGTCCATTATCAAAACCCGATTTAACCCTTTAATGTGCTTTGAAAGGATGCTAATTTACACACACACACACACACACACACAGCAGGTCAATTAGAGGCCGATGGATGAATCGGAAGACAGTCCATTAAATCATCTGTCTGTCTGATTGGTTACTTCACCCCCCACACCCCCCCACATCGTCTCCTTGTACAAGGTCACACACACACACACACACACACACACACACACACACAGGGTTCCGCTGAGTTCTGAGGTTCACTGTGGAACCAAACACCAAGAAACTTCATAGAGTTCTGGGTTTTCCGGAGGTCACTGAACGCATCATCGTCTGGGTTCCAGGAGGTCATGTGATCACTCATGTTTGTTTATAATTGGTTCAGATGCAGATTGTGGATCTGTTTCACTTTCTTCACCCTCATCTTCATCACATGTTGCGTTCAGGCTCATCTTGAGCGTCTCATAGGCCGCGGTCACCACCCTAATTCATGACGTCACACGACGGAGGTGGGAGGGGCAAATATCAAGTAGTTTCTCCGCAGATATGGATCACACACACACACACACACACACACACACACACACACACACACACACACACAGACACACACACAGTGATGCTGATGATGACCAGCAGGGGGCAGAACTCAGGTTCTGCTCAGATCTGATGTTTATTAATTGATAAATACCAATAAAGAATCAATAAGATGTCAGTTTAAATGTCTTTCTTAAACTAAATAATTGGAGATCAATTCATGAACTGATTGATTTATTTTATGAAACGTGTCTTGAAGTGAACCAAATCTCTCTCTCTCCATGCTTGCTGGTTGTCGATCGCCCCGCCGCTCTGCGTTTATTCTTGTCGCCTCTGAAACTTTAATCTCGAGGCTCCATTAATCTGAAGCCGTCCTGAAAGCCAGAATTAAAGATTCATCCCACCCCCTCCCCCGTCCTCCCCCGTCCTCACCCCCTTTCTTTCCATACAAAGCTGACACACTCAAATATTTATGAGTGCTGAATCACGGGACGCGGGGAGGAGACCCTGAACGCATCACGGCTTCTGTTCGACTGGACCGTGGTCTTCATCACCTTCGTCATCTGTGATGGGTTCAAGGCCCAGAGGAGGAGGAAGAGGAGCAGAGATTAGAGCGGTTCAGTTTGAGCGACTCCTGATGAAGATGAAGATGAAGAGAAGAAACGTCGTGTGTGTGTGGGCGGGGCAAAAAAATTTCCAGCAAACATGCTGGGGGGGGGGGGGGGGCAGAGTCCCGGGACAGACCCCGCCCCAATTTGGAGTAGAACTTCAAAAAAGGGGCGTGTCCAGGACTTTTTTTTTTGTTTGTTTGTTTTTTTTTTACAAATCTAAAAATATTAAGAAATAAAATGATCAGTTTTCCACTTTAATCAATATTAAATCTTAATCAATAATTTAATCAATATGAAAACTGATCACAGACCCCGCCCCGATGATCAATTTTCATATTGATTAAGTATTGAACATGAGACAGAAGTTGTTTATTCCCATTTTAATTAAATGCATCATCACCATCTTTGCTAGGCAGAGCCAATTAGATTCCGACTGGGGTTTTTGCACTTCTGGCCCCGCCCCTGGCCCCGCCCATGGTTCCAGTACAACAAACAAACAAACAAACAAGTAAACATGTGAGAACCAGAACCGGTATTAGTCCCGGCATTAGTACCTGAGTACCGGATCGGACCTCATTCGGAGTCAGTGTCACGTGTCCAGATGTCCACAAACTTTTGGCCACGAGGGAAGCCACTGATTGGTGGGAGAGACGCTGTGAATCGAAGCCCCGCCCCCCGAGCGCACCGGGAGCAGCAGAGAGGACGGAGCCGGTCAGCGAACCAAACGCTCCTCCCGGAGCTCCGAGCAAACTTTGTCTTTGTCTCCGTCTGCAGTTCGGTTCCGTTCGGTTCCGTTCGGTTCGGTTCGGCGGGTAGAACCGGAAGGTTCGAGCAGAGCAGAGGTCGCACCGGGGACCCGGGACCACACACCAGATCCCGCTGCGGGTCCTGAACTTCCAGAGCGGCTCCGGTTGGAGGTTCGTCTCCTCCCCGGTGAGGGTCCGGTTCGGTTCCGTGAGGGGGGGGGGACTCCGATCCCGGACCAAACCGGGCTCGGTCGGACTCTCTCCGTGAGTTCGGGACGCACATGGTCGGACCGGCTCCCGGTGCGCTGCGGGTCCGATCCGGTTCCGTGTGAGTGAAGATGAAACTTGGGGACCGTCCGTCCCCCTGGAGGCGGGTTCGGCTCGGTTCTGAGGTCCAACCGGACGCACGTGCAGAAATAACGGCGGAATGACGCCGATCATCGGTGATTATTGATCCTCTCCGTGAATCGAACTGAAATCTGTGCTGGTGTTTGATGAGCTTCTGGTCCGGTTCCGGTTCTGGTTCCGGCTCCTGCGGGTCACAGCTGAGGATGTTCGGCGGGACGCGGCGCGCCGCGCACCCGCGCGCGGAGCGCTCCGGGCGGCCGCCGCTGCTGCTGCTGCTCGGGCTGCTGCTCCGGTGCTGCTCCGCCGTCACCGACGACCGCCTCGTCTCCGACCGGTACGCGGTGTACTGGAACAGCTCCAACCCCAGGTAAGACCCGCGACCCGGGACCCGCGACCCGGTCCACATACAGGCCCAGAAAACAACTTATATTTAGTGTAAAAATAACTTGGTAAACCTCAAATATTTGATTATAAAGTTGGAGACAATTGTTAGTTTAAACTTGAGTTTGACTTTAATATAAATCCCGATACTAAAACTTTAAATGTTTTTATGAAGAAGAAACAACAAAATAAGAAAATTAATATGCAGAATAAAAAAAAAAATTCTTTAAGTATGAGTGATAAAAATTCTACGTGAAATTTTGATTTCAAAGAACAGAATTAATTAAAATAACAGATTTAAATTTTAAAGTTTTCACCACATCACAGAAATCTGGACTGAAATAAATTCCAGCTCAGTTTTTATTGAAATAACGCAGAAGAAAACTGCAGTATCTGCTAAATGAAATGCAAATGTGTGTAAAAATCCATTTAAATTTAGTTAAAATGTGGGGTGAAATGTCAATATGTTGTTTTTTTTAAGTGTAGAAATTGATTTTAGTGTCCAGAATAGCAGTAAAATAAATTTAAAAGTCTTTTATTAATAATCTGATTTCTGTCGAACGGATGAATCGGAACAAAAACGATCTGTAAATATCTTAGAATAAAGTTGGATTTGATTCTAGATTTTCGTCCTGAGTTCTGGTCCAGGTGACCCGGATCAGTCCTGCTGTGACCTTTGACCTCTGCTGTCACCATGTTTCACGTTGTTTTCTTCTTCTGTGGTGCCGACTGTACTCTGGCTGGCAGCAGCGCACTGATGGCGGTTCTGTCATATGATTGGTCGACTGGTTTCTGGAGGGTCCAATCAGAACCAGCCGCGTTCGTTTTTTAATCTGTTAATTGATTTTCAGGTTTTATTTATAGGAGGAAACTTTAAAATGAACGCGGCTGGTATTATTTACGTGGAATTATTGTAGTATTATTGTAACTCTACTGTTACATTATTGCAGTATTGGTGTAGTATTCTTAGAGCATTCATGTAGTATTGCCATAGTGTCGCTGTAGTATTGCTGAAGGATTGTTGTAGTATTATTGTACTTTTTGTGTGGCATTGCTGTAGTATTTATTCATTATTGTTGTAATATTGTAGTATTTTTGTGGTATTGTTGCAGTGTTCATGTAATATTGTAGTAGTACTGTTGCCGTATTGGTGTAGTATTATCGTAATTTTCATGTGGCACTGTTGTACTATTGTAGTAGTATTGTAGTATTGCTGTAGTACTTATTCATTATTGTTGTAGTATTTTTGGGGTACTATTGTATTGTTGTAGTACTGTTGCAGTATTCATGTAGTATTGTTGTCACGCTCACATGGTATTTGTGTTATCGTAACTTTAGTACTTCCATGTCTTTCATGTTACAGTAATCGAGTATTTTTACTCCGACAGCTGAAGATTCTGCTTTAGTGGAAAAATCACAGCTTTTTGTTTGTGTTTGTTTCTGTGTTTGTTTGTTTGTTTGTTTCTGTGGTTGTTTGTGTTTGTTTGTCAGGAACTGACGGTGAAAAGGTGTCCATCGATACTCCATTCAACTTCGAAGTGGAGACAGAATTTTATTTTTATCGATTTTACAGAATCATGAAAAAAAAATCTATAAAATCAAAGGTCAATCGAACTAAAAAGATTATTATATGGTATTAAAGCATTGATGATCATTTTTTCATTGATAAGGCTAGCTCAGTTTAAACTCTGTTGCCATGACGACGTTGAATATTGGTTAATAATTGGATTCCATAAAGACTTCAAACGTTTCTGCGGGACAAAATAAGCTGTCAACAGTTTTATTTACGCCTTAAACAGGATATTTTGATCCGACCTTCGCTGACCTGAAGGTTTGACCTCCAGCTGTTTGTGGCGACGGGGATCTGATCCAGGATCAGTATGAAGGATGTTGGATTCGGATCAGAACCACCGACGCCGCATCCGACTTCATCTTTTGGGTTCTTCTCTGTTTTGTCTCAATCAGGATTTTCTTCTCGTCTTCAGGAGAAAAAAATGAAACTTTTTCACATGAAAATAAACATAAAAAAAAAATTTTACTCAAAATTTTAACATTTGAATAAATTAGTTTCAAAAGTCTTCCTCCAGTTTTGTTTATTTGGAAAATAAAATTTGATTAAAAAAAAAAAAAAAACCCCAACAACTTCAAACTGAAATGGGATTTATTTCCTACGTCCCTTGAAGGTCACGCCGTGTGATGCAGCAGCATTCGTCCGATTAGTTCTGGCAACCACTAGTGTGTGTGTGTGTGTGTGTGTGTGTGTGTGTGTGTGTGTGTTTGTTTGTTTGTTTAGGCGACACCAGTTTCGTGTTTGTTTTTTCCCAGATTCTTATCATTATTTTGTTCTTTGATGAAATGTTTATTTTCGATTATTCCATCGCTGTCCGGTTTATTAGAAACAACAAAATCCTCCTTCTGGAGGTTCTTGCATTTATTGATTGACGGATTGACTGATGGATCGATTGATCAGATAAATAGAAGAATGAAAGAAGAAACCAAAACTAGAACCCGATTCAGACGAAAAATGTTTGCAGGAATTCTGAAAGTCTGAATTTCCGTTCTACAGGCGGGAATCGCTGATTTTCCTCCCCGTAGGTTTCTAGAGGATCTGGTTGCAGGTTAAACAAAATGATTAAATTCTGGTGCGGATCAGGATTCAGAGGCGGAAATTTTGCTTTGTGGGAAATTTTCCTTGATTATGTAAAAGTGAACATACTGGTTTCCATGACGACCAGTGGAGCCGGGGTCAGACGGGCAAGATTATTAATTTGTTAGTTATTATTAATTATTATTAATTTATTGACAGCAACATGTTTAAACATTAATGGTGAACGTTCCATCATCCCTCAAACCGACCTTTGACCTTCAGCTGTTTGGCGGTCAATTAAAGCAGATTTTTTGGCCGACTCGGTTTCGCTAAATGAAATGATGTGGAAATGAAGCGCTCCTCTGTGGCGACGCTCGAAACACAAAAACCCCAAAAATGTTCACTTCATCGGTTTTTCTGTCGGAGACGACGTCCGGATGGGTTTAATAAAAACAACGTGACTCAAAGTGGAAAACATGAGTTCATCCTGTGTGTGTGTGTGTGTGTGTGTGTGTGTGTGTGTGTGTTCACTGCCTTTCACAGCTCAGATATAAGTTCTGTTTTTTATTAAGCATTCAAATATTTTCTAAACTTTGAGTGGCTGAAGCGTGGAGGCAGCGTTCTGATTTCCTGATGTCTTGAACGTCTCACTGGATACAACTACTTGTAGTAGTAATAGTAGTGTGTGTAGTTGTGTGTGTGTGTGTGTGTGTGTGTGTGTGTATGACTGAAGTCAATTACAAAAATAGAATCAATAACTTTATTCTTACTATAAAAGTAAAACATTAAACGTTAGAGGTCACACTAAGGTCACACTGAGGTCAAACTGAGGTCACATCCAGAGGAGCACCTGAGCGCACCGGAGGAGCACCTGAACGCACCACAGGAGCACCTGAACGCACCACAGGAGCACCTGAACGCACCACAGGAGCACCTGAACGCACCACAGGAGGTTCGGGGTGGGCGTGGCTTCAGGAGTTTCTAGCGGATATTGATCAAGTCATTAAATATTGATCAAATCGTATACGAACCAAACTGATCAGAAGGTTTGATTGAGGGAGGAGCCTGATTGATCAGCTGATCTGCTAAAGTAATCAGAGTATTTCTCGTATGTCTGATGGGCGTGTCCCACTTCCGTGACTGGGCGTGGCCTGTCACATCACGCCTGTGAGAACTTTAACTTGATCTGTTTTGACCTTTGTGTGTGCGTCTGGTCACATGATGGCGGTGCAGGCTTCTGATTGGCTCCCAGCAGGATAAGAATAGTTTATTAAAGGAGTTTATTTCCTGGAATACGGCTCGTGGTTTGGGGTGACGGCGGTTTGGGTCCCGGCAGCAGGAAACATGAGGGTTTTCTTGGACCAATGGCGTGGTTGCGCGGTGTCTGGGGGGCGGGGTTTGTGTGGCAGCCGCTCCCCCCGGTTATTTTTACATTCTCTGCTCCTTGTGTCTCAGCGCTTCATCATGGGTTCAGCTCCCGCTCATGCATTTTAATGTCTGACCCACATTCAGGATCCACACAGCAGGAAACAGTGAAGCCCCGGCTTCAGGGGGGGTGGGGGGGGGGAGGGAGGGGGGCGGAGGAGGAGCTGGAACCTTTCAGTTTTCTGAAATTCACCCTGAAAGCAGCAGCAGGTCGGGTGAGGATCTGAGGACGGGGGGGGGGGGGGTCCTGAAAGAATTCTTTCAGGAGGGAGATTTCATTTAATTTTAAGTTAATTTTTTTAAATAAATGTTTTTAATCTAATTTTAATTTAATTTATTTGTATTTATGAGCAAACAAACATCTGATAGATTCTGTGGTTAAAATGTCAAAAAAAAGTTTTGCTGGTTGTTTACGTCACCTCCATCCTGCCCACTTTCGCTCCGCCTACCTTCGCTCCGCCCACCTTTGCTCCGCCCACCTTTGCTCCGCCCACCTCAGAATAAACTGAATGTGTCTCTTTTCATTCTAACCGCGTCTAACCGCAGAATCCCGACGTTTCGATTGGACGTGAGACGTCACATGACGCCGTAACCCGACCCGGCACCACAGGTGGCCGCCGTCCTGGTCTCTGATTCTGATTGGTCGGCCGGGCCTCTGGAGGGATCTGCAGCAGATGGTGACCTTTGACCCCCTTCAGTCTGAGATTTGAGAGGAGGAAAGAAAAACAGACGCGAGGCGGCGAATGAGCCGCCTGTCAGGCCCGTCCGTCACCATGGCGACGAGACGGGTCAGAACACCGTCCGGAGCGCCGGGTCAGGACGCGGTTCCTCTGTGGGTTTAGAACCCGCACCCCATTGGTCAACGCACCGCCGTCATCCTCCGCTAACGAAGATCAGCTGTTTCTGGAATCTGAGCCTCAAACCCGCTTCAACCAGAAGCACCAGCTTCCTGGTGACGGGGCTGATGGGAAAACCGTGGAGAGAGGCCTTTAAACTCGTTTTATTCTGGGATGATTTTATTCTGTTTTTTGTTGCCTCGAGGTTTTATTTTATTTTGTGGTGAAACGGATCAGAACCGGCTTCAGGGTCGTTCAGGGTCGGTGGTGCGTTCAGGGTCGGTGTGGTGCGTTCAGGGTCGGTGGTGCGTTCAGGGTCGGTGGTGCGTTCAGGGTCGGTGTGGTGCGTTCAGGGTCGGTGCGGTGCGTTCAGGGTCGGTGCGGTGCGTTCAGGGTCGGTGGTGCGTTCAGGGTCGGTGCGGTGCGTTCAGGGTCGGTGCGGTGCGTTCAGGGTCGGTGTGGCGCGTTCAGGGTCGGTGTGGCGCGTTCAGGGTCGGTGGTGCGTTCAGGGTCGGTGTGGTGCGTTCAGGGTCGGTGTGGCGCGTTCAGGGTCGGTGGTGCGTTCAGGGTCGGTGTGGTGCGTTCGGGCTAGGGTTGGTTTTGTGGGAGGGGCTCTTCATTTAGCTGTTGTATGCTAACTTATAGCGCTAGCAGCTGAGACGATGTGTTTACAGTCATTTCGGAATAAATCCAGACTTATTTGATCAGGATCTGGATGTGATGCGTTTAAGGGCGGTGGGATTTATAATCAATCATGTCTATTTACCCATCTGTCAATCATGCGATGCATGTGTCCCGTAAGCCACACCCACTGGGCTGTGACCTCATCCTATCAGCTGTTAGCGTGCTCGGCGGTGTGCTAACAGGATTAGCCTGCAGCTCAGGTGTCCCGCTAACAGGATTAAGGGTTCCCCCTGAGCGCCGCGCCGCCGTTAATCAGAGTTATCGACGCCTGGAAACAAAAGGTGCGTTTGAGACGCGCCTGGGGAGCGACCTGGGTGGGTGGTGTTAGCCTCTGCTGCCCCCTCAGGTGGGCCGGACTCACTAATGGACTGATGATAACCAGGCACACGCATCAGCAGGCTCCTGATTGGTCCCCCTGGAGGTGGGAGGAGCCATATGCTGAGCCGGAGGGCTGCGGGTCGTCGGTTCAAGTCCCAGCGGTGCGTCAGGAAGGAGGCGGCGATCCCGGAGCATTTAACCCCGATCGCCGTCTTGCAGGCGGAGGCGTGTCTGGATGGTCGCCGTAGAAACGGATGTTCAATTAAACTGGAATAAAAAAGTTCTTAAAACAATTCTTCTGATTAAAGTTTTTAATTAAAAAAATCTTAATCAGAGGCAAAAATGACAAAAGACAATTTTTTTGTGTAAATAAAACCGAGGATAGAACTTATTTTCATGCAAACCAGCAGAAGATGCCCAAGATTGATTGATTGATTGATTGATTGATTGATTGGCATCTGCAGCTCCGTTCAAAAAAATGTCTTTATTTTAACCACTTTGACTCCTGATTGTAAAATCAATGTTTTATTGATATTTTTTTATTGATATTTTTCCTCCCATTAACACGTTTGTGAATGAAGACCTCACTCAGACCTTTATTGATAGATTATTGATCCGTGGATTTTAATGAGGAGCGTTTGAATTCGTCCTGGTGACAGCCCAGTGGGTGGAGAGACTGTGTGTGTGTATGTGTGTGTGTGTGTGTGTGTGTGTGTGTGTGTGTGTTTCTTTTGTGCCCCTGAAGGTTAATTAAAGCCCTCAGATCTGATCTGAGGTCAGTCTGGATTGGACCCCACCCCCCACCCCCACTTCCCCTTCACGTTAGCAGACGTTAGCGGTTAGCATCACAGTTAACGGGTGACTGACGATTCAGATCTGATGCCGATTTTTGAAAAAACACTTTGTTTTAAATATTTAATATTTTAAACAGTTTTTTCTCATGTTTTTTTTTTATTTTTATTTTAAACACTTTATTTGGTTTATTTGCGCTTTAAGCTGAGACGTTTAAATATAGTTCAATAAAATATTTATTCACATAAAATATTATTTACCTATATAACAATTTTTCATTCCATTAAAATTCTAAATATTTGTATTTTTCTTCAAGATACAAAAAATAATAAATTTTTGTCCATCCGATGTAGAAAATAGAGAAATGTATAAAACGAGAAAATAAATGTGGGAAAAATACTAGGATCCGTTTGATAAGTTTATTTGATAATTAATGAACTGAGTTCCTCAGATTAAATAATTGGCTTGTTTTAAATCTTTTCTGTTATAAGTATTGATACAATAATAATAAAGAGCAAATATAAATGAATACATTAAACTTCATCAGTTCTGAATAAACCTTTATTTAAACAGACGCTCCAAATAAAGCGTCATTTAAATAAACGACATTCCAGCTCTGCGTTTCCTGGATTTCATTCGTCGTAAAAAATTTCCCTCTAAATCTCGTTTTGTGTTTCTGTCGGAATAAAAAACACGATCATAAAAAAAGTTTGTCCCCCTGGGTGTTTTGACCCCCCCCCCCCTTTAAAAGGAGCTACGCTAACGTCTCTATTGCCTTTAGCTGTTGTGCTAAGCTAGGCTAAATACAAACCACCATGACTTAAGATGCTGATGATGACCAGCTGTTCGTTAGCAGCTAGCTGACGTGCTAACGGTTGACTAGCGCCGGTTGTTGCTAAAGATGCTAATCAGACGAACCGCGTTTGACCTTCAGGGGTCAAGGTCAAGTCGTCAGACTTTCAACGTTTGCCTGAAGTTATCAAACCCGACCAATCAGGAGTCAGCAGAGTTCTGAAACCACGAACAGTCACACCTGATCGATCAGTGGATCAATGATTAATCAGTTGATTATTGATTAATCATTCGATCAGTCACGCCTGACCCAGCATCTTCATCTTCTCTTCTTCCTCTCGTGGCCCGGATCCCTCAGACGTTTATGATGAGGTGTGACAAACCGCTGTCACACACACACACACACACACACACAAACACACACACACCTGTCAAGCAGTGCATGCTGGGATAGATTTCATTCCCCTACCATCCTGGACAGGACAGCGTGTCGTGAGGCGGTGTGTGTGTGTGTGTGTGTGTGTGTGTGTGTGTGTGTGTGTGTGTGTGTGTGTGTGTGTGTGTGTGTGTGTGTGTGAGATGGTGAGTGATGCGTTCAGGTGTCACTCAGACAAACCTGATTCCGTCACTCAGTCAGACGGCGGATAAAGTCGTCCTCACCGCGACCAGAACTGGTTCTAGATCAGCTGTTGGTTCCGTCTCCGTCACCATGGAGACATAATTAATCAAATGTGATGCATTCAGGGACCGGAGGAATAAAGAGAACCCTGAAAACCTGCAGAAACATCTGGTTTCAGGTTCCTCTTGTTCTCGGTTCCACCTGGTGCGTCACACGAGCGTTTAGACGTGCGTTTTATTTTGAAGGGGCGCTCTCAGGGGCCTTCCTGTGGCGTCAGAGCGCGGCGGCTTCAGATGTTCCTTCAGAACCTGCTGAACTCGGCTCCATTCATTATGGATGACCTGGAGTTCCTGCTCGGAGACCAGTCATGAATCATTGAGGGACGGCCAATCAGAGCAGGAACCACAAAGCTCCTCGTCTTCACGGCGCCGGAACGCTTCCTATTGGTCGTTATATTTGTTGACCCCAGGTCTCACCAATCACCAATCACCAATCGCCGATTGATCAATCTGTCGTTTGATCATCTCAAGTCAAATGCGGATGATGTTGATGTTTGTTGGGACGCCATTCGGCGTGTTTTTTGGCGTGTTCTGACCCTCCTCGTCCTCCATCACCCGTCGCCGCGGGCGACGCAGGAATCCTTTCTTCTCTCTGCGCTTCATTAGCGTTTCCCTCAGGAAGCGTCTGGAGTTAATTCATCTCCAAAAAAAAAAAAAACCGCTTCATCGACCTTTTGATCCGTGATGGATGCTTCATTTCCGCGCCGGCCGCTGGAAACCCCGGTTGATTCCGACGCCGGGGCCTCGAGGTTTTTTGCTCAGGCGGATCGGGTTCGGCGCAGCCAGCTGGTGTTTTACGAGCGCCGGTGAAACACCCGCTTTGGTCTGAATTTAAATCTGACCTACTTTTTCCTCGTGAATCTGTTTTTCTTCTCCTCCGTCTGACGACAGGAAGTGGATTTTCCCCCCAGACGGATGGGAAGCAGCAGCAGATTTACACCCGGACGAGGCTCCGACACCCCAGAAAAGACTTTTTTATTTTTCTTGGCGGAGGCGCTTCGGCCTCTCCTCCTCCTTTCATTCATTCACAAACCCGACAGAAGCTAAATCGGCCTTTTCTCACACACTTTTCTTCCACCGGAGCCGCAGCTCCCGCCGGCCGCGGCGGCGTTGTGTCGGCGGCGGCCGGAGTTAATGGGATTATGCAGATGACGCCGCTCTTAAAGCGCCCATTTGAAGTGTTTAATGGGGATTATGGAAATGGTCGAGCGGCTCAGACCTTCAACCCCCCCCCCCTCCGAAAAGACGACACAATGAGGAGAACCAAACGACCAGCAGCTGCTGAGCCGGACCCGATCGGACCGGACCAGACGTACTGATAGCGTATCAATAAACTGATGGATTAGAGAACGACGACGCAGCAGGAGGCCTGAGAAACACCCGATCAGACAGAAGCAGCCGAGCTGCTGTCGCCAACGCTAGCACGTCTGATGCTAACGCTTAAGCAGATATTAGCAAGTTTACCGCTAACGCTGTATCTAACATTATCACGTCTAATGCTATATCTAACGTTATAACATTAGCATGTCTATGGCTAATGTTGTATCGAATATTAGCACGTTTACAGCTAATGTCTTGGCAAACTTTAGCACTTCCATGGCTAATGATGTATCGAACATTAGCACGTTTACAGCTAGTGCCTTAGCTTACATTAGCACATCCATGGCTAATGACGTAACGAACATTAGCACGCTTATAGCTAATGCCTTAGCTAACATTAGCACGTCCATGGCTAATGATGTATCGAACATTAGCACTTTTGCAGCTAATGCCTTAGCTTACATTAGCACGTCTATGGCTAATGCTATAGCTAACATTCATACATCTACAGTAAATGCGCTATGTAACATTAGCATGTCTACTGCTAACGCTGTAGCTATCATTAGCATATCTACAAACATCTTGCGTTTGTTAATGAGACAAGTTTTTTCGTTTCCATGGTGACGGGTCTATTTGTGTCACATGACGGTCTGTGGGAACTCAGAGACTGGAGACACATGATTGGTTCCTGCAAGACGTCAAACAAGCTTCAGGTGTTTCAAATCAGTGGTGCTGCGCTGTGATTGGCCAGCAGAGCCGGGTCGTGTTTCCCTCCTCTTCCTCACTCATGAAAAATGCATCAAGTTCATGATGAAGCTGATATCCCTCCGCCGCCGCTTCACGCTCTGAATACCACGAGTAACACACACACACACACACACACACACGATTCCATCCAGTTGGGTTTGACCTTTGACCCGAGGGTGGATTATTTCACCAACAGAACGTCAAAAAGGGGCGGAGTCATTCTCAGTTCATGATGAAGCTCTTTAGTTCCTCATCCTGATCCAGATCTGGATCCGGATTCTGATCCGGATCCAGTTCCTGATTCGGATCAGAATCAGGAACTGGATCCTGATCCTGATCCTCGATCCGGTTTGAAGCGTTTAACCCATGAATGTAGAAACGGATATTTTCTATTCCTCTTCATCGTCTGATCTGATTGGCTCTCAGGATGAAGGAGCGAGATGAGAGGAGGTGCTGGAGAAAGGGGTGAGACCCCCAGTTACTGTGATCCTTGCTATCTGATTGGCTGTGGGTCCTAGCGCTGGGATTGGTCAGAAGAATCAGAGACGTCTGTGATTGGTTAATGATGTGGAGACAATGTCACAGCAGCCAGTAATAATTGATGTGTGTGTGTGTGTGTGTGTGTGTGTGTGTGTGATATTATTTGATTCATTTGGGAGTCTTTAGCTGCTCCGACACGAATTTGATGATTTTGGAGTAAAAATTGCTGACTAATGGAAACGCGCTCTTCTTCTGTGGTGGTTTCAGTTCAAATCCTTCGTTCCGTCAAACTGAAGCCGTTAAAACTTCTTCCTGAAACTTTCCGTTTCCGTCGTCGTTTCTTTTCTGTCGCTGATTTGATCCCAGCAGGTTTTCCTCTTCCTGTGGGACGTGTCTACTTCCTGGACACACAACTTCACGAGGAAACCAGCTGTCCCCCCCGCCCCACCCCCCCCCACCCCCCCCATCCCCCCTGGGCTCCTCAGAGGACGTTACCATGGTGAAATCCCCCCTGGTTGCCGAGGCGATGAGCTGTTGGTCGACTGGGTAACAAGGTGATGACGGTTCAGGGTCCTGTCCTGCATCCGTCTGGCTCTGTTCCTACCTGGCCGGCGCCCCAGGGCATGCTGGGAGCTGTAGTTCTCTCAACAACATAATGACCTGACCTGGATCCAAAGAGGAAAGTTCTTCAGTTTCAGGAGGTCACGGGGTCCGAATTTATCGCTGAAATGTCGCCGTCCTGTTGTGGACTCCTCTGGTGATGTAAAAAGTCCTCCAGCACCTGGGGGGTTAATCCGGGGGGGCGGGTGCGGTTCCATCTGGAGAACAGACCCAGACCAGAACCGTTTCTACCAACCAGAAGAAGACAATAAATCCGATTCGACCATTAAAGTGGTTTTCTGCTCGCAGCGAGCCAACCTGGCAACCGAGTCCTGGCTCCTGATTGGTCGACCCAACCGGCGCCAGGAACCCAAACGGATACCTGGGTCGGGTCCGATAGCGTGAACCAGACAGAACCAAAGTGTTCCCAACTCGTTAGGGATCGCTGTTGACCTCCGACACGGTTACGTTTGTTTGTTTGTTTGTTTGTTTGTTTGTTTGTTTGTTTGTTTGTTTAGGTTACGTAACGGCTAATAAACGTTCTTCCAGTAAACTCGGCGGGAGGAAAACTTCTGGGCTGGAACCAGAACATTTCTTTAATGACGGATCTCAATAAAACAAGTCGTATTGATGTGGAGTTTGGTCTGGATGCGGATCAGAATCTGGATCCAGTTTAGAATCTGGATTCACATCAAGTCAGCTCTCCTTCAAACAAACGTCTGAATCTGGATCGTTTGTTGTCGGCTCTGGTTCCTGCATTCAGGTTCTATCGTCCTGGGTCAGTCGTTCGGGTTCCTTTTATTCAGGATCTTTGGGTTCTTTTAGTCTGGTTCTTTTTTCCAGGTTCTTTTATTCTGGTTCTTCTGTTTCTTTTATTCGGGTTATTTTTTCCAGATTATTTTCTTCGAGGTCTTTTCTTCTGGTTCTTTTATTCTGATTCTTTTCTTCGGTTCCTTTTTCCAGATTATTTTTTCCAGATTCTTTTCTTCGAGGTCTTTTATTCTGGTTCATTTATTCTGGTTCTTTTCTTCTGGTTCTTTTATTCTGATTCTTTTCTTCTGGTTCCTTTTTCCAGATTCTTTTCTTCTGGTTCTTTTATTCTGATTCTTTTCCTCGGGTTTTTTTCTTCTGGTTGTTTTCATCTGGGTTTTTTTTTTTCCAGATTCTTTTATTCCAGTTCTTTTCTTTAGGTTCTTTTATTCCAGTTCTTTTCTTTAGGTTCTTTTATTCCAGTTCTTTTCTTTAGGTTCTTTTATTCCAGTTCCTGGTCTGGATGTTATTTGTCGTTTCAGAATACGAACAGAGAATCTGAATCCAGATTAACCCTTTATTCAGGACTCGATTCGTCTTCGTTCTGAAACGGACCGAAGACGTTTACTCAGTTTGTTCTTGAGGAACTTCTGGCGGCGTCGGCGTGGCGACCGGATCCCGCGTTCTCCCATCATGCCTCTGCATGTTTGATGGTTTCTCATGAATACGAATGGAGCTCCCGCCATCCGCATGAATATCAATCAGCTTGTCTTCCTGTCCCGTCTCCAGCAGGAGGCGGGTCCACGCCGCGCTGCTACCCATGATGCCCCTGGAGGGACGTTTGCCATCCCGGTGGTCGTCATGGAGACCAGATGGTTTCTAAGTCCGATGGCGTCCACGTTTGTCCCATTCAGCGACGTTTCGATTGATCGCGACTTCATTGACGATGAGTTCAGTTTGCGCATCCCATAATGAGTTTTTCGCCGTCATGATGCATGATGGGAGTGATAGCTGTTTCCCTTTCGGTTGACGATTCCGATCGTTAGCATCCATGCTAAACGAACAAATTCAAACCCTTCTAACTTTATCGACAGTCCTCGACAGTTGACGGTTATTTCCTTCTAATTATATATTCATATAATTATGAATACATAATTATGTGGACTGTGTGAACAGTCTCCGCCCCCCTCCTGATTGGTTGTCCCGGTCCTGGCGTTACCGGGGCGACGGCGTCGTCTTTTAAGATCCGTCACTTGTTTCTATTCAAACGTGAGGATGAAACTTTATTATCCAGCAGCTCCGACACGCAGCTCCCATCATGCCTCACCTCAGGGCGGCGTGGGCGGAGCCTTGTTGTCAGGTCCGAGAAAATCACTTCAGTCTTCAATGAATATATAAACAGGCCCCCCGCACGGCAAGGCCCTCCCATGATGCTTTGCTGCGCCTTATTGGCGTATAAATGGGGAGCGGCGCCCGCCGAGCCCATTTTCCCTCCTAAACCGACCCCAGACCGCGTCCGTTCAACCCGCACCCCCCTCCCCCTCCCCCTTCGCCCCAATGCATGCTGGGAGCACGCCTTCATCTTGTCATTCACCTGGTGTCCTCGTCCTCCTCCTCACAAGGAGAAATCTTCATCTTCTCCTCATCCTCGCGGACAGGAAGTTGGCGTTGGGACCCGAACGCGGAAAAGTGAAAACATTTGAGGCGTGTCGCCCCCTGCAGGTGACGATTTAATTTCTAATTTAACTAAAACGATCAAGGTCTAGACATTTTCATTTATCTCTTTAGAAGAGCTGCTGCTTATAATCAGCCAATCAGAGTCCAGCTCCGTCTTCAGAACAAGAATCATTGCGGAGCGGTTCACCTGGAGGCCGTTAAAGCGCCGTAGACGACGCGGCGTTCTTGTTAGCGGCTTTGTGATGATGCAGGAAAACCGTAACGAGAGCTCATTACCGGCGTCCCTCCATCGTTTGTGGAGAATAAAATGTCTTCATGAGGCTGAAAACGTCTCCGAGCTGCAGATTTATTTCCGCCGCCGCCGCCTTCATTAACGCCGAGCCTCTCAGCGCCGTGTTTACCGTCCGTTTGGGCGCCGGGCGTCGCTCCGACGGCGTTCCCGTTTAGAAAGTGGAAACGGAGGAAATGAATCGTGTCCTGCTGTGAGCGTCGCCGTCGGCAACACGTCAGGTTTATGGAGGCGTTCATGGTTACCAGAGGATTCATCTCCACCAGGGGCCGCAGTTAAAAGTCAGGAGTGTTCAGAAGTTTGGAAGAAGCAAAATAAAACTCTTGACGCGTCCGAAACAGTTGATCCGTGTTCGGAACCCACTTCCTGTCAGGTGATGGACTGTTTCACCGCGTGAACCTGGACTGTCGTGTTAATTAGTATCGGCAGACTGTGATTGGCTGCATCTCTCGTCCTCGTCCTCCTCGTCTCCTGTGCGTTCTGATGGTGTTTGATTGTGCTTCAGGTGAGACACACCTGGCTTTAAAGGGAATAGTGAACTCTGATTGGTCGGCTCGCTGTGGTCCCCTGACAGCCTGTGTCCAAACACACACACACACACACACACACACACACACACTGTCTGCAGATGAACTCTCAGGCCTCCTGGCTGTAATTATGTCCTCTGTCCTCAGGGACCCCCCCCCCCCCCACACACACACACATTAGGTCATCTTAATTAGTCCCATGCCCCCCCCCCCCAACTAATCACAGCAGGTTTTGATGACCAGCGGCGCCAAACAATTAGTGTTTCTATTAGTGTGTGGACAGGAAACACACACACACACACACACACACACACACAGTAAATGAATCAGTGAACCACAAACCCTCATTAGACTGAAAAAACTTTATTCAGCTGCAGCTGTGAAAACAGCAATTTAAATAAAAACAGCTGCTGCAGAAAAAATAATTAACTAGTTAATTAGTTAACTGGTTGATAAGTTAACAAGTTTATTGTTTTGAGTCGTATGAAGAAGTTTAAACTTGAGTAAATTTAATTAGTAAATGTTAACATCAAGGCTTTTATTTTGAAAGTTTCGCCGACACTTAAAGGCTCTGTGTTTGTAAATAAAGTTCATTCAAAATACAGTTTAGTGTGAAAGAAACGAAGAAATATCCTGGTGTGTACTGGTGTGTACTACATGTCCTCCTTGTGTCCTTCCCCCCCCCCACTCTGAACACGCGTCCCCTCTTCATTAATGCCGGCCCACGCTGCCCCCTCCCCGGCTCCTGATTGGCTGCTGGGGGCCCGCTGCGGTAAGACGCCACATCAATCCGGGCCGGGTTCCGACAAACAGAGACGTTAATGAGCTCACAGGCAACACCAAAGTTCCCAGCATGCACCGGGGCTCTGGGTGCCGCCAACCAAAGAAGAAGAACAAAGAGCGGTGTTTAGGTTTCATCAGAACCGTCCAGCGGGTCCTGGGGGGGTCGTTGGTACTGACAGGAAGCAGTGCATTATGGGTTCAACGGGACGTGAATCCTGGTTGATGGATGAGATGCGACCTTCGACCTCTGGGGGGAGGCGAGGCGTCCGTCCCGAATCCGTCAGGAGTGACAGTCGGACTCGGGGCTCATGAAACAACCAATCACCACTCTCTCTGTCGATCAGGGTCCCGCCCACACAGGAGTAATCAGATTACTCAACGGGGCGGAGCTTAGCAGCCAGGGCGCTTCTTTCTCTTCATGGGTTCTTCGAGCTGCTGCCGGTCGAAGAGAGGCGGACCCATGAGCGCACAGCGTCCAATCAGAGCCCAGAGGGGGCGGGGCAGTGATGGGACTCACATCTGGACCTCATCATGAGGTCCGTTAGAACCCAACGGGCCCAACAGTCACGACTCAGCATTTCCTCTGAGGGAGGAAACCAGACGTCAATCAGGCTGGACTCACGTTCATGTTGGTCTGGGTCCGGTTCTGGTTTTGGGTCTGGATCTGTGTCTGGTTCTAGTTCTGGTTTTCGATCTGGGTCTGGTTCTGTTTTGGATCTGGTCCTGATTCCAGATCTTGTTATGGATCTGGTTCTGGATCTGGTTTTGGTTCTGGACATGGTTCTGATTCTGTATCTGGTTCTGGATCTGGATATGGTTTCGGTTCTGCTCATGGTTCTGATTCTGGATCTGGTTCTGGATCTGGGTCAGGACTGATGTCTACAGTTCTCTCTGTAATGACGACGACCTACGAATGACCAGCAGTAAATCTAATAATTTGTCAAACTCAGACGACATCTGGTTCAGAGACACTGCTGTGTAAACACTTCACACCAGGAGCTGGATCCAAACCAGAACTCCTCCTCCTGATGAAGCTCTGACTAAACATTCAGCTTTACTTGTTTCTCTGACGGGATGTGATCACATCCGCTCACGCTCCCGTCGGGGACGTCGGCGATCCGGTGTCGCGTTTCAGACGCGTTCTCACTGCGACGGACCCGAGATCCTAATCAGCGCAGCGAGGGAGGTGTCGGGTTCTACACCCCCAGACGGGTTTGATTTATGACTGACAGGCAGCACAAAATACAGGAGAAAGGGAACGGAGAAACAGTCCAGGTTCACACAGTGAAACAGTCCAGGTTCACGCAGTGAAACAGTCCAGGTTCACGCAGTGAAACAGTCCAGGTTCACACAGTGAAACAGTCCAGGTTCACGCAGTGAAACAGTCCAGGTTCACACAGTGAAACAGTCCAGGTTCACGCAGTGAAACAGTCCAGGTTCACGCAGTGAAACAGTCCAGGTTCACGCAGTGAAACAGTCCAGGTTCACGCAGTGAAACAGTCCAGGTTCACGCAGTGAAACAGTCCAGGTTCACGCAGTGAAACAGTCCAGGTTCACGCAGTGAAACAGTCCAGGTTCACGCAGTGAAACAGTCCAGGTTCACGCAGTGAAACAGTCCAGGTTCACGCAGTGAAAGAGTCCAGGTTCACGCAGTGAAAGAGTCCAGGTTCACGCAGTGAAACAGTCCAGGTTCACGCAGTGAAACAGTCCAGGTTCACGCAGTGAAACAGTCCAGGTTCACGCAGTGAAACAGTCCAGGTTCACGCAGTGAAAGAGTCCAGGTTCACGCAGTGAAAGAGTCCAGGTTCACGCAGTGAAACAGTCCAGGTTCACGCAGTGAAACAGTCCAGGTTCACGCAGTGAAACAGTCCAGGTTCACGCAGTGAAACAGTCCAGGTTCACGCAGTGAAACAGTCCAGGTTCATCCTGGGACTTTTCTGGAACTGATGTTAAATTTCCATGTGAGAGTCTCTACATTAGAGAAGGTCATTGGTTCAGGTTCCCGTCATCCTATTGGTCGCTCTCTATCTCGTCAGAAGTCCTGGAGGTTCTGACCCGGGTTCAAACGTAACGTCGGGTTTGTGGTTGCCCCGGCGACAGACCAGCGTGTGTGTTCTGATGGGGAAAGATAATTTCATAGTTTAATGTACAACCACTGGTGTGTGTGTGTGTGTGTGTGTGTGTGTGTGTGTGTGTGTGTGTGTGTGTGTGTGTGCGTGCTACATGCTAATCCTCCCTGATCATCTTTAATCAGACTTCATGCTAATGAGGTTCTTCATAAACTCCCTCAGCTGAAGGTTGCGGAGGTCTTGTGATGATGTGGCGTGCTAACGGCGGCGCGGTTAACACGCTAAACCCTGTATTCGCAGACACGTCTGTCGCTCCCGTCGCTCTTCATCTCAGCTTCTCCGGACTTGCTCTTCATGCCCAGGATGAAAGCTAAGCTAACGAAACAGTGCTAAGCTAAACTAAGCTAATCCATTGGTGCTCTTGCTTTTAGCATAGCTGGTATGGTTAGCGTCATGTCTTTTTTTTTTTTTTACATCCAGTTCTACATCAGTTTGGGATCTCGTGGCTTCAGGAGTGTCATGTGACGGTAGAGAGGCGGAGCCTAAGCTCATGGTTAGCCTGATGTAGATTTATTCCAGCAGGCGGGGGTGGGGGGGGGAATTTGGTTTCCTGTCGCGTCGTGATTCAGATTTTCTCCTCGTCCTCATCGCGCCGCAGGCCGTCACGCCCCGCCTCCTTCACCCAATCAGGATGGAAATCCACTTCCTGTTGGATTAACCAGACGGCGGCGCGCCGGACGCGTCGAAGCGTTAAATCCTGTGAAGTTTATCAAACGCAGAAGATGTTCTGCGGCGTGACCTGATCGGGAAGCAGGAGCGGTCACGACCAATCAGCTCGCGGCGCTGGAGACGCAGAGGTCGGAGGTCACAGAGACAAAGAACCCTGACTGTACTTCACTGGTCTGTGACTCACAGGCTCATAAATAAATCAGTCGTCGTCTTTTCCCTCCGCTCAGACTGACAGGCTCAGGGAGGCACCGCTGCAGCTGATTGGTCCGTCACGGGGCCGAGTGGCAACAACCGGGAAGTGCATCTGAGCGACAGGCCCCTCCCTCAGTCGCCTGTCTTGCATATTAATGAGGTGGTCAGATTAGCAGAACTCCCAGCAGCCACTGGGGTCGTGTAATCCAGACCATGTTGAGATGCTGATAACACCGGGCGGGGGCCCCGTCAGGAGTGGAGGAGATGTTTTTCCCCTCTCCCGGGGGCTGAAGGGGGGGGTTTGATGATGTCACATGATTTGTTTGTTTGTTTGGGGGTGTAATTGGCAATTAAGAAAAAAAACAAAAACTCCAGATCTGAGTTTAAAGTCTGACTTTGTTAAACTTTTGGTGACATCAAAGCTGTGACTAAAATCTCGTTCAAAAAATTCAACTGGGACGTTTCCGTCAAGATGGCGGCTTGTGTCTGGGTAGGGGGTGGAGCCTGGTGGCGGTCCAATCAGTGATGCGGGTTGGGGTTTAACTGAAAGCTCAAAGTCGAACTTTTAAAATCCTTCAGGATTAATTGAACCTGATCTCCAGTGAGGTTGGTGTGTTTTAGCTGATGGGACACATTAAACCCACCTGGACCTCTACCTGAAGCGGTGGTTCCAGCCCACCCCATCCTGTTGGAGTGATGTGGGTCTACAACCGACCCCCCCCCCCCCCCGGTGATGGACAAGGCGTCTCGATTAAAATAACCCCAGAACCCGGGACTATTTTTGAGTTTGGAGCGACGACCTCGAAGCCGTCAGAAGTGATTTCCTCCCTCATCAGAGTGAGACTCCGTCCTGGGGAGGTGAGATTGGAGGTGGGGGGGGGGTGGGGGGGATCTCTGCAGAAACTTCTCCGTCCTCTCAGGGAATTGTGGGAATGATGGCAGCTATTGTTGACGGCAGCGTGTGATTGGTGGGGCATATCGACCGTTGACAGGCGGGACTGGGGGGAGTGTGTGTGTGTGTGTGTGTGTGTGTGTGTGTGTGGGGGGGTCAACCAAGTAGAACTAATCCTCTCCCCTCCTAGCCCACAGACCCTCCAGACGCCCCCTTTGACCCCCCTGTCGGCTCTGGGGGGGGGGTCAGGCTGAAGAACTAGAACCAGATGAACTCTTGTTACTCCAGATTTATGGTTTCATCCACAATTATTTTGTTATTTCGCAACCAATCAAAGCTTGAGTTCAGATTTTAATAAATCAAATTTCTAAATCTTTCATTTTTAAATGCTAGTTTTAAAATTTTCCCTTACAAAGTTTTCATTTTCACCAAAATACAAATTTTTAATTTTTGATTTGCATTTAACTTTCTTTTTTTTTTTTTTTTTTAATGATTTTAATAGAAGTAAACAGAGTCCCAGAAATATTCGTGTAAAATATTCACATGGCAAAACTGTCTTTAATTTTAAAGCAATTTTTTTTTTCTACTGGAAATGTTTTCATAATCAATGTATTATTTTTAATACAGTGACAGAATTAATACAATTCTAAAAAAAAATTATCCCATCCTTAAAAAAAATATTTGTATACTTTAAAAAAATAAATAATTGAAATATTACGATAAATATTTTTAAATTGGATATTTATGAGTTACATTTTAAAGTATTCAAATACAAATAACCAGAACTGATTATTCTTCTATTTATTATTTGTTAGCATTTATTCTTCATTATTCATTTCATAATTCAGTTTTTATTATAAAATAATCTGCCTTAATTTCTTATTTATTTAAAATATGAACAAATCTAAAATCCTTCTGTTTTCCAGTACGTTTAATTTACCGATATTTTTGACAAATTCTTTCAGTAGTTTCCCCACGTCGTCGAGCGTTTTCTATCCTATCCAAACTTTTGTCGCCCGAAAAAACTCAGTTTAATGAGACGGGAAAAAATGAAGAGATCATTAGAATTATTCGTAGATTAAAGCAAAATATTTTGATTAATATTCTTGAATATTTCGGCCTCATTAGGGAAGCGGAGACAGAAGAACCAACCAGATTCTTTCTGTACATATTTTTTCGCTGCGAACTTTGAACTCAAATTTTAAACGTTCAGCGTTTAATTTATCGGGAGAAGACGCCGAATCGGACGATGAATCGTTCCTGATTGTCCAATCACAACGCTGGATCCCAAACGGCCGTCTGGTGAGGAAGATGAGGGACGAGGCGGATTGAAGCTGTCGACTCTGCACACGCCGTCTGCGTTCGAGGCCCTCAAGGGTTCGTGTTTCAGCTCCAGAGAGCAACAAATCAAATGCTGTTGACCTTTAACACCCCCCCCCCCCACACACACACACACACACACACCGGCCCCCCCAGCGCCACTGCTGCGTCTCGCTCGGCTTCAGACTGTATTTATAACCGGGAGGCTGGAGGTTCAAATCCCGCTCTGAACAAATAATCAGACAAAAAAAAAAAGGTCTTTTTTTTTTTTACTCCGAGGAGACAATAAATTAAAAAAAGATTTTAGTTTTCAACATTAAGAATAAAAATAATCAAGATTTTATCTTTTTTAAATTCCGACAAAATTTTGCTTTGACGTCTAAAAACGATAAAGAACCGAGTTTAAAAAAAAATCAGATTCTGAAGAATTTAGAAAAGTTTGGAACGAATAAAGAACAGTTTGGAGGAGCAGTGCCCCCCACCCCCCCACCCCCCACCATCAGGCCATCCATTGGTTACAGTCATGCCCCCACCTTCCGCTCTGCACCCCCTTACAGGGGCAGATGGGTGGGAATCAAACAGAAGCCGTTGGGGCGTCCTGCTGCTCGATGTGATCCGACATCCTCCTGACGTGTTACCCCCCCCCCCCCACACACACACACACACCCCTCGGTGTTTAGTCAGGCGGGTCAGATGAAACCCGAGGTTGGTGCCCCCCCCCACACATACACACACACACAGCTGGTCCCCTGAAGATCCTCTGATCCTGATCGTTCATGTTTCTGGAGTCTGATCCTCAGACTTGGAACCGGAGACCCGATCCAGGATCCAAAGGGGGGGGGGGGCGTGGGGGTGTGTGGGAGGGGCTTCTGTGTTGCATCAGGTAAAGCGGCCGCCTCAGAACCGATCCGAGTGTTGCCGTGACGACGGGTCCTGGGCGTGTTTCTGGTGAAACCTCAGTGGAACTGAACCAGAACCCTGTGGGACTCCAGACGCTTTGTTTGTGTTTACCGACAGCTGCTGATTGGCTCCTGTTTGTTTTTGTTGTTGTTTACAAGATGACACGCAAGCAATGAGAACCCACGATCGATTATTTGTTGGTTCTGGTTCAGGTTCAGTTAGCTTCTCTTTTCTCCGACGCTAAGAACTCGTTTTTTACGATTCAGTCGATGCGCCTGAACTCACCACGAGGTTCTCCTCACTGGAGCCTCAGACCAAGCTGCTTGTTTCTGATTGGTTGTTTGTGTAGGAGGAGCCCCAGCCTGTCTGATCGATTGATATCATTATCAATTCATCTATTGATCAGGTGACTTCTTCATTTAGCTGATCGAACGTGACAAACTACATTACTGCGTTTCAGCTGCAGTACTTGTGTGTGTGTGTGTGTGTGTGTGTGTGTGTGTGTGTGTGTGTGTGTGTGTGTGGAGAAGTGTGTGTGACGAGCTGTGGATGGTGTGTGTGACAGGTTAATAACAGACACACACTCTGCGGGGCAGATGGTGGCAGGAAAAGTGAGACTCTGATGACAAGAGCTGCCAACACACACACACACACACACACACACACACACACACACACACACACACACCTGGATGTGTCTTAATTGTAACTGAGGATGGGGGTAAAGTATTGACTGGGGGCTCAGTGGCTCAGGGGGGGCGTAACCCCCTAGAGGCTCCGCCTCTAATGACCTCCCCTGGATCCGCTGACGTCGCCACTTCCTGTCAGGCTGGACGGAACAGAACATGACTCGGCGTCTTTCAGTCCGGCTGTGATTGGCCGAACCGCGTCTCTGACCGCCGGCGTGTCGTTGTTGTGTTGTGGTCATCGTCTCCTGACGGGGGCTGCTGATTTGATTTGATTGGTCGATCGGTCCCGTGATGTCACGCCAGGGGACTCATTATCGCGGCGGGGGCGTGTCCTGGGATGCCATGTGTCACTGTTGCTGTTTGTCTCCACGCCGTCTCCGGGGGGGAGCGTCTGGAGCAGCAGGTGATGTTGTTTCCTGGAGCTGTCCTGGGGGGCGTGTCCCGGGGGGCGTGTCCCGGCGGGCGCCGTTTTGTTTGTTTCATCCGTCTGTCGGATGTTGTGGAGCACGACGGGTTCTAGATGATATCCAGATCTAGAGGTCAGAGGTCAAAGTGCGTGTCGGCGCTCCGACCGATGACAGGTGGACAGGTGCATCATGGGAGAGCGAGGCCATGCTCCAAAACGCACGCCGTTTGACTGACAGCTCTGGAAGCCCGTCTCCCGGTCGCCCCGGGCGACCGTGCCTCGCTCCGTCGGTTCGTCTCAATTGGCCGGACCTGCCTGCCAATCAAACACACGGGCCGTGTCCCCGCCCCCCCCCCCTGAGACCGGCAGCCAACCACGTCGCTCCCCTCCCCGTTTAACTTTCCTGCCGCCGTCTTCCTCAACTCCTCCTCTTCGTCGTCTCCGTTCCCCGTTCCCACGGCGACGACAACAAGGAGCATATCGGTGGTGATGAGGATGAGAGAACAGAAACACCGAGAGACGAGAGGAAGGAAAGGAAGGAGGAAAGGAAGGAGGTAAGGAAGGAAGGAGGTAAGGAAGGAAGGAGGAAAGGAAGGAAGGAGGAAAGGAAGGAAGGAGGAAAGGAAGGAAGAAGGAAAGGAAGGGAAGGAAGAAAGGAAGGGAAGGAGGAAAGGAAGGAAGGAGGAAAGGAAGGAGGAAAGGAAGGAAGGAGGAAAGGAAGGAAGGAGGAAAGGAAGGAAGGAGGAAAGGAAGGAAGGAAGAAAGGAAGGAAGGAAGAAAGGAAGGGAAGGAGGAAAGGAAGGAAGGAGGAAAGGAAGGAAGGAGGAAAGGAAGGAAGGAGGAAAGGAAGGAGGAAAGGAAGGAAGGAGGAAAGGAAGGAAGGAGTAAAGGAAGGAGGAAAGGAAGGAGGAAAGGAAGGAGGAAGGAAGGAAGGAAGGAAGGAGGAAAAGAAGGAGGAAAGGAAGGAGGAAAGGAAGGAAGGAGGAAAGGAAGGAAGGAGGAAAGGAAGGAGGAAAGGAAGGAGGAAAGGAAGGAAGGAGGAAAGGAAGGAAGGAGGAAAGGAAGGAGGAAAGGAAGGAAGGAGGAAAGGAAGGAGGAAAGGAAGGAAGGAGTAAAGGAAGGAAGGAAGGAGGAAAGGAAGGAGGAAAGGAAGGAGGAAAGGAAGGAAGGAGGAAAGGAAGGAAGGAGTAAAGGAAGGAAGGAAGGAGGAAAAGAAGGAGGAAAGGAAGGAAGGAGAGAGGAAACACGAACCAAAACGAACCGACGACAAACTGGTTGAAGGTCACCAACATCACTTTATCCCCCCGCCCCCCCCATCCGCCCCCCCCACACATGTCGAGCTTTGAAGCGCTAACCAGACGGCGCCTCGCTCACTCTGTTTACACCCCAGAGAGACAGTCTGACCGCCGGAGGGCCGCGTTCAAACCTGCTGGGGGGGGGGGGGTATTAGTACTAGTATACTAGTATTAATACTAGTATTAATACTAGTATTAATACTAGTCAGGATCCTGACGACCCCGAAAAGCGAGGAGGAAGAGGAGCGATCACGGCCTCATCATCAGCCCCCCCCCCCCCCCCTCATATAACAGAGATTAAAGCAGCCAATCAGCTTTAAGGATGAAGATCAGCTGGAGCCAAGAACAGGAAGTGGAGCAAAGGTCATCGTGTGTGTGGGGGGGATCACTTAAAAAATATTAGTCCCCCCCCCTCCCCCAAGAAAACACCAGTGCTGAAGGCTAAGCTAGGCTAACAGTTTACCTGCGTTAGAATGGGATTCACCAAAAGCTAGGCTAACAGCACAAAGGGTGTTAGCCTGGGGGGGGTAACGGGGATGGGGGGGTGAGGCTCATATTTCCTGTAAATGAGTGTAAAGCGTCTCTAAGCTGATTTCAGAGCGTCGGGTTTGTAATTCCAGGATGTGACGCGTTGCCGCGTGAACGGCGGTGGTGGCGGCGGCGGCTGATGGAGGCGATAAAGAGGCGGCCAGCTGCACCAGATCCCTCCAGGGTTGGGGGGGTTTGAAGGGATTGGGGAGGGGGCACAAACACAAAAGTTTTCCAGGACGGCTCCTCATTTTCCAGGTTGATTCTGTCCGTCGCTTCCAGGCTTCTCAAGGACGTCTTTCAAGGTTTTCCAGGATGTTGATTTAATTTCTGTTCGGCTTCAGCGCATTCCTGAAGCCCCCCCCCCACCTCCTCATCCTCCTCCTCCTCCTCCTCACTGTGTGGGATGACTGACAGCACTATAGATAATGAAGGGCCTGGGGGGGGGGCGGTCCTGGGGCCAACAGGGGTCACATGACCCACATGAGCAGAGGGGGGGGTCTCTGTAAGTATCTGACAGGTTTCACCTCTCAGATCACCAACACAAAGCGGCGGCGACCTCACAGTTTGTTGTGGGGGGGGGGGCGGGGTCGATGGAGGAGGGGCGGGGTTAAGGGGGGGCATCTTGATTGACAGCTGGCAGTTCTTTATACCGGTGTTGTCTAACTTTAACCTGACCTCAGTCACTACGGCATTCTGGGTAATCCTACATTCACACTCTGGATGATAACAGCCCCCCCCCCCCGCGCTACCAGCCTCTATGCTAAGCTAAGCTAACCGTGTGACAGCAGACAAAGAGCCTGGAGTCGTGTTTCAGGGAACATGTGTGTTAACGTGATCCTCGACACGGAATCTTACACGACTCAGGAATGTTGTCCCGCCGTGTCAGAGTTATTAATACAGAAGTAATCAGACACCAATAGATAATCAATGGAAATAAGACATGAAAATATATGTTAAAGACAAGAGGAATGAGGAATAAAATACAATAAAAGATCAGAAAGAAAATTTAAAGAGGAGCAAATAAGATAAAAGATGAACGTAAATATAATTAGTCCTACAAAGTCATTTAAATAAAATTAGTGTTTATAAAAGACAGCCGTCAAATATCAAACTAAGGAAAATCATGAAAAATTATGTTTATTTTTCACTCAGATGAAAGTAACGTTTTTTTTTAAATAAAAGTAAATAATTAGGATTTTTTTTATTTTTTTAATTCTACTTCATTTTAATAACCTGGTTGAAATTTAGTAAATTGTAAAATAATTTCAGTTTGTGAAATTAGTTTTAATATATTCATGGAGGCCATAATGTTCCTGACATCTATTAAAATAATAAATAAATAATAATCAAATAATCCCTCCGCATTTCATTTTAAATTAACATCCATTAATCATGTCTTTAATTAGATTTTAATGAAGCATTAATTGTAAAAACGAGAGTGGGCTCAGAATACGTCCCTGAGGAACCCCACATTCAACGATAGAACAACCTGAGGGTCTCTCCTGTCGCGTTAGCGCTACGTTTTCACACCTGAAGGCGACGTCCAGCAAACGGCTCCCGGTTTGAAGCGCTAGCTGGACGTTTTTCCCCCTGAAATCCGATCCGGTTTGACGAGAAGTCGCCGCAGAGGTTTGTGAGTGTGAGCGGCAGGTCGGCTCGGGTTCGTGGACATCGGATCCGATCGGGTTGTTGGACGTGGGATCAGATAGGTTTGTCTCGTAGCTTGTAGCTTTTTGTCTGAACTTGAAGGAGACACTGTGGGCTTTGTGTGTGAGCCTGTCAGGACGGACTCGGGTTACACGAACGCACACAGTAACACAATGGACGGCGGCGCGTCTCCAGAGGGCATCGATCGTATGACCGCGCCGCTTCTCTGCTGTGGGAAAATCCTGCTCGGTTCAGTAACTGATGCTAACGTGGCTAACGTACCAAACGCGCCTCAGGTGAATCAAGATCCACCTGGAGGGGGCGGGGCTTGAAGCGTATCAGGTTCAAATTAAAAGTGAAATCACAATTTTGCTTTGTTTTTAAATTGGGGGCAGAATTAAAAGCGAAATCTGGTGAGGATGATGATGATGATGATGGATGAAGATTTCCTGATACTTTAAATAAACGGATTAGAATAAAACCAGTAAATACTAAAACATTTTTTCCTGCACTGGAAACGCTTGAATAATCTGTTAATCTGGTGAGATTGTATGATGCTCGTTAAAACAAACGGATTCCTGAACAAAAACCCTTAAAAAAATAAATAAATAAAAAAAAAACAACCCTAATAAAACATTAAATAAATCAATTGAAGTCTTTGCTGTGAATAAATCTCTACAGGTGAAAATCTGTAGCCTTCTGATATCTTTTAAATTCTGAATTGAACCAGAACCAAAAGAGAATAAACACAAATAAACAGGTTTTATTGGGGAGTCATGACGTGCTGCCCTCTAGTGGTCAAAAGTCTCTACTGCAGGTTGAACTTTAATTTGTTATATCAAAACTACATTATCAGGATTATCCAGTTTTTGCTTTTCTTACATGATTTTGATCAGTGCATAGTAAATACTTTTTGTTCCCTTGAACGTTGCATCATATTTTCCTACTGCACTTGAACCCATCTGTGGTCGGATTCGCTCGCTTTCCGACCCGGGATTTAAACTTGGCAGAAGCGTTCATTCAGCAGTCGTCGTTTTTCTTTTTTAATGTGACGGACGAAACCTGGACGCTAGATTTATGCTAGCGACTGTTTCCGTAGCATTCGGACCACCTGAGCGGAGAGCAGCTGTTGCCTCCGTCTGGTTAGCGTTAGCGACGTGCTCATCCCAACTTTAATCTGTCAGCGAGTCGCTTTTTCTCTACTTTGGAGGATCGCCGGTGCGTCCGGTCTGTCAGGAGGACTGACGAATGACCCGGCTCCGGCCCCGCCCACCTGGCCCTCAGAGACCCGTGCAGATTAAACAGTAAATCACGCGTCTGAGGCATGCTGGGAGCTGAGGCTTCACAGGTGAAATATAGGAGAGAGATTCACTGCAGCTGCTGGACGGAGAAGCCGAGAAACACGAGAGCCGAGCCAACGTGAGAACGAGGCCGTCGGACACCCGCCGACCCAGCAGGGGGCGAAGAAGAGCCGAGAGACCGCATCTCGTTCTTTACCACGTGTTGGCGGATGGATACAACATCAGTGCATTAGGGGGGTGAGATGTGACTCGTGTCTACATCGGATTGCTCGTGGATGTCAGCGACCCAGAATCCCATCTGGTATTAAATTCAACAACGCTAATAAAAAGCTTGGCTCCGCCCCCTCCTCTTCGCGTTCTGCGCAGCTTCCTGAAAGTAAAGAGCTGTTGTTTCTGCTCCAGATGGACCTCTGTCCGATCGAGTTATCCTAATGCGTTAAAACACTTCCAGCTCCCCTACAGGGTTTGTTACTTTCGGTCGCTAACTCAGAGCGATGATTATTCCCACGTGGCCTGAATGCAGCATCGGCGCGTCCTCCTGATGGGCGTTTGGGAGGTGGATTTGATCAACTGGGAAACATCCTGCTGGATGAGAGCCGTCCTGATGGGCGTGTCTCCTCTGCCGCGCCCTCTCTGTCTTCTTTAATGCTATTAGCATGTGCATGCTAACTCAGTTAGCTGAAGGATTGGGTGACGCTAACAGCTGAGAGAGCAGGTGGTGCGTTCGTGAACTCTGTCCCTCCAGCTCTCACGTCGTAACTCATCGCTCTAATGGAGGGAGGAGGCGGTCGGCCCCCGGGGCCCCCCACCCCCCATCATCCTCACCATCAACTTCATCTTCTTCATCGTTTAACCCTGTCCGATTCGGTCGGTGTGTGTGACGGGTCCGGCGTGAGGCTCAGACCCGTCACAGTTCAGATGGAATGTTTAGCAAAGGTGAGGGGGTTTGGGGGGGGGTCTGTGGTCCGGGTCCTGGTCCTGGTACCAATCTGGATCCTCATCCAGATCCTCACAATGATTGGGCAAAAACAAAACAATGACATCACCGCAACATTTACCTGACTCAGCATCCCGGGTTCTTTAAAAGTTATGAAAACCATCTGGTTAAGGTGTTATTAATGTGTTATTAACATGTGGTTAGTGTCTTATTAATGCCTGGTTATGTGTGGTTACCATGTTATTAACATGTGGTTAATGTATGGATAATGTGTTATTAACATGTAATTAACATACAGTTAACATGTTATTGACTGTGGTTAATGTGTGTTTAACGTGTTAAGGTGGTTAACATTTTACTAGTGGTTAACATGTTATTAACATGTGGTTATTATGTTATTAACATGTGGTTAACACGATAACCATATGTTATCGTGTTATTAACACATTAACATGTGGTTAATGTGTTAACATGGGGTTCATGTGCTATTAACATGTGATTAACGTGTTATTAACATGTGGTTAACATGCAGTTAACAAGTTATTAGCTGTGGTTAACATGTGGGTAACGTGTTATTAACATGTGGGTAACATGCAGTTAACATGTTATTAACATGTGGTTAATGCGTTGCACTCACCTGTGCAGGTAAGACAGACCTGAATCCGACTACTTCTTGACTTTGTTGGAGGACGTGGTTTTTAGCTTCCATCCGTCTGTATGTAAGCTCATAAGAACCACCCCCCAAAAGAATCCCGCCCCCTCCCCCCAAAATAACCCCCCCCCCCATAAGAACCCCCTCCATATGAGCTGTGATTAACCCGGACTGCCCAGCCAATCAGGAGGTACCCCCAGAAACCAAATCAGTCAGTTCAAACCTCATTAGAAAAATACAAATTAGCTGTGCTGATTGGACCCCCCCCCACCCCTGTGGGGGCCCGTTGTTGTTTGAACATGAATATTCAGAGACACATGAAGTTTGATTAGTTTGTTTTCTGCGATCGATCGTTATTCTAATAAGGAGGTTCGACTGTTTGTCATAAATGACAGCAGCTGTGGAGACAAAAACACTTTTAATCCGTTTCCGTCACAAAAAACTTTATTGCAATCTGAGTGAGGACACAGGGGGCGGAGCCAACACCTCTGACCTTTGACCAGGAGTATTTAGGTAGCTGCGTTACGGTAGCTAGCTGCTAATGCGTTGCATCGATTGGTTAGGATACAAAGGTTACCGATGGCGAGACGATTCCCAAGATGCATTTCACTTACAAACATCCAATCAGAGAGCCTCAACGGCAGGTTAACACCGGCTTCCCCGCCCCCTCTGCAGGTTCTCGCGGGGCGAGTACACGGTGGAGGTGGCGATCAACGACTACCTGGACATCTACTGCCCGCACTACGAGGGGGCGGAGCCAGCGGAGCGCCTGGAGCGCTACGTGTTGTACATGGTGAACTACGACGGCTTCACTACCTGCGACCACCACCGGAGGGGGTTCAAGCGCTGGGAGTGCAACCGGCCCCAGAGCCCCAACGGGCCCCTCAAGTTCTCTGAGAAGTTCCAGCTGTTTACGCCCTTCAGCCTCGGCTTCGAGTTCCGGCCCGGACACGAGTACTACTACATCTGTGAGTACTACTACATCTGTGAGTACTACTACATCTGTGAGTACTACTACATCTGTGAGTACTACTACATCTGTGAGTACTACACCCTGTACTGAACGCCAGCACAGCTACAACTAAGCACTAAAACTGCTGCATCCATCACACTACACTCTGTGTGTGTGTGTGTGTG
Source organism: Antennarius maculatus (assembly GCA_013358685.1). Classification (NCBI taxonomy): domain Eukaryota; kingdom Metazoa; phylum Chordata; class Actinopteri; order Lophiiformes; family Antennariidae; genus Antennarius; species Antennarius maculatus. Next base: position 24,515,637 of record CM023610.1, on the reverse strand, counting down.
TGTGTGTGTGTGTGTGTGTGTGTGTGTGTGTGTGTGTGTGTGTGTGTGTGTGTGTGTGTGTGTGTGGCGGGGGGGGGGGGTTCTGTCGAGACATAATTTCAGTCTGGAAGAAATTTCCCAAATTGTGGCTCAATTGCAGCGAACAGGGACACAGTTTATGTTCAATGACACTTAATAGGTGTGTGTGTGTGTGTGTGTGTGTGTGTGTGTGTGTGTGTGTGTGTGTGTGTGTGTGTGTGTGTGTGACATGCAGGTTTACCGTAGAAATGTCTCCTCTGAACCTGAGACGTTCAAATCCTTCGTAAAATTCAGCGTCTGAAGTCTTTGTTGTTGTTTGTTGTTGTTGTTGTTTGTTGTTGTTGTTTGTTGTTGTTTGTTGTTGTTGTTTGTTTACAACCTGCTTCTGTTTGTTTCTCAGCGTCTCCTCATCCAAACCTGGCTGGGAAACCATGTCTGAAGCTCAAGATCTACGTCAAGCCGACCAGTAAGCAATAATCGTCGTCCTCCTCCAAAATAAAAGCATCAACTTCCTGCTTCATGATGGTCATGTGACCACGTCACATGACCGTTTTTACCTTTCTTCTCCTCTCTCAGATGATTCGGTGTACGACTCCCCGGAGCCGTTCTTGACGGACGACACCACCGGCGGCTGCAGCCCCGCCCTGACGCGCCCCCCCATCCTGGCCGTGATGTCACTCGTCCTCCTCTTCATCCTCCTCCTCCTCACCTCGTAGCACCTCCTCCTCCTCCTCCTCCTCCTCCTCCTCCGTTCAGTCGGACCAATCTCCACCATTCTGTAAAGAGACAAAACAACCCGTTTCACCCCTGACCTCCATCTGAACAACATCACAGCAAGTCAGCCAATCAGAGGAGGCGGTGGTCACGAAGGGGGTGGAGCCTGGAAAGATAGCTGGTTCCATTGATCCCCGCGTCCATGTGGATTGTTTAACATCTGTTGCCAAAACAAACCGTATCGTGTTCAACCAAAGCTAACCCAGCTAGCGGGCTAACCCATCTGGATTAGCAATCATGCTATTTAGCAGCTAAATCAGTCCGACACATTAGGGTGGGGGTCAAACCGGAGCGTCAACCCAACAGTAATATTCAATCACTGTGGACACAACATCACAGCAGACAGCAGGGGGCGCTGCTACGCTAATGTGCTAACGTGCTACATTAGCGTTTCAATTGTTTTACCATCTTTTCTCTTGGATTTTAGGGATTTGAAAGAACTTTTTTTTTTTAACTTTCCAGGGCAGCTATTGGTTCCTGTTCCAGTTTTAAAGATGAAAACAAAATCACTGATTTCTTAAATCGGAATCAGAATCAGAAATCAGGGCTGATGAGAACTCAGCGTTCATCAATGAAGAACGATCAATAACTGTCTGGATGTGATCGTCAATAGCAACCAATAAGACTTTTTGAGTCCAGCATGAGAAGATCTGAGACGCCAAACAGGAAACCAGAGGACGAGAGGAATAAACCTCCTGACCCCTGACCTCTGAGGGGGAGACACGCTTCGAAAGGGACGTGAAGGTGAACGAACTGAACGCACTCCTGGTGTTTCATCATCATCAGCATCATCATCATCATCATCATCATCATCATCACGACCCAAAAGAACCACAAGCTCCAGAACAGTCACAGAAACAGACGTCCGATAATTATTACACTAACATTAATGTGTTTGTGTGATGACATCATCGGGATGTGATGACATCATCAGGACGAGATGACATCATTAGGGAGTGATGGCATCTTCACGACATGCTGATGTCTCCAGAATGTGATGATGTCATCAGGACGCGACGACATGGCCAGCGTGTGATGACATCATCTGGATGTGATGGCATCGCCAGAGTGTGGTGAAGTCGTCGTGACGTGATGACATCAGGATGTGATGTCATCACGTCCAACCACATCAAAAAAATACCGTCTCTGCCAAAACGAGTTAGCTTTACGGCGCTGGGATAAGCTAATGTAGCTTTACCGACTGAAGCTAGTTGGTCCAGGCTAACGTAGCATCATGAGGTGTCGGGTTACATTCCTGATGATTTCTGTGACTGTGTTGATCATCTGTTCTGGAACTGAAATCAAAATCAAGCGCTCCTCTTTCCTGTCGCCCGCCGTCTCAACCTGCCAAAGACTAACTTTTCTATCCGGGGGGCATTGAAGACAAGTCCAACAGCAGCGGTGGGAGTCACAAGCCCCGCCTTCTACTGCCATAGGGGGCGTGGCCATATCATTTTTCTAAATTGTGTTGCTTTTGTCTTAAAATCGTAACGAATGTTCTGCGCAAACAAAAACGAACCAATCAAAAATGGCCTTTTTTTTCCCACTGGTGCTGAATTTTTAGTGACTTACTTGTTTTCTGGAGATGAAGCGGCAAAGATTTTGTTTTTGTTCAAAGCGTGTCCTTGTGCGTGGACGAGCAGGGGCATGCTGGGAAATGCAGTACATACGATGAAGGCACTGTGATGGAGGACGGACAGAGGATGTAGCACGTGTAAACTGATTTTTTTCTCTTCTGTACAAAAAGAGAAAAACTTGTTTTTATTACATTTGTGTTGCTTTTAAAAAATATTTCAGATGAGATCTGAATCCGTCAGCAGAGCGTTGAGGAATCGGCCAGATGTTTGTTGTTGTTCCTGTTGTTGCCATTTTTTTTCCTCTTTTATGTTCCTGCTTGTGTCACAATGCATTCTGGTCCTTGCAGTCCTGTGCTTTCTGATTTTGTTGATCAATAAACGGTTGGATGGTTTTACGTGGCGTTAGAAATGTTTAAGCAGGAGAAAGGAAAAAAAAACTTTTGAAACATGTTCTAGTGGTGGTTTTTGTGAGAGAGTGAGACCTCCTCCCCCGTCGGGGTAGAGGATCTCTGAAGAAGAAAATGTTTTTCTACATCAAAATGTCCATATTCTATTCTAAAACTAAAAATTTCTTTGTATATTTTCTTATTGGATGTTAACGAAGGCGTTGATCTGATTGGCTGTCAGGAAACTTTTCTCTTTACTGCATGAGCAGGAAAAACAATTTTTACTGAAATCACTATGACGACCATTTCTGAGGGAAAATGTGTACGAATATGTGTTTGATAAATTCACCAATAAAAATGTTCCACTTCCTTCTTCCTCCATTGATTAAAATGTTTTTCAGGTTAAATTTTGAAAGTTTTTTTGTTTTTTTTCAATAAACAAAAGTTTTGAACCTGAATCACAAAAGAGCTGAACATATCAAAGAACTGCAGGTAGGGACGTCCGTCCTGATTGGACGAGTCAAAACCAACAAATCACTTCCCAGATTTTCGGCGTCAAATTTCAGAACCATCTTGTTTTTATGTTTCCATCAGTTTTAATTCAATCTTCTGACGGTTTGAGGAGAAAATTCAAGCTTGATTTTTTTTTTCCGGACCTCATTTTAATTCCATCCTCCCAGTAAAACCAGTTTAAACATGTTGACGTCTTCCTGACAGGAAACTCCGCCTCCTCCAGACATCACATGACTGATCAAAGCCGCCTCGCCGCAGGAGGCCTGGATTCCTATTGGCTTCAGCCCCCACAGTCTAGGCCCCACCCCTTGGCTTCCAAACGGCCCCCAACCGGCCTTCGGCCCCAAATTGGGTTCTTAGGAGCCAGGGCCCTCAGGGGCCTCTGAATCATCAGTATGAAGCTGATGCTGAAGGACCCCCTCCCTACATGAAGCATGGCGGGGGGGCTGCTCTCTTTCCTGTTTGTAATCTGATTACCGCGCACGAGCGCCACAATAAAGCGTGACCCGCTGAAGCTCGAGCTCTGCAGAGGAATCGCTGCGTCACAGCGACCCCTGCTGGTCGGACCCGGTCACTACACCTGATTAAATTAGCGTCAACTTCACATTGAACGGGTTAAATGCTGACATTTACAAGGAGCCCTGAACGCCTCAGGAGGCGTGGGTCGTAATGGAGAGGTGACATCACGTGCTGCTCACCTGGACAGGTAAGAGAAACCAAATACACGAGTTCTGTCACATGTGAAAATGCTTTTATTCCCTTAAATTACCAACCAGTTAACGGCTCATCCAGGTTAGCCGACATGAAAAAAATTAAACAGCAAAGAACCCAGTTTAGCTGCTGTCACGGCTAGCAGCATGGAGCTAGCTAGCTGTTGACTAGCAGCTTTAGCTTATCATGCACCACAGAGTCAAAGGTCACGCACACAGGTGGAGCTGGACTGTGTATTGGTGCAGTACCGAAAGACTGTCAATAGAGGGTGCTGTTGCTCCTACAGAAAATGTAATGTAAAATAATGTACAGTAATATAATGTATATATATAATACATTATATTACTGTACAGTGCGTCCTCGTGCATCAACGCTCACAACTTCACCTCATCTCGGATTTTTAGCAGGCGGTCACGTGATACCGTCAGCGCATTCTATTGGCTGGCAGCATCCTGACGTGCGCTCAGTTCCGTGATTCTCGGACTTCCGTGAGACACAAAAGTGTTTTAAACAGTCTATCAGAGTGTGGGAAAAGATAACACAGAGAGAAGGTGGTTTAATATCAGTATGGGGGGGGTTGTGGTGGTGGCGGGGGGGGTTCAGAAACGTTTAAAATACCGTAAATAAGATAAATTGTTTGTCGTTCTGTCGCGGAATTCGTTAATTGCGTGTGGTTCCTGGAACGCGTTAACCGCGAGGAACGAAGGCGCATCATATTATACACCTCCCTTACTGACTGCATATCTGACATAAAAATATTATTATTATTATTATTATTATTATTATTATTATCATTATTATTATTATTATATACTATAGTATAATAAAATATAATGGCGTGTCGCCCCAAACGTCACATCCCCGCTTCAAACGATATAAAAAGTTAAATGAACATTAAATGTCGGCTTCCTCCCCCTCCTCTTCATCCTCCTCTTCCTCTTCCTCCACTTTGGACTGGGGAATGAAGACTTGGAGGTGGTGGTGGGGGGTGGTGGTGGGGGGGGCAGGTTATCTAGAGCTCTGCTTCGTGACGGAGGAGGAAGAGGAGGATGAGGAGGAGACGCCGGAAAACACGACTCCTCCGTGGGGCTGGGGGCTCTGCGGCCTCTGGGACCGCGGGTCCCTGGGGGGCCACTTCCTGGCCAGCCCGGTCTGTCTGGCTTTAATGGGCCTGTCGGGTTAATCACGGGTTGCCATGGAAACGACGCGTCACGACACGCGGAGGGTGCGCATAAAAAGAGCGACGGGACGCGGAGACGCTCCAGACCGTCAGCCGCACCCGAACCGGACCGCACGAGCACGAGCCTGTCTGCACGAGCACGAGCCATGCTGCACGAGCACGCGCTTCTCTACCGCACCTTGAGCAGGTAAGAAGACAAACTTTAACGTGTTTAGCTTCAAATGTTCACTGAGGCACCGCGAACCGAAAAGAAACGAACCAAACCGAAAAGAAACGAAAAGAAACGAAAAGAACCGAACCGTTGAATCTGAAATACTGATGTTTATATTTATTTATTTATGTCCTTGTGAGTGTTCCTGATCGATAACTGATCGATATCATTGACACATTTGTTCATTTTTAGTTTAGTGGTTCCAGGTTTCATTTATAGATCTATAATATTTGGTTTTTTTTAGCCTCAATCTGCATAGTAAATAAAAGTAAATAGATAAACAAAATATTAAAGTCATAAAGGAATGTCTGTCTGTCTCCCTGCAGTGATCCGGGTCGTCCAATCAGAACGTGTCCCTCTGATCCGACCCTCACTGACGGTAAGAGTCTCATCTCTTTGGATTTATCTTCATAATGAATCACATGATTCAAAATCTAACCAATAAAACAATAGCAGTGCTCTGATTGGCTCCCGCTGTCTCTATCCCCCCCAGGTTCTCACCCCCGGGTCATCCGTCGCATCTCCACCAACAGTCGTGAGCGCTGGCGGCAGCAGAACGTGAACGGCGCCTTCGCCGAGTTGCGCCGCCTCATCCCCACTCACCCCCCCGACAGGAAGCTGAGCAAGAACGAGATCCTGCGCCACGCCCTCCGCTACATCCACTTCCTGGACCGGCTGGTGATGGACCAGAACCTCAGGGGGGTTCCCCGGGCCAGAGCAGGGAGCCTGGAGCAGGAGGACGGGCATCGGGGGACGCCGTCGCCAAGCTCCAGCTGGGGGGGGTCGGTGGGTGGAGACTCGGATCCGATGGAGGATCTGGACTGGGAAGCTCTTCTGGAGAACCTTCAGTAGAAGCGTTTAGAACCAGCATCACAGGTGTGATGTCATCCATCAGAACCAGACGTATGGTCCTTTAAGAACCAGCCCAGGTCATGTGATATTCACATTTATCGTTAATTATTATTAATTCACGCTTTTTAAAAAATTTTTTTTAGAAGAGATGCTTTTCTTCTTCTGATTATTAGAAGTTCTGCTGACTCAGCAGAAGAATCAGTAACCAGATTCAGGTTCTTTGATGTTAAAAGAACTTTTTGGTGCTTTTATTATGAAAAACATTTGTTTTCCTGTTTGTGTCTCATGTTTGTTTTAGAGGTGATTGGTTTTTTTGTCTGATATATAAACGTTTCTGATCAATAAAAAAAAATCTTTTTAATGCTTTCGTTTGTTAGTTTATTCTTCACTTGGACCTGAACTGAAATAATGAGGATCCTCTTCATCCGACGGAGTGTCAGCGGGTTTTTTTTCCCCAGAGTACAGACTGTCAGGAGGGGGTGTGGCCTGTGGTGATAAAGATCTCAGCCAATCACACGGCTCCTGACAACAACAGCAACAGGTCCCGGAGGAGAGAGGGGGCGTGTTTCAATTAGCAGAGGGGCGTGGTTAACACCTCCCCCCCGGCTGGTTGATCTGAAGTGAGAGGGGTCAGAGGTCAGTCAGGTCTAACAAGGACCGACTTGAAAACAAATCAAGTTGCTTCACTTGAGTAGCTGTACTTCAACCCCCCCACTATAAAACACAAGAATGTTTATTTACTGTCACAAACTAAAATACAATACAAAAAACAACACCAAACACAATATTAATACTTATATTTAAGTTTAAAGCATTAATTAAAAACCGTGAATAAAATACAGATTTATATTATACAGAAAAATAAACTCATTGTAGAATAAAATATAATCAAAGAGCTGAGAATAAGAGCAGACTAAAAATAAAAGATGCATTGAGGTCACCTGATCATGTTATTATGAATACTTTATTACAAGTGTTATTGATATATAAACATTGTTGTATTATATAAACGTTTTTATTGTTATAGTAATATTATAAATGTTGTCATATATGTTATTAGTATATTAACATTGTTGTATATAAACGTTATATGTAACAACATAATATTAATATTAGTATATAAACGTTATTATGTAAGCATCATTGTCATAGAAACGTTGTTGTATTATATAAATGTTGTCATTATATAAACGTTTTGTTATCATTATATAAACACTTTTATTATTATTATATGAACGCTGTGTGTTCTAGACCTGATAACGCAGCCCAGAGGTGGGAACCAGGAGCCGAGCTTCATCACACTCATCCTTGCTAATTGAAACTCCGCCCCCTCCCCCCCCTTTGGGACCTGTTGCCGTTGTTGTCGTCTCACTGGGTGGGGGGGGCATCTGATTGGCTCAGATGCTTATCAGCTCCACACCATCTCATCATGGGCTTGTTACAGTGATAGGCCACGCCCCCTCCTGACCTGTGACCTTCCAGTCAGAACCGAGGCGTGAGATCAGCGATCCTGACAGACTGGACTGTGGGAAAAACGACCCGCTGACTCTCACAGCGGAAGAGGATGACATCATCAGATAATCATCATCATCTGATCTCAGGTCAGTCTGGATCCGTTTTATTTTTATCTCAGTGAACATCTTTGAATCAACAACATTAAACGACATAAAAACTTGAAGATATTTTATTTTTCGCCATAAGAAATAAAATTAAGGTTTTCTTTCCAAGTTTGTCAGTAGAGAAAAATAACACTCAATTAGTCCTCCAGTAAAAATAACACAATGAAAGAAACGGACGCGTCTGTTCAAACACACAGAATCAGGAATTTGTATTGATTTGGCTTTAAATGTGAAAAACTGCACGGATTTCATTGGATGATGGACCCCCCCCCCACAACTCCCACCAAAACCCCCCAGCAGTCAGTAAAAGGAGCGTTCACATCCACCTTTAACCCTCCTGAGAGTTCTCCGGGTTCATCGGCCGTCGTCCACTCAGTTTACAGAAGCTCAAGCAGAAAAGTTCCTCAAAAAAAAAAAAAAAAAAAAAAAAAAAAAAAAAAAAAAAACAGGCACATGAAATCGCTCTTAGAACTGACGATGAAGAGACGATGAAGATTTGGCTCCAAGACGGCCCCCCGACTTTAAAAACAATCCACAAAGCGCCGTTCGGGTTCCACAAAACTGTTTGGTTCCCTGCAGTCCTCAACCTGCGATCCATAACCTCCTACGTCCACGGTAAACAGATGACTTGTCCCATCCATCGGCCGCCGCCGCCGCCGCCGCCACAGGCTGCCCTCATCTGAACAGACGCAGATAACACCGATCAGATCAATCAGCAGATCAATACCTGCGTCCAGATGAAACGGCTACCTGATTGATATTTGGCGTTCGGTTTTCATGTCGTAAACTTTGATCAAAAAACTACAAGCGACCAGAAGAAGCGCTAACGGTAGCCGGCGCTAACGGTAGCCACCGCACGTGTCGACCTCTGACCTGCGGAGGGTGCGAGCTTCGTACAGCGTGTCGTCCTCGTCGCTGTCCACCGCCTCCATCTCCACCGAGTCGTCGTAATTGGACAGCAGGCCGTACTTTTTCCTGTGGGCGGGTCTCTTCAGCCTGTCAGCCAATCAAACGAGACAGGAAACGATCAGATAATCAGATAACGATCGGTTGATTGAGCGCTGCTGCTTAGTAAATAAACGTTAAACTGTCAGATTGGTGTGACGGCTGTTTGCGGCTAATGCATTAGCTGTTCCGTAGCTGATGTAGTTTGATTTTTTTTATGACAAACAGAAATAAAAGCAAACATCCATAAATAATTCAAAAGTATTAATGTAATTATATTTGCCATCGTGACGGTATATTTAAAGAAGCTTTGTTTTTCTTCGATTCTTCTCGCTGTACGCTTCAGATGCTGAGAGAATTTAGAGCTCAAAATTATTATGAAACAGCTTGAAATTAAAGCCACATGGAAGAGAACAGTGAAAATGGATTAAATCATTATTTAACACACATAAACGCCCACTCACAGTCAAGAGAGTTAAATTCGTACTTTTATGAATGATGTTTGGTGTAACTTCAAGAATCTATTATTTAAAAATAATAGCAATCATTAATCTGTAACACTGATGACGTAATAACTTTAATAATTTATACTTTGCATAATTTTTTCCCCCAAATTGTGCCATAAAAACTCAAAATGACCAATTTAGCAATCGAAGATCCATTATTCTCCATGAGTGCAGAAGCTTCACCAAACTCTATTCAGAAAAGTTATGTTTTTAATCCTGCAGTCTTATTTACGACTATAAATTATAACTTAAACTATTTCCCGAAGTAAAAAGACCTTTCTCTGTAATTCGGCTTCATCCAATGTGAAAATATGTGGGATGATTTGTCAGATTTGTGGATTATAATCTGCGGGCAGCTGGTTCTCACCGCACGGCTCGAACGAGGAAGTAGAGAAGCCCGATGGTGGTGATGCCGATCAGGACGTACAGGGCCCTCTGGATCATGGGGCTGTCCACGTCCACCCACGGCGGGGTCTTCTCGACGTCGTGGGTGGCGTTCACCCGGGTGGAGTTCGCCGTCGTGGGTCTCGGCGCCGCGGTGACGCCGGGTTGCGGAGAAACCTCCGCCGCCGCGACGACCAGCCAGCAGACCGGAACCAGAACCGCCGACAGAAGTCCGTGGAAAGTCATCCGGACACGGAACCTGGTGTAAAAACGGAGAAACAATGGCGGGTTTTTACCTCCAGCTGACGTGGACGTGGGTTTTCCAGCTACACGTGACGCTAAACAAACTCTGACGCCAGCTTTTGTTGCTTTAAAGTCAAAAACTAGGAAGTTTACGGCCACCTCCTGATGACGTCACACGCCACATGGGTTATTTCTCCCTCAGTTTGACTCGCAGGACTTCCAGTCGTACCTGCCAGCTTTTACACCTGTAAGATCATGAAAAGGGATTCAATTTCCCCAGTTAATACATTTCTGAACTGGTTTTGATGAAGTATTCTGATCCGTATCAAGAATCCCTTTAAAATATTATTATTTTAGGATATGAGCGAATCCAATTTAACTTTTAAAGCTTCTGATGTGGATCCTGAAGGAAACCATTATTGTAGTTTTTATATCATCAGGCTGATATTGATAGAAATGTGATGAGGATGACTTCAAGTAGGAATAAAATCCGCAAAGAAGCTCCAAACTCCACGCTGGAGGAGTTTCGTGGTGTGTTTGGGGACCTCGGTATTTTTTCCTTCTGTGACGGTCACATCTGGATCCAGGCCTCTGTAGGAACATCTGGACAGTTTCACGTCCTCTGATGTTCCTTCTCTAATCAGGTTGATCTTTTCGTCTTGATGCGGGGCGGCTTTTCCGTTTCCTTCCTCCTGGTGATTAATTCTCATCTTTAATCTGTGGTGCGTTCAGTGGCAGCTGTTCTACCTGCCCAAAGGACGCTCACATCTGGATGAAGTCGTTCAGTTATAATAAATCCATCTTCACTTGTTCCTGACGTCACCGCTGTCCAAATCCACGTCTGACTATAAAATAATTAGGAAATAAAGTTTTACTAATTGATTCGCTCACTGGTTTCCATCTAGTCCACAGGGGGCGCTGTGGTGTGTCTACTGAGGAAAATGGATTTCACTCATGAAGAATTAGAAATTCTAATGCAAAATTGGTCAAAATTGGTAAATATTTTCAAGTACATTCTTGCAATTAATTAAAGAAGGTAATTTAGGATGTTTAGGGTTACATTTTAATAACATTTGTCTAATTAAAAAATATTTTTCTGATTTTTTTTTTTTTTTTTTTTTTTACAAATATTCACATTCTCTGGATATCATTAAAACATTTCCAGATGTCAAACTCACTTCTTATCACCATCCTGACTATAAATCAATGGTTTTGGTTATTAATTTGTTGTTTGTGACGTATTTAAATATGTTTTGTATGTTAGCAGCGTCATTCTTGAAATACTGGACGTGTTCGATGGGATGTGAGCAGAAAACCTCCTGATTCTGATATGAACCCACACCGGCAGTGACGTCAGAGGAGTGGGCGTGGCTCAGGTAAAACGAACACCTTGTTCATCAAATATGGTGATGGTTCACGTCCCAGATGTTGAGCCGAACACACAACCTCATCAGGTCACACTCCGAAACCGTTAGAACCAACTCATCTAACCGTTCATTTATTCCGTGAAAGGCTGCTATCTCAATAAAGTTTTTTTTTTTTTTAAATGATAATCAATTATCGATCGGTATCGATCAGGCTCGTGGGACACATCCGACAAATAGACGACCAATCCGACGTCTCGTGAAAAAATGAATGATGGAGAAAACGGATGACGTTCAGCGGAAACAGTCACGTGTTCCCCGCGTGTCTCCGCAGGGAGGCGCGTGACGGTGTTGGGGTTGCGGGTTTGATTCTCGCAGGATCAAAGCCTCCGCCGTCACGCAAACGCACATTTCTGTATTCAGGTTATTTCTGTATTTAGGCTGCTGACTGAGGCTGTGGTGAGCGGCAGTCTGCTCGACCAATCAGAGAGCGGCTGGGCGCCTTGGCGGGGCTGTGATTGGATGGAGCTGAGGCTGAGGGGCGGGGCTGTGAGATTACGGCAGCATCTCCGTCTCTGCAGATCCAGCGGACATCTGGAGCAGCCCTGCCCGGGAATCAGACCTCCGAGCGCCGCGTCCAGAAGCAGAACCGAGCCGAGGGGGGGGGGGACGAACCGAACCGAACCGGTGCCGGTCGGCTTCTCTGGGCCGCACCTTCAGCGTGAGGCTGCGGGGCATCGCGGGAAAAAAACGGAATTACGATTAAATCCCGGGTGGAGGTTAATGGACTGGACTGGACCGGAGATCTGAGGCGGTTCGGGGCCCCGATGGGAGCTGCGACACATCCGAACCCGGAGCCCGTGGATCCCGCTCCCCCCGCGTCTCTGGGGGTTTAATATTTATTTGTTTGTTGGTAGTTTCTGTCTTGTTTTCTCCGACAAACGGTCCTGATTCAGAGTTTTCTGAGCGGATCCTGCTCCTCCTGCTCCCAGTCTGGATTAGAACCCATCCGGATCATGAGTCGCTCCCCTTCTGCTGCTCTAATCTGGCCTGTACCGATTTAAATCTGACATTTGACCTGGATCACTCCTCTGGTTCTGATCGGGTCACATCTGACCCGATCTGAACCGGTCCCGGTACCTGTGTGATCTTCATCTCAGTCCCGGTCCTGGTTCTGGTTCTGGTTCTGGTTTTGGGGAGCCCTGCTGTCAACATGCCGACCTCCCGGCCTGGTTCGGAACCGGTGGAGTTCTGGGTGGATGGGTCCAGGCGGGACGGGGCGGTGGAGGATTTCTACAATCTGAGCTCGGAGCTGGGCAGGTCGGTACCACATCACACTGGGGGGGTACCTGAATGAACCCATGAAACAGAGGCCGTCAGCATTTTAATGTTTCATTAACAGGGAAAAAAATCTACTTTAATATTCTCATCAAATCTATCAAAAAAAGGTAACTAATATTGATAAATTCACATTCCACCCAGCAGGGGGCGCTGTGGGTCAGTCTGAACTCACATTAACTTATCATGGGCTGCCCCGCCCCTTCCATCCTGTTCCGTGATAACCTTTCGTGTAATTTATGCGTGTGTTTAATATGTTGTGTTGAAAATAGTTCAAAAAGATTTGCAACTTTCAAAAAAAGGAAAAAAAAAAATCCAGACTCCGCCCATTTTAATTTAAACGATTTTTGCGTCAATTCCAGTGAAATTTAATGAAATATCAGATGTTTCATGAATGAATCCACATCCGTATCCAAATCAAACGTTAGCACCATGTTAGCCAGGAAGTTTCAGATGGTGTTAGCATTTGTTTGCTAAAATTGAACGTTAAAAACATCATTTACAATTTATCCAGCTAGCTAGCTAATTACATTCTTTCATGATGTTGTCAACGGTTCACTCCTTCTTGATCGCTAGCTGTTGGTGTGCTAACGTTAGCTCAGCTGGGCTATATCACATGTTTGATCTGGTGTTTCCTCTGGTTAACCATGTTGTCCTAGTTAGCGATTTCGGCGATCCTTCTGCCGATAGCGTCGCCTCCACAGAACGTACGTCGCCATGCTACGCTAGCAGCTGGATGCTAACAGGAAAAACGGGTCCATGTTTAGCATTTACCATTAGCATATATACATCCGCCAACCAGGCCGTGTCCTCAGGTGCCCCTCGCACCTGAATGAATAAACAATAATAAACACCAACAACAACATCCATGTCTTGGTAAACATGGGCGGAGCTTGTCTCATCAGAGGTGTGACATCACTGAAAATATCCAATCGGTGAGCTCCCCGTCAGCCATGTGACTTCAGGTTTGCTGTCTCAAATACAGGTGTGAACGGGTCCCGACTGGGGGCTGCTAGTTAGTTTGTTTGTTTGTTTGTTTGTTTGTTGTGTGGGTTTACAAACACAGGGTTGACCAGCGGGTTGTTGTTTCAGTAAACAACAACAACACTAACAGCCCTTGGTAACGCTAACATGATTTCAGCAATGTGAGCAGGTGTCCTGTTGCCATAGAGACCAGCCAGGACTGTGTGTGTGTGTGTGTGTGTGTGTGTGTGTGTGTGTGTGTGTGTGTGTGTGTGTGTGTGTGTGTGTGTGTGTGTGTGTGTTGCAGATGGATCTGTTTCCTCCATCTGTCCCAGATGAATAACGGATCACACACAGACTCCTATTTCAGTTTATTTCTGGGACGATCGATGACTCGCGACAAAAACAAGACAAATTATTACGTGTGAACGTTTTAAAAACGTCGTTTTTTTAGTTTTTTTGAATTTGTTTTTACACAAAACTTTTGTTTTATTGCTCTTTTTATTGACCAACAGTTGTAAACAACTGTTATAAGCTGTTTGGTTTGTGTTTCCTGGCAGAGGAGCGACGTCCATCGTCTACCGCTGTGAGGAGAAGCAGACCCAGAAACCCTTCGCCCTCAAAGTCCTCAAGAAAACGGTCAGTGTGCCGCCATGATGGTGGAACCAGAGGTCAGAGGTCACCAGGAGGGCCCTTGTTGATTAGCTGGTGATGACAGAGTGGCCTACTTTAGCATAAGACTGTCAGAAATGGGCAATGTTCGAATAGCCTCACCCGTGTTTTTAGCTTTCAGGCTAATCCCCCAATCCCAAGACTTATCTATCGAGTTTATTTGTTTTAATTATCATCATTTAAAACAAAGAGATCAGAAAACATACCAACCCTATTGATGGAGCTGAGCTAGCATTTTCTGGCTAGTCGTTACGCTATGCTAGTTTGAACGTTTGGAGGCTTTTTTAGCGTCGTTTTGTTTCTTTTTTTTGCAGATCGACAAGAAAATTGTTCGCACTGAAATCGGAGTCCTGCTGCGTCTTTCCCACCCAAACATTGTAAGTGTGTTTGTCATGACATCACAGCTAGCAGTGACATCATCGCTAACTGCTAGCGGTTCTGATTGATAGTAAAGTATCTTCCACTGAACGATGCCTCCTCCACCAGCGAGGTAAGAAGAGGTTATGGGACCGTCCCCCCCGTCGCTCCATCATGTCTTGTGGTTTTGTTTCCATGGTTACGGGCTGAGTTCAGGCTCTCTCCGGGAGTGGGATATTTCTGGGGCGTAACTCCAGAACTTTTGTTTGTCGTCTCAGATCCAGCTGAAGGAGATCTTTGAGACGGACACGGACATCGCCCTGGTGCTGGAGCTGGTGACGGGCGGCGAGCTGTTCGACAGGTAAGGTGGGCGGAGCTTGAGTGTAAACGTAGATGACTGGGGCCGATCCGGGACATTTACCTTAAACAGCCGATAGACTTGCATCATGTGACCTGTCCGTGTGGTGTTTTCAGGATCGTGGAGCGCGGCTACTACAGCGAGAGAGACGCCGCTCACGTCATCAAACAGATCCTGGAGGCCGTGGCGGTAAGACCGCTTCCTGTCGGATCGCCGTCTCAAATTCCTATTAGCTTTTAGTTAATGTGTAATTAGCCTGAAGTTTTTGTTAGCTTTTTATGCTAATTTTCATTATTTAAAGCTAACCAGACTAGATGAGGTAAAATAAAACCTACTAAAACTTTACTTGTTATTTATTACTGTTATCTTTCAGTTTCTGTTAGCCTAGCTTCCATCTTTTTTTGTTTGTCATCTTAGTTACCTTAGAGCTAAGGTCCAGACAACGTAGTTAGTTACTCTTAATGTTTACATTTATTTAATTTAAAATTAGAATCAAATTTCTATTAGCTTTTAGTTAGCATGAAATTAACCTGAAGCTCTTTTTAGCTTTTGTGCTATGCTAATTTCTGTTAAACTCTTGTAAACGTACACACACACACCTCACAAATCCTGAATAACACCGATTCATGTTTTAGAAATTAAGAATGCAAATAATAAATTTTTTATTTTTGATCAAACTTTCAATCATATTTGCATCAAGTACTAATGAAGTAGGAGAACAGCAACAACGACTAAATAACTTCCTCCTCGCTGTCGGTCTTTGATCAAACGACGCTGCTGCCAGTTAGCTTAGCTGCTGTAGCTGCAGGTCTGTTATGTAACAGCAGCTTCCATCCTGCTGCTGAACAGATTAGAACCAGAGAGGATTAACACACACACACACACACACACACACACACACACACACACACACACACACACACACACACACACACACACACACACACCACAGATGACCTACATCCACCACGCAGGAAACATACGCCTCTGTATGTTTGTGTAAATCTGTGGTAATACATGAGTGTGTGTGTGTGTGTGTTAGGATTACAGTACAGATGTATTTGCTGTAACGTGTGTGTGTGTTGGTTCAGTAAAGACTGCTGCTGACATCATCGTCTAACGGTGTCGACACACAGCAGCCTGTAGGGGGCGCCAGAAGGCCTTCATGCCGCTAACGTGCTAACCGTGTTTGTGTTTCAGTATCTACACGAGAACGGCGTCGTCCATCGTGACCTGAAGCCGGAGAACCTGCTGTATGCCGACCTGTCGCTGGACGCGCCGCTGAAGATTGGTAGGGTGCCAAAGCGTTTGAATAAAACTTTATTGAACATGTGAATATTTCACCGGGATTTCCTTTCAACGTTACGGTGAAATGTTAAAACATTTTGTTTTCTGCTGCCTGTCAGTCATCGGCCTACAGTTTTACCCCAACCAATCAAACCCGAGGCTCCGCCCACATGAGTCTTGGCTCTGTTCTTGGTAGAATCTGGTTCACGTTCTCCCAGCTCTTCTTCTGCTCGTCTTCATCGTGTTGCTCCAGTTCCTCTCCCAGAAACGCTTCGGTGTCGCTTCCAGATGGTCGGTGGGCCCCCGGCGAACAGACAGATGGAAGGAGCTGGCGTTCGCCTCCTTTCTGTCGCGCCGAGACTCACCAACACCTCACCCTGCGTCACCCCAACCCCCCCCCGATCAGAGCCAGAATAGATGGCGTGACTTTCAGCGCTAACGGCGTCTCCTCCTCTCTCACAGCTGACTTTGGTCTCTCCAAAATCATCGACGACCAGGTGACCATGAAGACCGTCTGCGGCACGCCGGGTTACTGCGGTAAGTCACCTCAACGACACCGTGATGTCCTCTATGTCCACTGGTCCACAGCTGAGGATTCTGGGTATATCAGCAGAACCCTCCAGGGGGTGCTGTAGCAGGAGCCCAAACAAATGATAGATTATAGATCAAGTTGCTCCACCTACTTCTAGACAAACTCATTAAAAGTATTTCTAAACATATTGTGGATTATAGGTAGTCCTCAACCTACGAACATAATTGGTTCAGAGAGGCTGTTTGTGAACTGAATTGTTCATAAGTTGTTATTTCTTAAATTTCTATCCATTTTCTCATAATGTCATTACTACTCTAAATACTAAATTAATGTCATTATTACTCAAAAGTAATGTCATTACTACTCTAAATAATCTATTCCCTCAGACTGACCAGAAACAATTTCAGGACATTAAAACAACACATAATAAATAAAATACAGGTTCAGGTTGTTTAGAGTTCAGTTGTTCTCGATTATACGTAGGTTTAAAAAAAAATCCACTGAAAAATAAAAATCAAGTTTACGTCATTTTACTGGACTTAACTTCAGTCCACTACAAATACTAGACTCTAAAAATCACTAGAAAACTGTTAAAAGCTCATAATATGATACTACTCTATCATAATAGAGTAGTAATGTTACTGTAAAATAAATCAGAATAAAGACGTAATTTAATTAAATACAGTATAGTTCCAATATCTACCGTTTAGCGTCACTTGTGATTTATGTAATCATTTTAATCCAGATTAGTTTACGATAAACTTTAATCCTGATAATTTAATCCTTGAGGAGAAGAAGAAGAAACCACTTTAAGGAACTCTCCACCACTTTTTAAGATCATCAACAACAACAGTCAGAGCCAGCTGTTTATGTTGGTGTTGATGTTGATGTGCTGTGTGAACGTAGCAGTGCTGCTCAGTGGGGATTGTGGCCAAAAGTGGAAGTGCAGGACAATAGTTTGATTTGGCGGCGCAGGTTTGTTTGTATCTCTGAATGTATCTCTGTATCTCTGTATGTCGAATGTTCATAAATTGAGGGCTACCTGTAATTATCTGATGTGAAATTAAAACACTGATTTGCCCACAAACAGCTAGCATTAGCACTCTGCTAGTTCAGGTATGGATTTACAGGACCAGGACCAGGAGGTCTCCATCTCAGACAGAGATGTTCCACCCATTGTTATGTTGGACAACTGAAACAACAACAACAAGAAAAATCCAGTGGATTGATATTTGTTGAACCCAGCCATAATATCCAAACATACCGGATCCAATCGTATCCCAACCACCACTGGTCTCCCAGTGGGGGCAGCTCCTCTCCCAGCAACTTGAAAGACACCTGAAGCACTCTGACTTTAGTCGCTAGCGGCAACGCTGCGCCAGCTGTGGTGGATGATCCTCATTTGTTTGAACCTGTCGCTGTGATGCCTGTAGCGAGGCGTTCACTGCAGCTGCTGCTCTGTGGGACTTCACGTAGCTCTCAGTTAGCGCTTCTGTCAGCCATCTGGCGGCTAACTGGCTCCTCTGCCTGCAGCACCAGAGATCCTACGGGGGAACGCTTACGGCCCTGAGGTGGACATGTGGTCGGTGGGCGTTATCCTCTACATCCTGTGAGTCCATCAACACCTCCACATGAGTGCACACACACACACACACACACACACACATACACACACACACACTCAGATGATTCAGTATTGACTCACTCCTGTCAGTGAATGCCTCATCTAAGTTATGCGGCCTCCCGGCTGACATGGTGCGAAACACTACTTCCTGTTATCAGGAAAGGCGCCTTGAAGCGAGTTCCTGCGTCTTGCGACTTGATGCAGCCTTTAAATAGCAGTTAAACACTCCTCCAATGGTAGTCCAGGTGATTGTTGGTCAGTCCATCACATAAAGCACCAACATCACACCTGATCGCACCTGATTTTAAGGTTTGCCCACCTGTAGGTGCTCAGTTCATTCTCTCATCCGCAGATTGTCAACTTACCCTGAAAACCAAAACTGTTCATCCTGAATTGGCCTTCGAATGGCATCCATATTTTGAACTTGTTCCCTAGACTCTGTGGGTTCGAGCCATTCTTTGACCCGAGGGGGGACCAGTACATGTACAGCAGAATCCTCAACTGTGACTACGAGTTTGTATCTCCGTGGTGGGACGAGGTCTCCCTCAACGCCAAGGACTTGGTGAGTCCCTCTGATTCTCATCAAGACTACCTGACATGGAGAACCGAAAGCTAAAAGCGTATCACTTGAACAAATATGTTCTGAATCTATTCAAGTATGTCTTTGACTTCAGCATCGGGTAGAATATTTATCAAATGACGTCTTTTGTATTTCACTGATGATTTAAGTGAATTTGTGCACAAATGACTTGAAGTGTTTGGCGTACTTGTGCTTGGACAACAGATTGTTGATTTGAACTGGATCCCAGGAACATTTTAATGATGTGATGTTTGAGTTAAACGTCTATTAAAGGCGGTACAGATTTAGAGACATGGAATGATTTGACACTCCAGTCAGATTAGCTTGGAATGACGTCAACTTTGTCTTTGTGTTGTCTTGAATCAGGCAAGACTGAAACTCAGACTTGTCTGAGATGATTTAAGACTGACCTTGTCCTCTTTCAAAGGGTATTGGCTGCTTGCATTGGACTTGCAGTTAGAGAAAGACTTAATGGCATTTTCAATGAGTCTAGAATTACCTTGTTTGGGCCAGTAATGAATGCCTTAGACTTGAGGTTTGAATTGAAAGGACTTGGCTCAGATTCCTTGGGTAATATAGGCTGTGATCTAAACTTTGCCTTGTCTTGGAGAACTTGAGACCTGCGTGGAACATCTGGAACGTTACCAGCTTCTGACTTGTAGGACTAGTTTAAGATGACTTGTTTTTTTTTACTTGACGTCTCTTGGATACATTCGAAGTAACAATGCTAATGCGTAGAAAAGAGGTTTGAACTCTCGTCTGCCTTCAGGTGAGTAAGCTGATTGTCCTCGATCCTCACAAGCGCCTCAGTGTCCGGGAGGCCCTGCAGCACCCATGGGTTCTGGGCAAAGCTGCCCGGTTCTCCCACATGGACACCACCCAGAGGAAACTACAGGAGTTCAACGCCCGGCGCAAACTTAAGGTGAGATGTGTGGAAGACTCATGAGCTTCTTGATACCACAGGAAATGCAAATGTTGGGATGTTAATGGGGAATGTATGAACAGGCTGCCATGAAGGCTGTCGTGGCCACCAGTCGTATGCATGAGGGCTCACGGCGTCGTACCGACAGCAGCGAGATTCCCGGCACGAGAGCATCCAGGCAAAGCAGCATGCAACAGGACCCGCCCCCCAAGTCAATTAACTCCACGTCTACAGACAAAAAGCCCCCGACCCCGGAACAGCTTCCCCCAAAAGACGAATCAAAGTCTGCCAACCCAAGCGTCCTCAATGTTTCTCCTCCATGCAGCCCCAAACCACCCAGCGGTGACGTGACACCCACAGGCCCCACCCCAACCAGACCACCCCTGCGGGCCGACGGGCATCGACAGACGTCTGTCATCCCTAAAAGCATGCTGGTCCAGCCCCGACTACCACAGAAGAGCTGCTCCGTGATAGAGGCTTCCTCAAGGGTCGAAGCCACACCAGAGCTGGCTACCCCTCCAAGCCCCAGTAGTCTCAGCAATGGCTTCATGCCAGGGGCGGAGCCACCCAGTAAGACCACCCACTGCCAGTGATCACTGGTGAAACAGTTTGGAGTGGCTGTAATCTACTTCATCCACATATATCAGAAGAATAATGTTAAGATTCAGCCTTTCATGAACTCTCTACAAGCATTAATCACTTATTAGGACCAAATTACATCACAACCAAACTACATCCAGTGCTAACATTTAACCAATAACATCTTCCAGTTATGTAGCTATGCTGTTATGTTAGCATGCTAACAGCTATGATGGTTTACTGGGACAGTCCCTGTTTTTACTGCCGAGGTTTTCAGGATGGAGGCTGGAGACGATGCAAGACGTGACGAGCAAAAGCAATTTGGCCTCGATCGGGACGCGTGATGAAATCTCTGCTCTTGTTGCTGTGGTAATGAAACAAGTGAGCATGCTCAGAAAGGCTGTAAAGATGTTCATATTAACCATAAGTCATGTTAATGTTTACTCATTAGTCCTTGTTTAGTTTGCTCAAGGCCACAGTGTGACGCCTTCATCGTGCCTCGTTGCTTTCTGCAAAGGTTATGGAGGCAGAGGGGGCCGGTCCTTGTTGTTCCAGCTCTGTGGGTGAAGTCTGTCCACTGGCGGGGGAGTAGGACAGGATGGGGGGTGTGATGACATGTCACACTTTCACATTGGACAGTGGGGTGCAAGGAACAGGCTTTGTGAGAGGGGTTAATGTGTACTGGGGCAGGAAGGAGGTCAAACACTGATCCTGGTTCTCGTGTGGACCATCGGTCTGCAATCAGGAGTCAAAAACTCTTTTCAGCT
Source organism: Antennarius maculatus (assembly GCA_013358685.1). NCBI lineage: Eukaryota > Metazoa > Chordata > Actinopteri > Lophiiformes > Antennariidae > Antennarius > Antennarius maculatus. The sequence goes on along the minus strand of CM023610.1, from coordinate 24,494,375 downwards.
GAGAGAACAGGCCACGGCAGTATGGCCTGCCTTCAGGAAAATGGGCAAACGTTTTTGCAGTAGTTTTATCTCAATCCTAACCCTAACCCAACCCTAACCTTGCAAGAACAGATCTGGATTCAGGATACGATTGGTTGCGCTTTCCGTGAAGGCAAGCTGTATAAAGGCTCTTCCTGCATTTAAATACTAAAATAAATAGTTAGTCCTTTATAAGAAAAATGCTTTCTTCCATCCTTTATGTTGATATCGATGCAACCACCAGAGGGCAACATCGATACCCAACAGTTTGTGATGATGTAGCTTGGTGTCCTGAGGTGTCCCGAGGCCCCAGGACACCTCAGGACACCATTTGTGGTGTCTTGCTTGAATTGCAACCACACTGCCCTTTGGTATTGTTCCATTTGGTCCATCTAGTCCCAAATGTTCCCAAATATTTACAAAATTAAAATTCTGAGTGCTCCATCAAAGGTTAAAAAAAGCAATATCCAGAACCTGCACAACTTGTGATTCCGTAGAAAGAGATCCATGTTATCTGAACATCTCACAGTCACAGAGAAACAGTGTTCTGATCCGGTACAAAAGGGGTGTCTGGTTTCCTCTCCAGCTTCTTCTCCTGGTGCAGAATGCAAATTTTTCCTCCGGCGCTCAGGACAGAGCGGAATGATTGTATTTTATTCGACTTTAGCGACCTTTGTGGACTCTGACGTGAAGGACGAGGAGATAAAGAGCTGACAGTGCTGAGGTCATTTCAGATTCTTTTGAACTTCGGAGAAACAGGTCCGGTTCACTTTACAGGTGACTTGAAGAGACAATCTGCTTTCAGATTTTTATCCTTTCTACTCTTTACTGTTGATTCCTGCTACATTTATTATGCAGATGTACCAATAATTAGCTTCAGTGAGTAGCGTTCAGGTAAGTGCCGTGTTGTGTTTGTGACCTTATAGCATAACATTGTGTTTACACTTTATCAGCAGTGTTGATCTCTTGTTCAGACCGCTGTTCAGACCGCTGTTCAGACCGATTTATCACCGACGTGTTCGGCTCGGCGTGACCAGAGACAGTCAGAGTTCAGAACCCTCAAAATAAATTTGACCTTTGCTGGAAGTGAGACCCGTTCAGCTGATCTGAAACCACACGCTCTACCTCGTTTTGTACAGGGGCTTCCAAACTGATGAAGACTAGCATGTCATAGATGTGTCTGGAGAAAAGTTTGAAGGCTTGAGCTGAAACCTTTACAAAGTTTTCAGGCACATTGTTCCCTGATGGAACGTCTAGATGGAGTGGTGGATTCACACTGATTACCGGGACGGAGGCGAATGTAGTGTTATGTACGACTTGTCACAACTTTGAAAGGTATACTTTGGCAAGAAAGTGGAGTTTGTTAGGTATAACACACAACCTCCTTAGCATCGTGAACTCAGATATGGCGATGGTTTGTTTCTTATGTATCCGTGACGTTCACAACAAATGCAAGGCAGACATCGTGATCACTCCAGGCCTGGTGATCACTCCTCCCATCTGGAGGAAAAGAGGTTGGACGTTCATGCCTCCCTTGAATGATGTGGGTAAACTCAAACCAGTCTGACATCAGAATCAATTTCTATTTGATGTGAATCCACCAGAATGTTGCATCTTGAGTGGAAAACTACAGCGATGACAAATCCAAATCTCATTTTAAAATTACAGTAGTACACCTACCTTACTTTACCCTACCCTACCGTACTCTACCCAACCCTACCCTACCCTTCCTGTCCTTACCTTTTCTTACCTTACTCTACCCTACCTTTCCTCATTTTACCTTACCCAACCATACTCTTACCTACCCTACACTACCTTACCTCACCTCACCTTACCTCACCTCACCTCACCTTACCTTACCTCACCTTACCTTACCTCACCTTACGTTACCTTACCTTACCTTACCTTACCTTACCTTACCTTACCTTACCTTACCTTACCTTACCTTACCTTACTTCACCCTACTCTACCCTTCCATACCTTGCCTTGCCTTGCCTTACCCTTACTTTACTCTAACCTTAACCCCACCGTAACTTGGGAGATGGTTTAATACTATCAATGATTTTACACAAGGCTCCTAATGTTTGTAAGGGTTGGCTTATTGAACGCAGAGCAGAGGTCACCCAAAGTAAATGGGGCTCATCTACGGTGGCTGAAACAGTCCAAACAGGTTTCTCAGTCTTTGTTTTTAATTCGATTGACAGGATTCAAAAGTGTATATGAAAGTAAGAGACAGATAATTAATCTGTGTTTGGTGTGAGTGTTTGTGCCTACGGGATGGAGTATAAAGCATGACGGGGCCAGGTCTTTTCTTTCTGTGCCAAGTTATTGGAAGGGTTCTCAGTTTGTTGTTCTTTTTGTTCTGTCTGGTATGTTGGAAGTGTAGAAACAGTTTGCTTGAAAGAAAAGGCAGTCGGAGCTCCCTATGTCAATGTCAGATTTATTTATCATAAATGTAGGCGTGATGAGCATCTTTTCCTAGGCAAATAGGAAGTCTGCAGTCTCCATCTTCTCTTTAGAAGCGTGCTACAACAAACTTTCCTCATTGGAGACCTTTGACGTGTTTTTCTCCTTAAAGAGGAATCAAACTTCTAGAGCCCCCAAAGTGTTTAAAGGTAAAGACCCCTGTAGTCACCGGAACTGGATCCTGGTGCTGGACCAGTGTAACCCCCACGCCAATGTGCCCTGACCCAGGAAGCAGCTCTGTGATTGGTTGTTCTGAATGAAGAAGACGTGTCAGATTTTGGCTTCTCTCTAAAATAATTGGCGCTCCTCTGCTGGACTGATGTGTCACATCTGGACGCAGTGGCATTTACCTGTCCACAGGTGTTTCTCACTTCCTGCCAAATGGAACACACTGTCATCATATAAGCATGTACTCTGTATATTTGATTTACATCTATACTCTTATGTACAAACATGAATATTTTGCTTCTATTTATCTCGGCCTCTGAGCAACTTCAGGGGTCCAAACTGTAAATGTTTGTTTTGTGTTTTCTGAGTGAACTTGTTCCTTTTTTTATTTTGAAGAACGACATAAACGGAGGTCGGGACTGTCACACCTGTATCTACAGCATGTATTATTTTATTTCTGTTGACCATATCAGATTAAAGACTCCTGCGGCCTAGGTGGAAGCGACTGATCCCACTGATGATTTTGTTGTGGCGGCAGGATCGGTTTTTCTTGTGATTGTAAGGGAAGTGATGTCGGAACCCACGTCCACTCTGGCACATGTAAAACTCGCTCACAATCGATAGATGATCGGAATATGTGACGAGTGAGGCACAGGACCGGGACGTAGGTGAACTTACATACAAAGGTGGGACCAGAACCGTATCACCCACAGAAAGGACGTCTTGAAGATCCAATTAGATGGTCTGTATTTTACGATATTTAAACATTTTTATTTTTATTGTTGATGCAGCATGCCAAATATGGTAATAAGAGAAATGGATCTAGATACTTTTTAAAAATTTTAATAAACCTTCTAAATGTTGATTCTAAATAATATGGACTGAAAACGGTTATTTTTACTGTAAAATAAACCCTAATAAAATCTTCCTCTGCCGTCCGCATCTTTGGTAGTCATGCTTTACTTTGTCTTTACTCTCTGAATACTGGAAGGACTTGTGTTATGTGACCAAAACGATGACACTAATCAGGGTGGAGCAGACGACCACAACAGGAGACAGGAAGTCCAAAAGGGGAAGACAGGTTGAAAATGGACAAAGTATGGTCATGAACTGAATACAGTCGACCAATCAAGTGAAACTGGGGCAAAACCTGCTACGACAGGAAGTAGAAAGAGAAAGTGAGATGGGACATACGGACAGAAGTTTCAAATTATAACAAGAAGTGATAAATGAAATCATGACGGGATGATTCACAAACATTCCCTCAAGAAAATGTTGGACAAGATAACACATTTTATTTCTTCCAAAGGTGATACTTCAGATCTAATTTCAAACATGATGATCTAAAAGTCACCTCAACAGATGAGAATTTTAAGTTGATGTTTGATTTCACCCTAACCCAAACCTCAAGCCTTGATTCAGTCTCTTTGGCAGACTCTCTGCCTGAACACCCGTCCGCGCTGGATGGTCCCACACCAGTACCTGGACCTTGTCCTCCAGTTGGCTGCTGAAACCTTCCACGCTGATGTGGTGCTGTAGGCTCCACCCCCCTCCGACCTCCACAACGCCACGTCTGGTGATGTGACCACTGTGTCGTCAATCCACCACAGGACATCCTGCCAAGGGGAGGTTAATTCGGTGAGGATGCAGACCAGCACTGGAGGGGATCCGGGATCTTGACTGAGGGGGACGGACGATAGAGTCTGGATAGATGGACCAGAATCTGAAAACATAACAATAAAAATCAAAAATAAGAGCCACAAAGATTCAGAGACCAGCTCACTCTCCGGGTTGTTTTTGAATGTTGGACTGAAGTTTACCTCTTGTCTTGTTTCCATGGTGATGAAGATGATCCGAGTTGCCTTCTTCAACAATCAGCTGAGTTCCAGCACTGAAGACCACGGAGAAGGGGGTGGGCTGAGACCAGATACCCCAGAAACTACAGCGGGGGACACAGACCAGAAAGAAACCATGAACAGAAGGTCAGACGGACTGTCAGAGGAGTGCTTCATTCTGCTGAGTCTCACCACAGCAGGAGGACGAAGGTCAGCGCTGCAGTCATCCTAAAGATGTCTCATGCAGACCTCCTGAGTGTTTCTGTTCCCGACAGCTGAAGCCAGGAGACTTTGAGTGAAGCAGAAACTGTTGGAGCAGAACAGCAGCAGAAGAAACCAACTGCTCTGGGATCACATCAACCGCCACTCCAGTCAGTTAGAGAAGGACCGACAAACAGGAAGTTCTCTCACTGATGATGTTTTGTCCATGTTAAACTGTCAAAAACATACTTGAAGGAAGGATCACCTGTGATTACTGCAACTAATAACCGAGACGACAAAAGACGGACATAAAAAAAATAGATTAGATGAAACTGTTGGAGGAGCTGCTAATTGTGTATTTTAAAGGTGGCTTTTCTTATCATCTGAATAACTTAATATTTAAAACTGCAATCTAAAATAAATTGAAATGCTTCCAGGAACTGAACCATTTTGGCTTCAGTAGTTATTTATTCTACTTATTTGCACGTTAAATGTTTACTTTGGTTGTAACAATCACGTGTTTGCCACTGATTGCCATTTACATTGACTAAACTTTCTTGCACTGTAGGTATTTTCTTAATTTAAATTCATAGTTTGATCAGAGATAAGCATTCAGAAAAGCACAGATCAGGTCCCTGTTAACTTAAATTATTCTTTGTGTTGTCATTAACTCGTTTATGAATTTATGACCGTTTTCTTCGTGTGAAGTAAAAAAATGGATGAATTGAGTGACAGTTGAAAACAGCGCCCCCTGGATTGTAACTGTTTAATCCCGCTAAATCCGTGTGGTCAAAAAGAGTATTGCAGTCTTTTTTCAACACAATCAGAAAGGCAATGACATCAATCAAACGCGAACCCAAGATGTGGCTCAGGAGAACAAAGTGATAGAACGGTATTTGATATCCAGTAAAACGTAGAACAAGTTGTAAATAGTTCTGTGTTAGCCAGCTGTCCAATGCTAGATACTGGTGTTAGCTAACTGTCTTGTTTACTAGAAACTAGGACGGAAAGAAGACGTTCTGTAAACAAACAAAATGGCGACGCAGGTGCGTCATTGTGGTTCATCCTCCATAGAAGACAACTCAGATATACAGTATGTGTGGCCGTTAGCTGTCTCTGTGTGTTAGCTGTCTGTGTGTTAGCTGTCTGTGTGTTAGCTGTCTGTGTGTTAGCTGTCTGTGTGTTAGCTGTCTGTGTGTTAGCTGTCTCTGTGTGTTAGCTGTCTGTGTGTTAGCTGTCTGTGTGTTAGCTGTCTCTGTGTTAGCTGTCTGTGTGTTAGCTGTCTCTGTGTGTTAGCTGTCTGTGTGTTAGCTGTCTGTGTGTTAGCTGTCTGTGTGTTAGCTGTCTGTGTGTTAGCTGTCTCTGTGTGTTAGCTGTCTGTGTGTTAGCTGTCTGTGTGTTAGCTGTCTCTGTGTTAGCTGTCTCTGTGTTAGCTGTCTCTGTGTGTTAGCTGTCTGTGTGTTTGCTGTCTCTGTGTTAGCTGTCTCTGTGTGTTAGCTGTCTGTGTGTTAGCTGTCTCTGTGTGTTAGCTGTCTCTGTGTTAGCTGTCTCTGTGTTAGCTGTCTGTGTGTTAGCTGTCTGTGTGTTAGCTGTCTCTGTGTTAGCTGTCTCTGTGTGTTAGCTGTCTGTGTGTTAGCTGTCTCTGTGTTAGCTGTCTGTGTGTTAGCTGTCTCTGTGTTAGCTGTCTGTGTGTTAGCTGTCTGTGTGTTAGCTGTCTGTGTGTTAGCTGTCTCTGTGTTAGCTGTCTGTGTGTTAGCCAATTATTAGCTGTCTGTCTGTTAGCTCTGTGTGGTACCTGACTATTAGCAGGCTGTTTGTGTTAGCTGACTATTAGCTGTCTGTGGTTTTATTACAACACAGACAGGTAACATCTTTAGTTTATTTTTATGTATATTAGGGCCTATTCTAAATAAAAATATATTTCAAAACAAAACGATAAAGTTCCTAAACTTCATGTGTCTGACTAACAGCAGTCTGGTTGTAAACAGATCAGTTTATAGATAAATATATTGATGCCTAATTCATTTCACACCAGAAAAGTTCACGCTGTTAATAAAAAAAAAACTGAATACGAGATAAATAATATTAAACATATTAAAGAAATAACAAGAAGAATAATTTTAAAAAATAGTTCTGAAGAATTTGATTAATCACAGTCAAGAACAAGGTAGGTTAATGAGCCAATGAAGGGGAATTCACTGCATTTATTTTAGTGAACGTAGTTGTTTTTGCGACTTAAACATCAAATAACCACTAAAATCTTAACGAAGGCTGAAGAAACTGAAACTGATCTGCAGACACTCGATTGGATCCATCTAAAACCAGAATCACGTCCCATCATCTCCCATCTCCTCCTGTTGACGTCCTTCAGTGATGCTGCAGTAATAAACTGCTGAGTCACTCCTACGGGAGGCGCTGAGTCGCATCGACCCGTCAGGCCCACAGGTGAACCTACCAGCCTCCCCCCCAGGGCCGGGCCTCACGTCGGTGGACCTGATGGACAGGAGCAGCTCCGGACTCTGTCCGGGGGCCACCCTGTACCAGCTGAGGGTGGGGGGGTCCTCCCTGGAAGAGGTGCTGTGGGCGTCCAGCAGGGGGCACTGCAGGGTGGCGTCCTCCCCCAGCTTCACCTTCACAGTAGAGGCAGGTGGGATCGTGGCCCCTAGACGCAAACCGCAGACACACCTGAACTTATTGACGAATCAGGAGTGATGTCAGGCACAGACAGCCAATGAGAGCCCCTCCCATCACAGCAGCAGGTGTCAGAGGGGTCAAACCAACCACCGCCTGTAGAATCTGTTTTTACAGTCTTAATTTACAACAAATACTTAATATTTTTAGGAATAAAACAAACAGACAAAGCTTTTGAGATACAAGCGAATATTTTTTAAAAAAATGATTGATTTAAGCTACGTTTTTCGTGACAAAAAGTCTGAAATGATTAATTATAAAGGTATTTCCTGGCTAATTTTCTGCTGATCTAGTTTTTTTTAGCTTTAAATATGAATAAACTGAGACTTTAGCTGTTTAATCTCCTTCAGAATCTTCAATTCTTTCTAAAAGAACCTTTAACATTTTCAGTATTCAAATCTCTTCCAATTGTTGTAAATGGTTCTTCATTGTATTAATAGCTATAATATCTTTTATTGATGAATGATCTATATTGTTATTGGTAAAGGTAAATAGAGTTGGGACTCACCGCTAACAGAGAGCAGCATCAGACACACCAACACAGACGCCATCGTGGAGCGACGGAGGAAACTGTTGCTGCTGCTGTTTTTATATCCAACGGTTCAAAAACACTTCCTAACAGATACACAGCTGGGCAGATAAACACACACACACACACATTTCCTGTGTGTAAAAACAACTAAAAATGTTAAATAAAATCATCTATAGCAAATTTATAAGTATAAATAACAGCAGAGTTAAAATGAAAGCGTAAAACATAAAAGTTAAGACAAGTAAAGGCCAAATTAAAAATATTGTGATTTTATTTGAAGGGTATCAGATTTTTCATTCTATAATCAAACAGCAGCGACTTCCAAAGTTCAGGATCATAAGAACAAATTTTAGAACTTAAATAAATGTAAATATAAAAGGAACATTTGACATTTGTTCTACGTCAACCGGCTCTACACCTTTAAATAATGATTTTTCAGCGGAACGTATGTGTAGTGTGTGTGTGATGTGTCACCAGGAGGCAGTGTGACGAACGCTGTCATTCTTTAATGTGAGGGTTTATCCTCTGCAGGGAATGAGCTGTGGCGGCTCGTATTAATCATCAGGCGCCCGATGGCGTTCCTCCGCTGCACGCCGAGACGTTCAGCAGAATGTTTGAGATTGTTCTGCAGCAGGTCTGTCAGGCACTGAGGCGTGGGGGCCTCGTCCGTCGCCCCCGGCAACGGCAGCTGTCTCCAAACTACAGTTAGAGAAAGACTTGATAAACACACGACTCATCAGAAGCCTAATCATTATTATTGATTACATATTACATTTAACTGCATGTTAGCGTTAGTGGATCTGAAGGACCGGAGAAGTGGGTTGAGATTCCTCAGGAATCAGAATCTGGATCTGGATCTGGATCTAGAGCTGAATCTGAATCTGGATCTGGATCTGAATCTGGATCTTGATCTAGAGCCAGATTGGGATTTGGATCTGAATCTGGATCTGGACCTGGATCTGGATCAGGCTTCCAGTGTGACGGTGCGTTCAAGGACAACGTGTGGGCTCTGTTGGAGGCCTGAGGGTCGTGTTTGTCGTCTGAGCCTGAACAAAATGTTCAGGTTCATCTGAAGGTGTTGTGAATGTGAATGCTGCTAGCGCGTTAGCCTGTTAGCCTGTTTGTATCACTTCCTGAATCTTACTGTACTTCCTGTGGCGAGGTTGAAACTGTTTCCTGCTTGTTCTTTACTTGTACAGCAGACTGACTCTTGCATTTTTAGTTTTTGTTAATTTTTTAGGGTGTTCTTCACGGATCTGACGTGTTTGCTTCAGAATATTTCCCTAGAGCTCAGAGACAAATCCATCAGATCACTCGTTTGTCAGATTTTCAACGTTTCTGAGCGTGTTGGAACTCATCTCTAGAAGCGTTGGAGAGCTCGACGTTCTACCTCTAGAAAAAAAACAGAAAAAAAACTGCTTGTCATCCCTGTCTGGACCTTCTCTCTGAACCATCCAGAGAACAGAGTCCCGGTTCTGGCTGGAGAACCTCTGCTGGACCTCGTCGTGTCGCTGAGATGATGCTGACTCAGCAAACACGCGTCAGCTTTAAGAATAATTCATTTTCTTTTCTGTTTGAGAGTTTTCCGACCCTCCAGCACAACCCGCACATGTTTCCACTGTGAAACTGGGAAGCAATGGAGTGGGCGGGGCCTGAGTGGGTGTGGCCAGACGGATTAGCGATGCCGATACGGCGGGCGCCCTGGCAGCTGCGATCTCTAGATATTTATAGGGTGGTTTGTTTGGGTGTTTCCAGGATCCCAAACGCCGGAGCCTGTAGCCAATCGCGACATGGGCAGACCGGTGGAGGCGGGGCTTGTGCCAACTGTGTGCCAGCAGCTGGCAGGAGGTCAGGAAAGAGTGAGAGCTGCTGAGGAGGAACGAACGCTTCTTCCTCCGCGGTGAGTTTGTCTGATCCCAGAGGTCATCCCAGTTCAGACAGGGGGAACAGGACCGGAGTGTTCACACCCCGCTGGAGTGACTCCTGGTGATCAGAGTGTCCTCCGGGCTGCGTAACACTGATACGGAGGAGAGGAGGAGGAAGAGGAGGGTGAGACAGGGGGTGTGGCCGAGGTTTGCCGTCCTCCTGTCACCCCCGTGAGGGAGCCCCTCCTCATGTTCCTGCCCAGCCCGAAGGGAAAGTCCAGCTCACTCCAACCTGAGACTCACCGAGACCGGCTGTGTGCTCCGCCGCTCCTCTTCATCGACACCATCCTCATCCTCATGGCTGCCGCCTCCAGATCCTCCGAGAAGGCCAAGAACGTGGTGATCGCCCTGCTGGCGCTGTGGTCCATCATCTCGCTCATCGTCATCGTGGTTTGGGCCACATCTCCGGACCTGAAGAGCTCGTCCCAGTGCCGGGCGGAGCTGCAGGAGGCCACGGAGAAGCTGGAGGGGGCCAAGGTGGTGTTCAAGAAGAACAAGGTGGCTCTGGAGGAGATGGTGGAGGAGGGGAGGGAGGAGCGAGAGCGCCAAAGAACCCAGATCCTGATGCTGCTGGGGCGCCTCAGCGCCACCAACGCCACGCTGGAGGAGTGCCGGCAGGAGGCGGTGAGTTTGTGTCCAGCTTGGTGTTCGTTCGGGTTCTCCTGAATGTTCATCCTGCTTCTGGAAAACTTTTCCAGAAGCTAGAATTTATTTCCCTGGAGCTCCTAAACGTCGTCTGGCTTCAGGAGAAATCCATCCTCAGGGATCTGTTGATGATATTGGCTCCTAAAGTCCCATGATTTGCTAGGTCTTGTCATGTGACTCCTCCATCCCTGGAATCTGGATCTTATTGGTCAGATAGTTATTCTAGAAAATCTAAATGTCACTGATGATGGTTTCCTTGAGGTTCTTTAGTATTAAACTCCAAACCCAATCGGTTTCAGCTCCGATCTGATCCCAGGTCAATCTGAATCCTCACAGTAGGCTTTCGAACATTCTGGATCACCTGATCCAGAATAGAACTTTGACCCACATGAGCTAGATCTCATGATGGTGGTGTCATCGTGTTATTTTTCTAAAGTTAGCAGATAAAATCTTGCGATGGCTGACTTCCTGACCTGCAACGCGTTTGATAAACATCCAGAACCAGCAGAGGATAGAACTTCTGCTCCCAGTGGAGGATTGTGGGTAGAAGCTGACAGAGATTATTTTCCGAGAATCAACTGAACCTGGACCCGGTTAGCTTTTAGCAAACGAACACGTCAAGGTTTTGTTTCTGCAGAACAGAAACTGAACATTTCTTCATGCAGGAACCCGACAGACTCCGATCCCAACAGGGAGTGATTCTCCTCTTCCCTCGTCTTCCCTCCCTCCCTCCTCTTCAGGAACCGTTTCCATTTCGGGAAACTTCTATTTTCCCTCCAGTAACGAGACGAATCGTTTTTCCCTCCCTGAAAACGGGAGCGTTTCACACGAGAGGCTTTCGTAGCTTTCAGGATTTCATTGGAGTCGGTTGGAAAAAGTGAGTGTTTGCCCTTGTATGCCCCCCTCCCTCCCTTCCTTCCTTCTCCTCCTTAACGGTTCGTCCTGACTCATTCCAACTGCTCTTCACCTCTGCTCCACTCCTCCTCTTCCTCCTCCTCCCGCCATCTCTCTATGTGTTTTACCCAGACGCCTTCACTTCCAGAAGTGAGAAATAATCCCAAACATCACGTTTAGAGCCCAAAATAAACGTTAAACACGACACTCCTGCTGACTCCTGAACATTTGCCAGCAGATTCTAGCATTCTCACAATCTGGAATTCCTCCAGAAAAGCAGCTCCAGGGTGGTGACGGAACACATTCTGACAAACGCCCAGACGTCCCCGCCGCCGCGTCTGAAACGCATCGAATTATTCCTCTGATAAATGCAGAAAAAAATCATTCTGGAAATGTGTTTGTAATGGAGGCCGGCTTCTGTTTCGACAAACTGAATGGAATGCACCCCCCACCCTTCTTGAACCTGGTTCACCTCATCTACCTGTAGGGTCGTCCACATCAGGATCTGGATCTCCGTCACGTCAGCTGAAACGGGTGTTTTTTATTGTGTTTAGGGATTTTATTGATTGTGTTTTTTGTGTTTAGATGTTTTTAGATGGTTTTTTTTTTCTATCAGTTGTTCAAACAGAGAAGAAACGACGTCTTTGAATAAATCAGGAACGTTTTTTCCCTCTGAACTCGTTTCATCTGACAGCTGCTGCATTCCTGCAGAATAAAGCTTCATATTTGAGCTCTAACTGTTCCCACCTGCTTTTACACGTCCAGGATTGAAACCACCTGACCTCAGGCTTTAACCCCCTCCACGCCACACAGTGAGGGTGGGGGGGCTCCAAGCTGTGAAACTCATGAGCTACCTGTGATATTTTAAAGTGTTGTGTGATATTGTGGGTGGGTGTGGGTTCAGTTCTTGTGTTTTGTAGATCAAACCGGTGTTGGAAGTGTTTTCTGAGGTCTCAGCAGAGTTCGTCCTGGTCTGGAGCTCCATCAGGGTCCAGATGTTCCCCACTGCTGACCCAGAAGAACCAGCAGTTCAGAACCGTCTGGATCAGAACCCACCAGATTCTGTGGAGCCATGAAACCAATCTGGACCTTCTGGGGTCTGTGGATCAGCGGTACGTCCTGATGTGAACCCCCTCCTGATGTGAAGCAGGGGTTCAGAGAGGATCTGAGTCAGCTGTGAATTCCTGGTACCCTATAAACGGGTCAGGTGGATCCCATCAAGGATCAGGAGATACTACAAGAACATGTCTCCAAGTAGAGTCCACCAAGACCCGGTTCCAGAAGAAGTCCTGGATCATTCTAGAGGTGTCACCTGACTGGAAACCTGAGAAACCCTCGGGTGGATCTGGAGGAGGAGAAGCAGGAACGTTCCAGAGCTGGAGGAACGGTATCAGATTCCTCAGGAACCAGAAGCTGGATGTGGATCTGGATGTGGATCAGGTGTAGAGCAGGTAAAGGTTTCTCTGGGAGAACTGGACCTTCAGGATCAATCAACGGCTCCTTAATCAGAATGGTTGGAGGTAGTTCTAATGCAGTCCTGATGTGGTCCTGATGCCGTCCTGGTTCCCTCGGTTCTGGAGCCGTTAGCTCATGTGGTTCTGCTAGCAGAGGACGTTTGTTCGGAGGCTCCTTTAACTCTGTTTAAAGAGCGGCTCTAATTTTAGCCGCTGCGTTCAGACAAAGGAATGTTTCTAAAAGCCGTCAAGTTCACAGATGGAGCGCCGCTGCTTTCCATCAGCAGCTCCACCCTGACAGGCTGGCACCGCCCGACCTGACCCGACCCAAACCGGATCGCAAACCACATGTTAACGCACGGGTGTCGCTGGGTTTAGGCCAGCTGGACCGGAGGAGGAGGAGTCTGATCCCAACGGGAACCCGGTGGAGCAAAAAACTTGTTCAGGATCTCTGATGGTCTGTGTGCACCAGGTTGGTTTCCTGTGCACCAGGTTGGTTTCCTGTTGCAGCAGGTTGGTTTCCTGTACAGCAGGTTGGTTTCCTGTTGCAGCAGGTTGGTTTCCTGTTGCACCAGGTTGGTTTCCTGTCCAGCAGGTTGGTTTCCTGTTGCAGCAGATTGGTTTCCTGTTGCAGCAGGTTGATTTCCTGTTGCAGCAGGTTGGTTTCCTGTTGCAGCAGATTGGTTTCCTGTTGCAGCAGGTTGGTTTCCTGTACAGCTGGTTGGTTTCCTGTCCAGAACATTGGTTTCCTGTTGCACCAGGTTGGTTTCCTGTACGCAGGTTGGTTTCCTGGTGCAGCAGGTTGGTTCCCTGGTGCAGCAGGTCAGTTTCCTGTACAGCAGGTTGGTTTCCTGTACAGCAGGTTGGTTTCCTGTTGCAGCAGGTTGGTTTCCTGGTGCAGCAGGTTGGTTTCCTGGTGCAGCAGGTTGGTTTCCTGTTGCAGCAGGTTGGTTTCCTGGTGCAGCAGGTTGGTTTCCTGGTGCAGCAGGTTGGTTTCCTGTTGCAGCAGGTTGGTTTCCTGGTGCAGCAGGTTGGTTTCCTGGTGCAGCAGGTTGGTTTCCTGGTGCAGCAGGTCAGTTTCCTGTACGCAGGTTGGTTTCCTGTACGCAGGTTGGTTTCCTGTACGCAGGTTGGTTTCCTGTACGCAGGTTGGTTTCCTGTACGCAGGTTGGTTTCCTGTTGCAGCAGGTTGGTTTCCTGGTGCAGCAGGTTGGTTTCCTGGTGCAGCAGGTTGGTTTCCTGGTGCAGCAGGTTGGTTTCCTGTTGCAGCAGGTTGGTTTCCTGGTGCAGCAGGTCAGTTTCCTGTCCAGAAAGTTGGTTTCCTGTTGCAGCAGGTTGGTTTCCTGTTGCAGCAGGTTGGTTTCCTGTACGCAGGTTGGTTTCCTGGTGCAGCAGGTTGGTTTCCTGGTGCAGCAGGTCAGTTTCCTGTCCAGAAAGTTGGTTTCCTGTTGCAGCAGGTTGGTTTCCTGTTGCAGCAGGAACTTTGTTCAACTTTGTTCAGAGGCTAAATGCTAAATGTTTAGTGGTTTTACAGTCAGCTGTTATTCCAGTCGAGTGTAAACCTGTCTCGTGTTGGCGTGTCCCATCACTCTCTCATTAACAGGATGCTTCCTCCTGGGGTGTGTTTGTTTCATCCTGCAGGTCGTCCTGAACGGGAACATCAGCGTCCTGCAGGAGGACGTGGAGCTGCTGCGCCAGAAGGAGGCGAACCTCACGCATCTGCTCAGCCTGCAGGAAGGTAGGAAAAACCCCATCACTGCCATGAAAGGAGACTTTCTCAGCGAGCCACCAGCGGCATTCTTAGCTGCATTTTCCCCCTCTGTTACCATGACGACCTGTGAGTCATAGTAAATAAACATACAGGATTGGCTGGCTTAAAAAAACACAGGAGGGCCTTTTTGCTCTGAGAGAAAAAGTTGTAAACTGAAAAATATAAGAAGGATTCTCTTTAAAATGTTTTAGTCGTCAAGTTCAGTCCAGGGTGGAAGAAACGATGGAAACATTGAGAAATGTATTTTCTTAATCCAAGAAGGAGGACTAAGAGAGAAGAGACGTAAAGAAAGAAAACATTCAAGAGAACAGAAGTAGAAAAAAAACATAAGTGAAAATGAAGGCAGGAAAAAAATCAGCAGGAATTAAGGTGAGAAAAGATAAAAACCAAAAAGAAAAGGAACGACAAGAGGAAAGAAAGGTAGGAACGAGTGCAGGTTCCTGTGTGGGGAATGGAAACTGTCGTACTACAGTTTGTGTTCGCTGCCCAGCAGCAGGACGCCGTCAGCGCTGTGGCATGTGGGCTTCCCTGTGATGATGTCACGGCGCTACGCTAACGCTAGCAGCTCCCGCTCGGCCTCGCACCCCAACTCAACATGGTCACGAAGCCACGCTGAAGAAACAGGAGGTGTCAGCTGACCCGGGAGCAGCTGAGATGCTAAACGGTTCAAAATGAGCTGAAAATGTTGTTGTTGTTTTTTAATACGTTTTGAGGCCCGTTGGGATGTTTTCCTTCACCTTGTGGAATCAGAGACGAGCCTTTGTTTTACATTAGGAAGTCTTTCCTCCTCTCAGCCTCTCCGGTAGGAGCGGCTGCCTGATGGAAGACACGCCTTGATGAAGGCGACTTCCTGCGCCGAACAATCGGAGGGAAGCGGTGGATTCCGCAGATACGAGGGGAGCATTGTGCGAACGGGTGGCGACGACGGCGGGTAAACATCAGGCGGGGGGTTAATGAGGGCAGGTCTGTGTGGAACAAGTGAGTCAAAGCATCAGCAACGACTCATTACATCTGCTGAAGTGTGAGGCACCTGAGGTAGAGGAACAATGAGATGTTTGGTCTGAAAGTTAAAAAAAGAAACAGATTGGAGCTCAATTTGTTCCATAAAGTTCAACTTCATCCCATAAAATGTTGTGAATTGAACAATTTTTCCAATCTTGAGTTCAAATGTTCTCACTTAGTCGAAACTTCCTGTTTTCGATGACTTTGACCTTGAACTGAAGCGTGATTCCCGGCGTTTACCTGTCCTCGTCTGTGTGCTCAGATCACATCGAGTCCCTGCAGGAGAACATGACCCAGGCGCTCCACCAGACCTCCTCCTGCTTCAGCCTGAAGGCCGCCGCCGAGAGTCACATGACAGCGGCGCAGAGCCAAACCAAAGCCTGCGAGTCGGGACAGCAGTACCTGCACAAACAGCTGTGAGTCGGCCACGCCCACCCGGCTGGGCACCCGGTCCGGCACGCCGTTATCAGATAGAACGCCAGCCGGGTCACAGAGGCCCCGAGGAGGTCACAGAGTCGCCTCCTCGCGTCGGGGAGTTTATTTATTTCTGATTTGAACGTTCAGATCCTCATAAAGAGAAAAATAAAGTAAAAATACGTTTTTTAAATAAAGTTTTTTTTACTAGTTGGATGCACAAAATGAGTGTGTCTTTGTTTCAATCGTCCTTTTTGTTTTGCAGTCAGAAGTGTAAAGACAAGAGCGCTGAAGCCCCCCAGCAGCCCAAGCAGCAGGAAGCCCCCTGCCCCCCTCCCACCGACGCCGCCTTGCCTCTCTCTGGCATTCCAGCGCTGATGCTCCTCGTCTGCGGCGCCCTGCACCTGACGACCTGTGAGTATCAGCCAAACACGCCACCAGATGATAACAGACCAGAACAGAACAGAAAGTTCCCACTGCACCCGAACGCATCAACAGCAAGAATCTGCATTCCAACATCTGCAACAAGAAAGCTTATAAATAAATTCCACTTAAAATATTTTCTAATGTGAATCAAGAAGGATTAAGTTCAGTTTAACCCTTTTACTACCACGGGGATCACCGGTTTGAGACATGTTTATTTCAAATTAAAATTATTTGAATCAGATTTTTTGCAATCTCAGAAATCTGTTCAAGAATTTATTAAAAGAAAAATTGAAGAAAATTCCCAATTCTGCTTTTGTCCTTTTCTTCCTATAACACAAATTTTTAGGTATTTAATTACATCAGACTAATAAATATGTGACAGATTTTGAAAGTTCTATTTCTCCTGGAAAACATGTGCAAATCTAAGGAATGTTTTGACACAGTTACTAACAAAAATAGACCAAAAAGACCAGACGTTTTAGTAAATACATCTATATCATGGAAATAAAATGGTTAAAAAACATTTGACATGAGCTGACTCAGAAGTGACCACTAAATGTAGAGGGACATCACAGGGCGGAGAGCCCGTTTAAACGGCTCCATCTCTTCAACTGGGGTGTTGTCGCCACCTGCTGGTGGCAGCTGCTTCCTGCAGCAGCACGCCTGAATACAGGACACAGGTCAAAGCAACCCAAGATAGACAAAGAGGAAGGATTTCTTTCTCTCTGAATGTGTTTCCTGTCTTCAGGAGCTCGACCCGGCGTCCACCTGTCCAACGACAGAGAGCACTGTGGTCCAGGAGGTGGGCGGAGCCTGGACGGACTCATCGACTGTCTACGCTAACAAACAGATCGCCATGGAGACGCGTCACGCTGTCATAGGACGAACGATTGGACCCCAAACTCTGCTGAGACGTTTACTGACAGATTTAAAGACTCCGCTGCTTCACCACTGTTTTCTCTGTTCGAGCTGAACCGTCGTTTCTGCTGCTTTTTGTCACGTTTCAGCCTGGTAAATGTTCTGTTTAGATTGATTCACTGTTAAGAGTCAAACATGCAGGGAAAGAATTCATCAAGTCACGACGCCCCGTGTTGGGACAGGACAGAAAATCTACTGTTAAGATTCGGCCACAAACGTCACAAAATAGATTTAATATCATAATAATATGAAGTTTTTGTTTAGATTTTGATGAATTATTCATTAAAATAAAATATTCAAACTCCTTTTTATCCATTTTAATTAATGTCATTCTGGACATTTTCCAGAGGAGTGATTGGTTGGTGGGCGGAGCCTCCAGGTCCTGATGCGGACCTGATCTTGAACACGATGTGATGAATTCTGTCTCTGCTGTGATTCATGAAGATTCTGTGTATCTAGAAAACGTTCAGCAGGGACCCACAGGGAAGTTTGGGGTGCCGCGTTTAAACCTGACTCTGAATCTGGTCCAGAGGTACAACACACACAGCTGATGGTTTTTGATTCACCCTTATTTTACTGATTGGTGAATTCAGATTATCAGCAACTACTGATCAACCACGAATGGAACAGCTGATCCAGAGTCAGGCGTAAACGGGCTCTGATTTTATTCATGAAGCTTGAAGCTCTGTTACTGCAGCCGGCAAAAGACTCGACTTTGAGAAGGTTTTATCAAATTTGAAGGGAGCGCTAAGAATGAGGGGTGGGGTGGGGGGGAGGACAGGGGTGTTCGGGAGGGGGTGGTGGTGTTCATGAAATAATAAACCTGAAAAGTTTCTACCATGTTTTCTGTCTTTATTGCCCAGAAGCTCAAAATTTAGCCTTCAATGCTTGAAACTAACAAATTGCATGTACTGTACTTAATTCCAGTTTACATTTACAAATAATTTTAAATTGTTTTACTGTTGTCTGTGTGACGTCACTACATTGAGTTATTAGTTTCTGTGGATCTGGATTAAATAACTTCTTAAAACGTCGGGCTGTAAAAAAAACAAACAAAAAAAAAACACGAACTCCATCTATCGGCAACGATGTTTGTTTTATTTACGAAAACATGTCTTCCTGGAAAACTTTTATTTTGAAAGGAGTACCCGGAAACGTTCGTCGTACATCCGGGAAACTTGACACTGGGTGTCAATGTTGAATTCATACTTGACAGTTCAGGTCTTTGGTTGAAGCGGGTCATGACGGAGGAGACGGACTTCCACGGACCCACGGAGCCAGTACGTGTTTATTATTCATTATTATTATTAATTATAGAAATATTATTGTATTGTTAACATATTAATAATATTAATATAATGTTCACTTATAAAACGTAAAATTACCGGGAAACCACCTTTGAACAAGTAGCTAGTTAATTAGCCACCCGTCACTTGGCAGTTGTTTTCTGTTAGCATTCTGTTAGCTAACTGTTTCTGTTCACAGGAATCCGCGGAGAACGAAGAGGAGGAAACGTCACTGTTTGACACTTTCCACAAAACACTGGAAATAACAGAGGTTTGTAAAATTAAATTATTTATGCTGAAAATACAAAAAATAGACCGAAACGTTACCACACAAAGGTTAAAATCACGTCATTTATGACGCAAAATTCTTGTAAAAACGTCATTTTTCATTTGTCTTTTTTGTTGTTATTTTTCTGATGGCCTGTTGTTGTTTTTTTTTACAACTTCTCTTTTAGAACTTTTTTTTAAATTCAGTGTCTTTAACTCTTAATGTGGCCCTAAAATAATATCACACTGTATCAGAGAATTATTGCTAAAACGACATGATCTGATATTTCTGTAGAATGAATGAATGAAAATGAATGAATGACACAGTTTTCAAAATTAATTTGTACACAAGACCTTTTTTTAAAAAAAACATCTATCTATCTATCTATCTATCTATCTATCTATCTATCTATCTATCTAAATATCAAAAATTCATGGTAGTAAAAAATAACTAAAAACAAAGCACTCACAGACTTTAACATCCCTGAATTCGAAATTTTACCCTGACCTACGTGCATAGGTCAAAGATCAAAGCTGGTGCTTTGATCTACTGTCATAGATGCTTTGATTTGTGGTCTTACACTGGCCTTCTCCCTCGTCTTTCTATCTTATTTGGTTCCTGAATGTACAAAACATCTCATTTTTCATCCCCTTTGCCGCCCCAGTAATGTGCTTTTTGAAAAGCACAGACCAGTTAGCATTCATTTCCTAGCCGGTAATCCCATTCATTCGTTGTGTGTTGTGATGTTTGTGTGTTTGCTTGTTTGTTTGTGTTTACAGGACATCAGCGTGTTGACATGGGGTGGGGGCTGGGGGGTGGTGTCTGAGGAGGAAGACAACAAAGAGAAGCTGGAACAGACGGAGCAACAGGACGTCCCCCCACCTGCTCTGGAATTCGTCTGCACCGAACCGGAGGTGACGACCTACCAGGGGACAGGTAGGGCTTTGACCCGGTGACGGCCCCCCGTCTCTGAACGAGTCTGTCCCCCCCAGTGGAAGGAAGGCGCCGAATGTGTATCCACGTGGGTGGAGGACAACCAGCTGTATCCGGCTAAGGTGGTGTCGGTGGAGGGAGATCGCTGCCGCGTCCGTTTCCATGACTACGGCAACAAGGAGGAGGTGGAGCTGAGTGCTCTCAAAAGGCCGGCTGAGAGCTCTCAGGTGACGTTCACGCGCCAGCCGGCGACCGTCAGTGCGAGTCGCCACCTCGTCCCCGTCATCGTCTCTTTGTGGTTTCAGGAGTGGAAGCCGGGGTCTCGCTGCCGGGCGGTTTATTCAGAGGACGGTCTGGTCTATCCGGCCGTGGTCCTGTGGGTCAAAGGTCAACGCTGTGGCGTTCACTTCGACATCTACAACAACATGGAGGAACAGGATGTCAGCAGCCTCCTGAGCCCCGGCGAGCTCCATGGCAACAGCAAAGCCACAAGGGCCAAGGTAGAGACCCGGACCCGACTGCATGGTCTGTCCAGTGATGCTGTGTTGATCTTTAACCCCGCCCCCCATTGGTCCGACAGGCCGGCCACTGGAAATCCGAGACGACCGGCGGCGGCGCCGCTGACGGGAGGAGGGGCAGAGGGGAGAACCACGGCGAGCGAGGAAGAGGGAGGAGGAGAAGGGCGCACCAGAGCCCCCCCATGGTGAGATCTCACTGCACCACCGCACAAAGACCCGCCTCCATGCAAGACCAGCACTGATTACATCATCATCATGTGACTCGTTAATTCGTATTGTTGTGTTGGTTCCGGTCGTGAACTTTAAACCTGTCGCTTCTGTTTGCAGGACAAAGAGGAACCCAGTCAAGAGAAGAAGGAAGACACGGAGAAACCGACCAATCACGGCATTCCGTTCTTCCCCCAGTTTCCTCCTCAGCTGAACCCGAGGGTAGAAGTGGCGCCGACGTTCATGAACCTCTTTGAACTGAGTTTGTCCTCTTTAACTCTGTGTGTGTGTGTGTGTGTGTGTGTGTGTGTGTGTGTGTGTGTGTGTGTGTGTGTGTGTGTGTGTGTGTGTGTGTGTGTGTGTGTGTGTGTGTGTGTGTGTCTCTCTCTCTCCAGGACGACGTGCCCTTCATGCCTCCTCCTCTTCCCCTTCCTCCTCTCCAGTCGTCTGACGGCGTCGACGCCACCACCAGCATGATGATGCTGTGGTACATCTGTGGGTTCCACACTGGCAGCTATATGGTGAGGAGACCTCACTGGGTGGGGGTGTTGGGGGGGGGGGGGGTGTTCCTTTGAGGTCATGTGACATGTTGCCTCACAAGAGAGCACAGTGATGACAATGGTTCTGGTTGTGTTTAAGGCGCAGCAAGAGTCCAAGTCGAGTCAGAAACCCTGAGGTAAGACTGTGGACCCCGGACGGTGATGATGTCACAATGATGTCATCAGGATGTGGCTGTTAAACACGCAGGGAGACACCCGTCCTTTTTCACCTGTTCTAGTTTTTGTTTTGTTTTATTTATTTCTTAATAAGTTTCTCCATTCAACGTTTTCTTGCTGGAGAACTTTGTGTTCAGACTTTCACCGGGTTGTGTTTAAAGGTCGATGTTTTGATTGGCTCGTTGATTGTGTGGAGAGTTCTCAGTGTTGCTCAGCGAATCAAAAGTTCTATTAGAACCTTTAAAACATTTGTCATTAAAACCAAAGTTTGAAAACTTCACTCTCTTCATGTTGTCAATAGACCTGGATCAATAGATCAATAATACAAACCAGTCTGTGCACCATGAGACTTTAACTTCCAGCCAATCAGAAACAAGGGGGGAGGGACACACCCAGGAAGTATTATGAGAAATTGTCCAATCAGATGCCAAGGATTCGAAACTCAAAAAAACATTCAGGATTTATTACAAAAACAGTTCAAAATGATTCTCAAGAACCTACACAAAATCAGATTCATCGCCAGAAGTAAAGTGAAGGCCACCGAGTAGCTCCTCCCCTTCCTCTAAGACCCAACCAATCAAAATTAGATAGATGGATTGATAGATCCTTAATGAATGAATGAAATAATTGCTTAATCACGGAGGACATTACGTAAACTCGGTCCAAAGTTCACCAAATACTCAACCTGGTGTCCCATGGGGTTTTCATAACAAATTATGGCTCCACCCCCTTTATGGATGTGTTCTGAAACATCCAATCAAGTCAAATTATGTAGATCAGGTGGTTGATCCGTGATAAGGTTGTTTGTGGGAACGCCTGAAGGCGGCTTTGGGTTCGAGAACCAATTGGATGTGTTGATCACAGTTGGGTGCTGCAGGTCTCGTTGGGCGCCGGTCGGTCGTTGGTCGGTTGGATGATGACCCTCCGATCTCCAGCCCCAACGAACACCCAGATCCCGTTTCTGAAGGCTTCCATCTGATCATCATCCGCCAGCACGTCCCAGCGGCCTGAGGAGGAGACCTGAGACCAGTCTGAAAACCAACGCCAGACACAAAGAGTCAAGAATTACCCAGTGATGATGATGGGGGGAGGGGGGTCCAGATGGTGATTGGTTCCTTACCGACCACAAACAGCATCTTGTGGTTGCTGGGCTCCGAGCGGATGCTGAGATGTTCCTCTGGGTCGTACCTGCAGGTCAGGTTGACCGGAAGCAGGACAGTTCTCTTCTCCCAAACCGTGAGCTGCTCCCCCGTCAGGTTCCTGCTGCAGGAGCCCTCGGCCAACCGGATCTCACCTCTGTAGAAGTGACAGCTGAAGGCGGAGCCGACCGGCGGCGAGCAGGTGACCTCCACGCTGTCATCAGGGGAGACAAAGCGACCGCCGACGGATAACGTGGGGCTGGGTCTACTCCCTGGAGGAGAGACCACCAGCGGTCAGGACAGAACAAGGAAGCTAACGGCTCAAGTTGAAGGTGAGAGGGGGCCGGGTCTAAATCCACTCACCCCACACAGTCACGCCAGTCACGTCGCTGAGCGCTGAGGTGTACTGCTGGAGGTGGTAGTCGCACCTCAGGTAGACCCGGCTGCCCACTGGGAGTGTCCCCAGCAGCTGCCCGGAGGTCAGGTGGAACCGACACAGGAAGTGGGTGGTCCCCGTCACCCTGAAGGGGGTCTGAGAGCCGTCCCTGTACAGGCGGCATTCCCCCCCTCTGTAGTCGATGGGGAGGATACAGACAACCACCACCGCCTCCCCGTCCTGGATCTCATCACTGTCGATAATGATCCACGGTTTCTCTGCAGACAGAACATGTTGACTAGAGAAAAGTCATCTAGAGAGAACAAGTCATCTAAAGAAGATGTAATCTAGAGAGACCACCTAATATACTAGAGAGAACATATCTAGACAAGATGTCATCTAGAGAGAACACGTCATCTAGAGAAGATATAATCTAGAGAGAACACCTAATATACTAGAGAGAACATATCTAGACAAGATGTCATCTAGAGAGAACACGTCATCTAGAGAAGATATAATCTAAAGAGAACACCTAATATACTAGAGAGAACATATCTAGACAAGATGTCATCTAGAGAGAACACGTCATCTAAAGAAGATGTAATCTAGAGAGACCACCTAATATACTAGAGAGAACATATCTAGACAAGATGTCATCTAGAGAGAACACGTCATCTAGAGAAGATATAATCTAGAGAGAACACCTAATATACTAGAGAGAACATATCTAGACAAGATGTCATCTAGAGAGAACACGTCATCGGAAAAAGATGTAATCTAGAGAGAACACCTAATATACTAGAGAGAACATATCTAGACAAGATGTCATCTAGAGAGAACACGTCATCTAAAGAAGATGTAATCTAGAGAGACCACCTAATATACTAGAGAGAACATATCTAGACAAGATGTCATCTAGAGAGAACACGTCATCTAGAGAAGATATAATCTAGAGAGAACACCTAATATACTAGAGAGAACATATCTAGACAAGATGTCATCTAGAGAGAACACGTCATCGGAAAAAGATGTAATCTAGAGAGAACACCTAATATACTAGAGAGAACATATCTAGACAAGATGTCATCTAGAAAGAACACGTCATCTAAAGAAGATGTAATCTAGAGAGACCACCTAATATACTAGAGAGAACATATCTAGACAAGATGTCATCGAGAGAGAACACGTCATCTAGAGAAGATATAATCTAGAGAGAACACCTAATATACTAGAGAGAACATATTATCTAGACAAGATATAATCTAGAAAGAACACGTCATTGAGAGAACACATCAAAGAACATGCAATTCACAGAGAACATGTCATCTAAACTCTAGATGGCATGTTCTCTCTAGATTACATCTTCTCTAGAACCTAGAGAAGATGTAATCTAGAGAGAAGATGTCATTTAGACAAGCTGTAATCTAGAGAGAACACGTCATTTAGAGAACACGTTATCTAGACAAGCCTTCATCTAGAGAACACATCAAGGAGAAAATGTAATCTAGAGAGAACATGTCATCTAGACTCCAGATGAAGTGTTCTCTCTAGATTCTAGAGAAACACGTCATCTAGAGAGAACACGTCATCTAGAGAAGATGCAATCTAGAGAGAACACCTTATATAGAGAGAACATTATCTAGAAGAGATATAATCTAGAGAGAACAAGTCATCTAGATTGAACGCATCATCTTGAAAAGACTTCATCTAGAGAGAACTTTTAGTAGGATACTTCTTGATGACTGTTCCTCATTTAACTCACCAGACCACATTGGCCGGGCAGCTGCAGTCCACCCTGTGGATCAATCACAAACAAAAAGTCAGCTGATCACGTTTTGTTGTTCACCACTAAATGATAAAAACTCTTTCTGTTCTGAACTCCTCCGACATGATGTTTGAGATTTTGTGTTTCCCCACTTTAAAAATGGAGAAGCGTCTAAACAGATTTCTGATGGACGGGTTCAGACTCACAGCAGAGGGGCAGAATGAAGACTAGGATCAGCTCCATCAGGTGCTCCTCAGGTTCAGCTCAATCCTGACTCTCTGATGTATTCAGGAACTTTTTGTTCAGGGACTCGGAAGAGATTCAGGTTTATGCCTCTTTACCCTAGTAAAATACTTTGAACCCTGCCTGTCCCTAACTGCTCCACGCCCATGTGTGTACATAGCCTGCCCTGTACCCAACAACAACATTAATGTGTACTCAAGACAAACAACACAAACACTGTCATCAAATAAAACCACAGCAAAAGAGACTTTTATCTGGAAAGCGTCATGTTTTGTATCCCAAAGCTTAGAGAACTAAATAAAAATGAGTTCCTCTGACAAATCATTGAAGATATAAATTTGTAATTGTTAAAAAGACATAACTCTTCCTGACCAACATGGACTTTAATGTATTCTCTGCATGTCTAGCAGGGCCACAGGACTAGCATCGCACAAGCAGGTAACCTCAAGTCATGTTTGCACAGCTCTCCGACCAATCAGGTGTCTGAAAATAGACGTCTTCATTCCTAGAGGACCAGGGATCTCAGCGTGTGGATCATGAGAGCAGTGAGAACATTTTCATGGTTTTTATGTATATGGGATCTTGAACGGAGCGGCAGAGACTCCTCTGCCGACCAGGACCAAGACTTCATGACTTCTGAGTGTGTGTATATATACAGTGCGCCCTCGTTCTTTGCGGTTAATGCGTTCCACACACGATTAATGAATTCCGCGATAGAGCTACAAACTATGTATCTTATTATTTACGGTAAATTAATCGTTATGAACCCTCCCCACAGTGATATTAAACCACCTTCTATCTGTATTACCGTTTCCAACACTCTTATCAACTGTTTAAAGCACTTTTGTGTTTCACGTAAGTCAGAGACTCACGGAACCAAGTGCACTTTTGGATGCTGTCAGCCAATAGAATGTGGGTACGGAATCACGTGACTGCGTACCAAAAATCCGTGATGAGGTGAAGTTGCAAGCTTCGATGCGCTAATGTGCGAGGGCGCATTGTATATAATATATATAGTGGAAAAATAACTTCTCCACTGGGGTTTAATGCAGAATCTTGCTGCTGCTGTAATGTCTGGATGTGACCACAGGGGGGCAGCAGTCACTCAGCTCCTGCTGTTTCACCTCTTCTTCTCAAGCAGAAACCGTTTGAGAGGTTTAAGACAAACTGTTTGAATAAATCGAATCATCCCAGCGTTTCAGACACCGCTTCAGTTTCTATAAGTCCTTCCAGCTTCAGCAGCTGAAACACATCCTGTTCTCGTTACTCTGATTGAAACCGGTTTGGCCGTTCCGTCAGTGTGGAACCAGTTCTGGAAGACAAGGCGTTTCTATTTCTCTTTATTGAATCCTAACAAACATTCAATCCGACATTCAGGAATGAAGCGATGGAGACGGACACACACACACACATCTCAGACTGGACACACATTAATGGATTAATCGATCAGATTCCAATAGAAGATGGTTCTCGTTCCCGTCTTCTGATTGGATGTCTGCCAGAAGTTGATGATGATCAAGGATGATCAACTGAGTCTGAGCAGCAACATCAGAAAGGAAATCAAAAGGTGGATATTTAATTGGTTGTTTAGAAGTTCTACCCAATCAGGATCTTCAGCCTTGATGTATTTTACATGTTTACATTTTCTTCTGGATTGTCATCCAATCAGAAGCCTGAGATTAACTTTAGTCCAGGTTACGTGATATGATAAGTGCTGGAAAAACCGTTATGGCTTTTCTGTTTTCAATTGTTCCTCATTCCATTTTCTCTTCTGATGTTTTTACTTGGAGATGGAGAATTTATTTGTCTTTTCTTTGTGGCATCACGTATAAATTAATTCCGCTAAAACGACATCACTAACCACAGGAAAACACAGACAGGAAGTAGAAAATACATTCTGACCAATGGATGCTACAACTTTTACAAAAATACCAACAGAAACTTTCCGAGCTCAGGTGTTCCTTTTGTTTTCAGGAACCATCAGCAACCCAATCGAACAACTTAGAACAACCCAAATGGTTCTAGGGTCTTCACGCCTTCAACAGGAATCGGAGCAACACCTGAGCTTTGATGTCAATTTACAGGTACGTCGTCTTTTTTTTAAGGGAAATGAAGAAAAAACATCATGAATTAATTGATATTTCTTAAATATTGACAGTTGTGTGTTTAAATGCTAAAGGTTCTAGTGGTTCTTAGAGGGTCAGTATAAAGTCTTCTACGGCAATCAATAACACTTTATATGAAGCTGGGGTTGGTTTGGAGTAATATTGATCTTTGTAATGGATCATAACTTGAATAATTCAGCGGCTTGATCATGCATGAGGAGTTCGGTAAATGTCCAACTTCATGGAGTCGTGACTCGTTCTGGTCAAGATCCGCGTCAACAGATGAGAAGACGGACTCATCCACCAGTTCAACCAGCATGTAGATGTGAGCGTCTTCCTCTGAGGGTTCGGTTGCACCAGTTTGACCAGTTGGAGGGTTCGGTTCCATCGGCGACGCCATCGCCGGTTGCGTTTGTGCCACTTTCCAAACTTCTACGTCGCTACGACTACCGTACATCCAGGCATTTAGGATGACGAGGCGATGTTCCCTGAAGACGCCGCCCTTGTCTCCCTTGGCGAATACTCGGTCTCCTCCTTGTTGGGGTGGGAGGAGTTATCCGACTTGCTGCGGCTGAATTCCGCCCCCATAATGGGCCCGGTGAACTTGGGCCGTACGCAGGCGGTGCAGCACAGCAGCGTCTTCAAGAAGGCCCGGCGCATCTCGTTGCTGGTCAGCGTGTAGATGAGCGGGTTCATGGCGGAGTTGAGCACGGCCAGCGCCAGGAACCACTCCGCCTTGTAGAGGATGGGGCAGCTCAGCGTCTCGCAGGCGGCGTCCAGCAGGAGAAGGATGAAGAGCGGTGCCCAGCAGGCGATGAAGCAGCTCAGGACGATGATGACAGTCTTCAGCAGAGCCATGGACTTCTCAGAACTCTTGATGTTGGCGCTGGCGTTGCTGCGTCCGTTGGAGACCTTGCGGAAGATGAGCTTGCGGCTGCGGGTGCGAACCAGGGCGTAGATGCGGGCGTAGAGCACCACGATGGCCATGAGGATGATGCTGAAGACGGTGGTGCAGAACAGGATGTAGGTCTTGTGGTAGAGGGGCAACACGGTGGAGCAGCGGGTCATGCTCTGGATGCAGTTCCAGCCCATCACCGGCAGACCGCCCAGCGCCGCCGCGATCATCCACACCGTGCTGATCAGCAGGAAGACGCGGAAGGTGTTGCCGTTGTTGTGCAGCTTCATCTTCAGCATGGTGAGGTGGCGCTCGATGGCGATGGCCAGCAGGCTGAAGACGGACGCCGCCAGCGCCACAAACATGCTGCCCTCCCTGAAGAACCACTGCGTGGGCGTCAGTTTATAGGTGTTGGCGCCCGACAGCAGGATGTTGGCGGTGTAGACCACGCCCGCCAGCAGGTCGGACAGCGCCAGGTTCCCAATGAAGTAGTACATGGGCTTGTGGAACTTCTTGGTCCTCCAGATGGTGGTGAGGACCAGGATGTTCTCCAGGATGATGAAGCAGCACACGATGATGAAGACCACCGAGTCGGCCTTCAGACCGGAGTCCTGCTGCGTCTTGCGGAACTTTCCGGTGTAGTTGTAGTGTTTGGCGATCAGGTCGGAGTAGCTGGACTCGGCCATGACCCGCAGGTGCAAAAGGGGGTCCAACAGGGGGCGCTGCGTCCTCAAACTTCAGCCTTCATGTCAGGTGGTCGCCCTGAAGAGGGGCAGAGACGGTCCTGCTGCTGGGGGGGGGCATGGTCCTGGAGGCGGATGGAGACTCTCAGCGGATTCAGAACTTTTGAGGGAACAAAACGGTTTTATTTAAGTCTGAATCCAACTTTTATGACAGAAAAACCAAACATCGGTCCCGAAACCGGATCACCTCAGCCAAATCTGTTAGTCCGAATAAACTGGTTTAACAAAACCTGATCGGGTCACGAACCGATTCAGTTCCACTTTAAAACCTGATTCTGGAGAACAAACGTCCTGAAAACATCAAAAGTGACCCTTCAGTGCATTTCAATGAGTCTTTCTGATGGTGACGTCATCGGAGATGAAATATTCACTGAACTCTTCGATCGAATCGATTCTCAGCTCCGGTTCGGTTCGGTTCTTTATTAGTCCGTTAACCTGATCCGAGAACAGCTTGATTGTTAAATACATTTTCATAAAGTAAGAATTAAAAATAAACCCCGACAGCAGATTTAAAAACGTTTTAAACGTTGAAACCGACTCGTTCCCTCCGTTCACACGTTTAAAATCAATCAAACGATCCGGATTCGTTCGGGTTTAAACGCGATCAAATCAAAAGTCCCGGTGACGTCACCTCGGCTTTAAATCAGCTTTAAAGTTAGTCTTAAACGCGTTTACGTGTTTGTTTTTTTTTTTTTTTTTTTTTTTTTTTAACTTTATCATCAAATCCGGATCGACTCCATCAAACTAACATCGGATCTCACAAAACTCCCGTTACACTTGATTTTATTCCGTGAACGAGTTTCTACCGAAGCTTCACGGTCGGTAGAACCGGTTCACCGAGTTTACCGGAGAAAAGAGAGTTTTTACCTTCAGCGGGAGTCCGGAGGAAAAACAACCCGACAGCAGCTTGAACCGGAGCGCACACACACACACACACACACACACACACACACACACACACACACACACACACACACACACACACACACACACTGAGGAGGAGGAGGAGGAGGAGGAGGGGATGAAGATGCTGCCCTCCTCCCGCTCCCTCCCGGTTCAGTTCGCTCTTTTATTCTCTAATGATGTTGAACTGATGACAGAATCAAACTTCTGTTGACATAAAGTCTTCAGTTTGTTTTGTTAGAATTAAAACTTTTGTTTCCTCGTCTTGTATTTTTAATTCTAATAATTTATTCTCACCAGAGACGACCCGAACCGCCCGTTACCGGTGCAGTACCGCCACAAACCACGGGGGGCGCTGATTCACGCAAATACACCAACGCAAAGAAGGAAACGTGAACGCTGCAAATAAATCACACGTGTAAATAAAGATGAAGTGGTCATGTGACCAGATGAGGCCAATTGATTAAAAGTAACTGTTTCTGATAAAAATTGTAATTTTTGGTTTTGGTATTAAAGGTTTGATATTTCAAATTTCACCTCTGTTGTTTCGTGCCTGAGAACAATCAGCTGAGCCCTGCCCCCCAAAGGTCCCCACAAAACCCCAACTGCCCTGACCTCTGACCTCCGTCATATCTGTGAGGTCAGCAGGGTGGACTCACTCTTTCTGGTGGTTGGGGGGGGCTGCGAATCAGATCAGACTGAAGAACTAACTGCATCATCATCATCATCATCATCATCATCATCATCATCAAAAGAAAACATGTTCTCTTTGGAACGTTCTTTAACTTTCCTCTTCCATCAGATCCAGGATCAGGCTACATAGCATGATGCGCTAACGCTAACGGCACTCTCCAAATAAACTTTACGCGTCGATGCTTCTGGACAGGAAGTGTTCCCGGCGTCACCAGTCGACCCGGTGACATCACAAACACGTCACGCCTGACTGGACCGACCATGTTTTTGTCTCAACAGAAACACTTTGACACCAGCTCAGAGAGGTGCATTGTGGGTCGGTCTCTGTGACATGTCTGGGCTGTGACCTCACTTCCTGTCCAGGCGGTACCATTGTGGTTGAACTGAAACAGCTGCTGTACTGATGGGATGGATGATGGGATGGATGATGGATGGATGATGGATGGATGATGGATGGAGAAAGTATTCCCTGCTACCATAGTGGGATCCCACTATGGTAGCAGGGAATACTTGCCTATCCCAGTAACATGTTGGGAAATGCTACTGGGATCAGATCCAGGGTCAGCTGGTGAAACTGGGGTCATACCGGTTGTTGGTCATGTGACCAGTCCTTGATTCCAGTTTGGTGCTCTCAGTCAGAAAATGGAGCTGAGATGAAGAGCAGCAGAGAGGGTGAGGATGGGGTGAGGATGAGGAGGAGGAGGGGGTGAAGAGGTGCTGGATAACAAAAGCCTCTTTCCTCGGAGCTGCATAGCAAAGCGTCGCCATGACGACCGGAGTGAACGGGGGACGAGGGCAAAGGGAACGGAACAGGAGGACGAATGATCAGTCTTTAACTCGTGAGGCGTTCAAGTTCACGTCGGATCCCGGTCCCTATTCTCCGGACCAGAACCCGTAAGAGTGGTCCTGGTTCTTGTTCCTGATCCTCGTCTCTGGTGTCGTTTCGCTGGTCCAGGTTTCAGTTCTGGTCCTGGTGCCGTCCAACATTCCTCAGTGAAATATTAGCTGCAGAACTTGTGCAGCCTGTAATTATGGTTTGGATCGGCGCCGGCGTGACAGGAAGCCAGCCCGCTTCTTCCTCCCTGACTTCCTGTCATGTTAATCCTTGTTTCCCCAGCTGAGGGGAACGTGGAGGGTCGCCATCGTTTACCTCAGTGCGTGTGTGTGTGTGTGTGTGTGTGTGTGTGTGTGTGTGTGTCTAGTGTCTGTGTGTTCACAATAAACACCACAGAAGAAGACAATCCTGAACTTTCTGGTGGTATCAGCAGCTAAGCCATCAGACAGAAGTAGTCGAGTGAAGAGTGGACCTGAGCCTCTGAGTGTGTTTAGTCACATGGTTCAAGAACACTTGACCTCAGGACCTGAGTAGAGGTCAGAGGTCATCCTGGCAGTCTGCTGCTCGCCTCTGATTGGCTGTCAGTTTGATTGTAGTTTACTTTGGAAGAAGGAAAATAAAAGACAGGAATCGATAAGAGATGAAAAGTTAATGACATCAAAGCGTCCGTCTGGTCGGCGAGGCCGCCTCACAGGAAGCACTCACAGCTGAAAGGAAGACCACAACAACATCCCCGCCAAAATAAAAGATGGATGAGACGCCGTTACTTTATTGCACACATAAAACATCATGTCTGTGAGAGAATGCTGAACAGACTGATGGGAAAACATGGCGTCAGAAAGGTATTTGTAGTCCTCTCCATTATTTGTAGTCTTTTAATGCTAAGGTTGCATTAGCTGGAATATGTCCTAGCTTTTGCCTTATTCACATGGTCACAACTGTCATGTTAGCATGTTGCCATGTTAGCCCTGAGTGTTAGCGTTTGGGTTAGCATTTGTAGTGATGGAGGGGGCGGAGTTACAAACCTAAAGAGCTTTAAGTGAAGGATGTTTGGACGTTCTTGATCGCCAGGCTGGGACAGGAGGCCTGGGGTGGACGTCAGGCTGGAAGGGGGGGTATGGCGTAGTGGGCGGGGCGGGATGGGGGGGCAGTGGCCTCTGCTGCACCCTGGGGTCCTCTTAGCATTCAGCGGCGTCCTCATTAGACATGCAAAGCTGCAGGGCCGGAGCTGCGGGCCTGAATGAGTCGCCTTTGTCCTGTAATTGGAGATGTTTCTGTGGGAGCCACAAAGAACCCGGGGCCTCCTCACCCCCCAGTCCCCCCGCACATTTCTGATTCAGCCCCCCCACCCCCCACCACCACCCCACTCAACACAGTTGTGTAACTCTTTGCATAAAGATTTGATTTTGGGAGAAATGAAGCAGAAGCTGGAAGCTGTGGGGTCAGGTGACGCGTCTTCATCTGGTCACATGATGTTTACCTGGTAAACAAACATTCATCATCATCATCACATGGTAGGCCGCCACCACCACCCCCACCACCACCATCATCACCATCATCATCACCATCATCATCACCGTCATCATCATCATCAGGATGTCGTTCTTGTCGACTTTCTATCGGAGAATATTTTTGTTTTCCTTCACATTATTTGATACAACAGACGTGTTACCGTGACGACAGATGATCAGCCAGAACGACAGAGAGTGTGAGGCTTTTAGAGTTTGTAATTGATCTCAATGAACTGCAGATGCTCGTCTGTCTCTGGTTAGAGCTCTATTTTCTCCTCCGGTTTATTTCTCACGTCACCATCTGAGGACGGACCAAACCACAGCGTGGATGATGGATGGAGACGACGCAGCTGCGTCGCGTGGCGGTCTGCTGTTAATGTTGACGTTTGTGCTAAAGACCTCTAAATGTCGGAGCAGACAGATAACGCATCAGGAACACTTTTAATCCCGTTTAGACGCTCTATCTGTTTAATCCTGTTTGCGTCTGACTTCTGAGGTCATGTGACGCTTGAATTCACCTGGACGCGACGCAACGGAGAGATCGGTTCAAGTTTGGCCTCGATTCAGTCAGGAAAGGGATAAACACTGTGGAAACAGCTCATCTATCTTAACTTAAAACAGATATGGGCAAATTAAGGCCCTAGGGCCATATACGGCCCCTTAGGCTTTGTAATCCGGCCCGTCAAAATAAATGCAGTTGTAAAATATTTTTCTATGACAAACCTTGCATGTGTTTGCTTTGCTGCCTTTTAAAGCCCAAAACTTTTATACAATTGTTTTTAAATGGTGTTTTATTTGTGCAAATAAAGACTCCATCCATCTGCTCCTCAGCTGGCCCCCCCAGTCAAGATGTGTGATCAGCGTCCCACAGCAGCGTGAATGTCTTGAACTTTTCTGGATCATCTCAGCTCCACATAACATCAAGACCAGAGACGCCGCCGATCCTGTTCCTCCAGTCGGGCTCTAGAATCCTCTAGAAGCAGGATCAGGATCAGGATCAGGATCAGGATCAGGATCAGGATCAGGATCTGGGGCTGAAGAGAAACGGTTAACGGAGAGGCATCGATTCTCTGGATGACTGGCGCTGAACAAGCCCCAAAACACGGCAACAAAAGACCGCAACCCTCATCTGCACCCCCACACCCTCCCCCAGAAAAAACCAGAGGAGCCCATTATGTAATCGACCAACCATCCCAGTCATTAACTGCTTCCCAGCTAAAAAGAGGGAAGGAAGGGGGTTTGGGGGTTCATGGGTGGGGTGGGGGCGGGGGGGTTGTCACGTGGTCCACAGAGGGTTGTTTACCACAACAAGGGGTGAATGAGAGATAAACAGACTGAGAAGAAAAAGAGAGGAAGAAAGGAGGAGAGGCAGCGTTTCCCACAACTCATTCACAACTCAACTGCTTTCACACGCCGTGCTGCCGGCCGCCGTTACCATGGAAACCACTGGAGAGAGAAAGTGGGGTGGGGGGGGTCCGTTTTTGGGCTGAGAAACATCCTTTTAGCTGAAAGTATAGAGACACGTCTATGTGATTGTGACGACTAAAGCCAAGTAAAACACAACTCCACCAAAAAAATAAAATATAATAAAATAGATAAAATGTAGAAAATCGAAATTTTCCGTGATTAAGGCTCCAGGATCCGTCGTTCCGCCAAGATTTGAACAAACGTTGAATGAGTTCTTGTCTGACTCCAACCCAACCACAAAGTTTAGAGGAAATAATTTCTGTGGTTTATTTGTGTTCAGGAAAAAAAAAAGTCTGGAAAAGTTTCACATGACAACACTGAAGAAATTACACACAAAAGAATCCCGGTTCTAGATCCGGTAGGAAAAAAATTCCAGGACCTTGTTGCTGGTTTTACATTTTCATCAGCTTTATTTTCAGTATTAAGTGAAGGTAAATCAAATGACTGTCTTATCTGAATAAATCCGTCATGCACTAAAAAAAAAAAAAGAGTAATTAAGCATATTAATAACATGAATTCGTTTATATAAGGTATGCCGAATTAAATATAACTTCAAAATAAATCAGTTTATGTAAATAAAGTTGTGTTTACTGCACAGATATTGGTTAATAATCCAGTAAAAAAAAATGCACAGATTTTTCATTGCAGTTTGGTTCTCCTCACACTGACGGAACGTATCACGGCTGCAGCTGTCGTAAAATGAAAACAGTTTACGTCATGCCGTATTCCAGTCGCTCCATTGAGATCACACGTGAAAGCTGGAGCGTCTCTGTAGCTGTCAGAAGAAGCGGCTGCATGACGCAGTTATAGGGGAAGGGGGAAGCCGACAGGATGCTGTACCTGATCGGCCTGGGGCTGGGTGACGCGGCGGACATCACGGTGAAGGGTCTGGAGGCGGTGAGGAGCTGCACCAGGGTCTACCTGGAGGCCTACACCTCCGTCCTGACGGTGGGCAAGGAGGCTCTGGTGAGTGGGAAGAGTGAGCAGCTCTACAGCGGTGTGTTAGCAGCTCTACAGCGGTGTGTAAGATACAGTACAGCGGTGTGTTAGCAGCTGTACAGCGGCGTGTTAGCAGCTGTAAAGCGGTGTGTTAGCAGCTGTACAGCGGTGTGTTAGCAGCTGTACAACGGTGTATTAGCAGCTGTACAGCGGTGTGTTAGCAGCTGTACAGCGGTGTGTTAGCAGCTGTACAGCGGTGTGTTAGCTACAGTACAGCGGTGTGTTAGCAGCTGTACAGCGGTGTGTTAGCAGCTGTACAGCGGTGTATTAGCAGCTGTACAGCGGTGTATTAGCAGCTGTACAGCGGCGTGTTAGCAGCTGTACAACGGTGTATTAGCAGCTGTACAGCGGTGTGTTAGCAGCTGTACAGCGGTGTATTAGCAGCTGTACAGCGGTGTATTAGCAGCTGTACAGCGGTGTATTAGCAGCTGTACAGCGGTGTATTAGCAGCTGTACAACGGTGTATTAGCAGCTGTACAGCGGTGTATTAGCAGCTGTACAACGGTGTATTAGCAGCTGTACAACGGTGTATTAGCAGCTGTACAGCGGTGTGTTAGCAGCTGTACAGCGGTGTGTTAGCAGCTGTACAGCGGTGTATTAGCAGCTGTACAGCGGTGTATTAGCAGCTGTACAGCGGCGCGTTAGCAGCTGTACAGCGGCGTATTAGCAGCTGTACAGCGGCGCGTTAGCAGCTGTACAGCGGTGTGTTAGCAGCTGTACAGCGGTGTGTTAGCAGCTGTACAGCGGTGTGTTAGCTACAGTACAGCGGTGTGTTAGCAGCTGTACAGCGGTGTGTTAGCAGCTGTACAGCGGTGTGTTAGCTACAGTACAGCGGTGTGTTATCAGCTGTACAGCGGTGTGTTAGCTACAGTACAGCGGTGTGTTAGCTACCGTACAGCGGTGTGTTAGCTACCGTACTGGTTAGTGCAGTAGCTAAAACACTGCTAAAGTAGTCATTAACCAGCTACAGTACTGGTTAATGAATTACTTTAACAGTATTTTAAAATCTCATGTCTGTTAGCTCAATTAGTTGGTAATAGCTACTTTAGCATATTAGCTTGTTTTAGCTGTCTGTTACCTTAGCAGTTGGTCGTGTTCATGAGCAGTACTATGTCGTTTTTAGCAGTACTTTGTCGTTCTTAGGAGCAGTGCTATGTCGTTCTTAGGAGCAGTGCTATGTCGTTCTTAGGAGCAGTGCTATGTCGTTCTTAGGAGCAGTGCTATGTCGTTCTTAGGAGCAGTGCTATGTCGTTCTTAGGAGCAGTGCTATGTCGTTCTTAGGAGCAGTGCTATGTCGTTCTTAGGAGCAGTGCTATGTCGTTCTTAGGAGCAGTGCTATGTCGTTCTTAGGAGCAGTGCTATGTCGTTCTTAGGAGCAGTGCTATGTCGTTCTAAGGAGCAGTGCTATGTCGTTCTTAGGAGCAGTGCTATGTCGTTCTTAGGAGCAGTGCTATGTCGTTCTTAAGAGCAGTGCTATGTCGTTCTTAGGAGCAGTGCTATGTCGTTCTTAGGAGCAGTGCTATGTCGTTCTTAGGAGCAGTGCTATGTCGTTCTAAGGAGCAGTGCTATGTCGTTCTTAGGAGCAGTGCTATGTCGTTCTTAGGAGCAGTGCTATGTCGTTCTTAGGAGCAGTGCTATGTCGTTCTTAAGAGCAGTGCTATGTCGTTCTTAGGAGCAGTGCTATGTCGTTCTTAGGAGCAGTGCTATGTCGTTCTTAGGAGCAGTGCTATGTCGTTCTTAGGAGCAGTGCTATGTCGTTCTTAGGAGCAGTGCTATGTCGTTCTTAGGAGCAGTGCTATGTCGTTCTTAGGAGCAGTGCTATGTCGTTCTTAGGAGCAGTGCTATGTCGTTCTAAGGAGCAGTGCTATGTCGTTCTTAGGAGCAGTGCTATGTCGTTCTTAGGAGCAGTGCTATGTCGTTCTTAAGAGCAGTGCTATGTCGTTCTTAGGAGCAGTGCTATGTCGTTCTTAGGAGCAGTGCTATGTCGTTCTTAGGAGCAGTGCTATGTCGTTCTAAGGAGCAGTGCTATGTCGTTCTTAGGAGCAGTGCTATGTCGTTCTTAGGAGCAGTGCTATGTCGTTCTTAGGAGCAGTGCTATGTCGTTCTTAAGAGCAGTGCTATGTCGTTCTTAGGAGCAGTGCTATGTCGTTCTTAGGAGCAATGCTATGTCGTTCTTAGGAGCAGTGCTATGTCGTTCTTAGGAGCAGTGCTATGTCGTTCTTAGGAGCAGTGCTATGTCGTTCTTAGGAGCAGTGCTATGTCGTTCTTAGGAGCAGTGCTATGTCGTTCTTAGGAGCAGTACTATGGGAAGGAGTTGATCCTGGCGGACCGGGACCTGGTTGAACAGGGAGCAGCTGAGATCCTGCGGGATGCTGATGTCACTGACGTGGCTTTCCTGGTGGTGGGCGACCCTTTCGGGTGAGTGGGCTCAGTCACGTCTCGGGTGTGTGTGTCCAGCGGCTCCTATCGATTCTGCTGCGTCGGCGTTCCGGGCGACCGCGGCGCTCTGGGAGCAGCTCGGCCTTCGCCTCCAAACCACCAGATTCCTCTGAGAGTTAATCACAGAGCTGCGGCTGCGGTCGGAGACGCTGCTGGGAATGTTGGTTCAGTCGCTCACATGAAGGGGGGACGCGCCTGATTGGCCTGCTGAGGGTCAATGTGGCGCTTTTACTTTTCATCAGGCGCTGGTTGGACCGCTGACCTCAGCAGCTGTGTTACTCTGTGATTAGTGTTGCCAACGCAAACCTGACAACATCTGGTGTAGCAGTACTAGCAGTACTGCTAGTACTACTACTACTAGTAGTCGTAGTAGTAGTACTAGCAGTTGTGACGGAGGTCTTTGTCTTGTTGCAGAGCCACCACCCACAGTGACCTGGTCCTGAGAGCAGTGAATGCTGGGATACCATACAAAGTCATCCACAACGCTTCCATCATGAACGCGGTGGGCTGCTGTGGTCTGCAGGTACGTCACAAATCGACCTGTGTGCCCTGAGCTGGGTCTCACAGGCAGATCTGCAGTGAACTTTATGTTGTTTAGATTTGGACTTTAAAAAAAAAAAAATGTCAGGATGTGAAATAAATTTGATGGAACCGTCTCAGGAGACGGGTAACGTTCCCTCTGCCTGGGAGTCACGACTGAGGGCAGCGACCCTCTGCCTGTGTCCCATCTGCTGATGGAAGGCATTAACCTGATGTGATGTTCCTGAACATCACATCATCAATAACTGACCTGTCAGAGCAGCCAATCAGAGAGCAGGACCCATCTGTCCACACACACACACAAAGAGATTAGCGCTCATGCTAACAGAGCTGGTAGCGTCTCCACTGGGGGGTTCGTTCTTATGCTAATGAGGGGCGGGCTATGTAAATACACTCCGCTGGGAGTCAATCCCATCAGCCCCTGCTCTCCGAGGGGCTGTTTTATTATGATATGACTATGATGATTTTGTGTGTGTGTGTGTGTGTGTGTGTGTGTGTGTGTGTGTGTGTGTGTGTGTGTGTGTGTGTGTGTGTGTGTGTGTGTGTGTGTGTGTGTGTGTGTGTGTGTGTGTCAGCTGTATAACTTCGGGGAGACGGTGTCGGTGGTGTTTTGGACAGAGACGTGGAAACCAGAGAGCTTCTACGACAAAATTTGTAAAAACAGAACAGCTGGACTACACACACTCTGTCTGCTGGGTGAGACGCACACACACACACACACACACACACACACACACACACACACACACACACACACACACACACACTCTCGAGTTAATAACTGATGCTGCAGCAGTCTAGAAGGGAGGAGTCAGCTCAGGTGGGTGGGGCAGGACACCATCTACCCTGGGGTAGATCCCAGATCTGTTGGGGGGGTATCAGTTTATTCAGAGACCATTAATCACCCCCCCACCATCCCCAGACACAGGGACCCCAGGGACCCCCTCCCAATAGACACAGTCCAGTGGGGGCAGTGGTGACTTTTGGTGTAGTGTGTGTGTGTGTGTGTGTGTGTGTGTGTGTGTGTGTGTGTGTGTGTGTGTGTGTGTGTGTGTCAGATCTGATTCTTATATTTTCTCATGTCTGATAAAATGAGATGATCTTTTTTCACTCACCTGGCGTTGATTTTTAAAACCATCACTTCCTGTTTCCTGGGGGCGGGGCCGGCGCTCATTAGAGCTGACTTCCTGTTTGCTACGAAATTAATTTCCTGCGAACTGAAGTGAACCTGTTTGTTTCTGAGCGTTGACTTCGAACCGTCTGTTTTCTGTCCAGACATCAAAGTCAAAGAGCAGAGCGTGGAGAACATGATGAGGTAAGAACCCCCGATGATGTCATCACGATGTCATGTTTGGCGTTCTGCAGTGAACCTCACGGCGATACGAGAACCCCAAGACCTCTGGTTGCCACCGGTAACGATGCTGGAGAGGATCTTTAAATATGATTTGTTTAAAAGAACCGGAGGATCAAGATTCCAGAAAACCAAAAAGTGAGCTGGAAAATCTGTTCAGGAGTTTTAAGTAATTTGGAAAATGTTGAAAAAATGATCCGACTGGGATTAGAAGAGAGGAAAATAAACCACATGAAATTTAAGGGATTCTTTCCTTCAGGCGGGACTGAAGAACATTCTGGGTTCTGAGTTTTTCGATCTGGATTGAACGTTAAATCCTGATTGGTCCATCGTTTGTTGTTTACAACGCATCGCCAATTATAAACATGTAAATAAAAGTCAGGTGTTCATTCTGTTTATTCACGCTCCAGAGGGAAGAAGATCTACGAACCTCCTCGCTTCATGACCGTCAGCCAGGCTGCAGATCAGCTGATCCAGATCATCCAGGGGAGGAGGGCGGAAGGGGCGGAGCTAGGTGAGAGACGCAACCCCCCCCACCCATGTGATTGGCTCAAGAGATCACACAAACACGCCGCTGAAAGTGCTTTGGTTTTTATTAAACAACAGGTTAATGCATTGTCGTGTGAAGCTCCACCCATCAGTCACATGACCGGAGGTCATCTGGTGGTCGTTCAAAATAGTTTAAACTGCAAAATGCGGGTTAGCATAACCTGAATGCCTGCTAACGCTGTTCTCCCCCCCCCCCCCCACCCCTTCCAGGTGTGACGGAGGACACGGTGTGTGTGGGCGTGGCACGACTCGGCGCCGACGACCAGAAAGTCTGCACTGCAACGCTGCGGCAGCTGGTGTCACATGACCTCGGCGGGCCGCTCCATTCGCTGGTCATCACCGGGCGACTCCACCCACTGGAGGTGGACATGCTGAGAGTGACCGCAGAACCAATGGCGCTACAACACCTGCAGACGGTGGACAGCTCCACCTTCTGGTCGTAACTCAAGTTTTTGTATCGTCTTCTTGTGGGGGACGGTCCTCAGGACGATCGAGGAGACTGATGTTGAATTCTGGGAAACTGTTCAGTGTGATGTCATCAATAAAAAAAAGGAGATCAATATTCATCTCAACAAAAAAGATATTTATTGCAATTTTTTTTGTCCGTTTGTTTTGATTTAAAGACACTGATTGGTCACATGGTTTGGCACGTAAAAACGAGTTGTCGTCACTCCACGAACCAATCAGATGGCAGCAGTCTGGTCCAGTCGTGATTGGGGGAGGGATTTTCTGAACAGGAAGTAGGCTCAAATTGTCTCTGATTCATGATGAAGGAACTTACCCATAGTGCTTTGCTCTACCCCAGCTCCTCTGTGAAGATGTGCATTCAAATGCCAGTGTGAAGAAGTGGTGCATTCAGGTACCTGTCTACAAAAGTGGTGCATTCAGGGACCTGTGCATTCAGACTTTACACCAAACATGAAAACAAATGTATTGGTGTTATAAACCAAGCGCACCCATCAGAGTTCTACCACCAGGGGGCAGCACATCCCGGTCTGACCCAGGACTGGGTCGGCGTCTTTGGTGAGGAACGTGAATGAATAAATAAATATATAAACTTTATGACTAATAAAGAAACAGGTGAATAAATATTTAACTGTCAGCATGTTTATCTACGTGGAGCTGTTATACTCTACAAAAAGTGTCCCTGCCCGATGCCTTACGCCATATTGTTCACGTGATTCCTTCTGGCAGATGCGCTGTGATTGGTTGTGGCGCTTGATTGACAGGTAGTGGATGGCGTTAAAGCGTGACAGTGTGAGGTTTTCTTGTGAGCTTATTCAAATATAGAGGTAGGGAGATATAATACTATTTTATTATTTAGTAACTACTAATCGTTGATTAGTAGTCTAACATCTCCTTTCAGCTTTTCCCTTCAGGGGTCGCCACGGCAAATCAATTACCTCCATCTGACCCTGTCTCCTGCATCCTGCAACTACCTTCATGTCCTCTTTCACTACATCCATAAGGTAAGGTACTATATCATAGTATGGTAGTACATCATACAGTAGGTGAGGGACTATATCATACTATAGGTTAGGCTACAACATCATACAACAGGTAAGGTGCTGTGCCATACTATAGGTTAGGCTGCTGCATCATACTACAGGTAAGGCCCAAAACTGACTGACAAAAAAATATATATTTTTAGACCAACAGACCAAATAAAAAAATTTTTTGGACCAACTGATTAACGAACCAAAAAAAAAAAAAATTATTTTAGAGCGACAGACCAAAAGAAAATTTTTTTAGACCAAACAACCGACTGACTGTTGACAAAAATTTTTTAGCCTGACCTAATGGTGGAAGAAATAAAAATTTTTTTGGACTGACCGACGCAAAGAAAATTTTTTGGACCGACGGACTGGTCCAAAAAACATATTTTTTTTAAAATAACATTTTTCCAGAAACATTTTTTCCTCTGAAAAAATTTGTAAAACCGACTGACTGGTCAGAAAAATAATTGTTTTGAAGTGACTGACAGACCAGAATAAAGGTTTTTTTGTACTAACCAACCTGTCTAAAAAAAAAATTTTTTAGACCGACCGATCAGTCAAAAAACAAAATTTTTCAGACTGACCGACCGAATAAAATATTTTCTTAGGCAGACCAACCGACAGCTTTGAAAAAAACAACCAAACAACCAATAAAAAAACAATATTCTTTTAGACCGACCAACCGACTAAAATAATTTTTTTTTACTGATTGACCAACCATTTGAAAAACAAAATTTTTTTAGACCAATCAACCAAAAAAAACAATTTTTTAGACCAACCCACAACAAATACATTTTTTATGCCACCGGACCATGAATAAAAAAAAAAAAAAATTGATACAACAGGAGGACCAGTTAAAAAAAAAAATTTCTTAAGATTGATCGACCGACCGGTCAAAAACACAAAAATTTTAGATTTTTCCAAATTTTTTTCGACCTACTGACACACATAAAACCCCCACTT
Source organism: Antennarius maculatus (assembly GCA_013358685.1). Taxonomy (NCBI): domain Eukaryota; kingdom Metazoa; phylum Chordata; class Actinopteri; order Lophiiformes; family Antennariidae; genus Antennarius; species Antennarius maculatus. The sequence goes on along the minus strand of CM023610.1, from coordinate 24,452,075 downwards.
TAAAAAAAATAAAATAAAGTTAAGACCAACCATTTTTATTTAGACCAACCGACTGACCAAAAAAAGTTTGACAGACAGACAGGTCCAAAAACTTGGATTGCCCCTAAAACCCTGCCCCAAATAATAAAAAAAAAAATTTCCACAAAAAAATTATTTACATCTACTGCCCAATTGGAAAAAAATTTTTTGACAGGACCGACTGACCAAAAAAAAAAAATGTTTTTTTCAACCACTGTTGGGCCAAAAAAGTTTATTTTTGTCCCCCCAAATTTTTTTTAAATTAAATTAAAAAAAAAAATTAAAATCTAATTTAATTTTTAATAATTTTTTTAATTAATTACATTTAATTTTTTAATTTAATTTAAATTTTTTAAAAAAAAATTTCCCAAGTTTTTTCCAAAAAATTTAAAAAAAAATATTTTTACCGGAAAATTTTTTTAGACCAACCAGTTGGAAAAAAAAAACGTTTTTTTTCAAATGATCGACCTACCAACAATAAAAAATTTTTCAACCAGACATTTGGTCTGCAAATTTTTATTTCTCATCCCTCAAAATTATTTTGCAGAAAACACTTTTTCCAAAAAAATATTTTCCAAAAAAAAAATGTTTTCCCCCAAAATTTTTTCTGAAAACATTTTTCCAAATCAAATTTCTAAAAAAGTGCCAAAAAATGTTTTTTCCTAAAAAGTTTTTTTCCTGGTCGGTAGAAATCCCACCCCGCAATTGAAAAAAGATGTTTTTTTCCCTCAAAAAAAAACTTTTTTCTATCAAAAAAAATTTTTTTGAAGTGACTGACTAAAAAATAAAAATTTGCAGATTGACCCCCAAAATTATTTTTGGAGCAACAGACGGATTAAAAAAACAAACATTTCAGACCGACAGACTGGTGAGAAAAAAAGAATTTCTGGGACCGACAGATCGACCAAAAAAAATTTATTTGGACCGGTTGACCGTACAAAATAAATTTTGTAGTCCGACCAACAAAAAAACAATTTTCTTGACCAGTCAGTACAAAAAAAATTAATTTTTTCCAAAATCCCCTCCCTCAAAAAAAATTTTGTAGATCAACCAACCCACAATTTTTTTTTGTCGGCCAAATGACAGGTTGGAAAAACACATTTTTGAGACCCATCAACCATTCAAAAAAAATTTTTTTTGACCGTGCAACCGACCAACAAAAATTTATTTGACAAACTTCAGTTTGTCAAAAACTGGACTTGCCATCCAAAGAATTTCATTTTTCACACCAAACAATTTTTCCCCAAAAAATTTTCTACAAATTGACAAAAAAAATTTCCAAAAATTTTTTTTTTCTGGTCTGTGGGAATTTTTTTATGTTTGAAAAAAAATTTTCCAAATAAATTTTTCCCCCCAAATTTTTTCAAAAACAATTTTTTTTTCGGAAAAAGAAATTCTTTTTGAAATGTCTGACCAACCAAAAAAGTTTTTGACCACTGTTGGGCCAAAAAATGGTATTTTTCCCAAAAAATAAAAAAACAATTTTATCTAAAAAAATTTTTTTAGACCGGCCAGCCAGTTGGAAAAAACACTTCTTTTTCAAGTGATCGACCAATAAAAGAAAATTTTTTTGACCAGGCATTTGGTCCAGAAATTTTTATTTTTCATACCCCAAAATTTTTAATTGCAAAAACAATTTTTATAAAATAATTTTTTCCAAAAAAAAATATTTTCCCAAAATCTTTCCTAAAAAAATTTATAAAAAAGTGCCAAAATTTTTTTTCCAGAAATTTTTTTTTGTTCTGATAAAAAAAAAAAAAGTGTTTTCTAAAAAAAAATATTTTGAAGTGATTGACTAAAACAAAAAAATTTGCAGATCGACCCCCAGATTTTTTTTGGACCAACAGACGGATGAAAAAAAAAAACATTTCAGGCGGACAGACAGGTAGGAAAAATTGAATTTCTGGGACCGACAGATCGACCAAAAAAATTTTATTTGGACCGACCGACCGTACAAATGAAATTTTGTTGTTGTCCGACCAACAAAAAAAAAAAATTTATAGACCACAGTAGTAACAAAAATTTATTTCTTCCAAAAAAATTTTTCCCCCTTAAAAAAATGTTTGGGTGAAATTTTTTTTTTTTAAATGGGGGGGTTTGTTTGGAAAAATATTTTTTTCCAAATAAATATTTTCCCTCCAAATTTAAAATTTTTTTTTATTTTCACTCAAAATCATTTTTTTTTTTACATCAATAACATTTTATTTGAAGTGACCGCCTGAAAAAAAAATTTTGCAGATCGACCCCCAGTATTATTTTTGGACCGACACATGGATGAAAAAAAAAACATTTTAGACCAAGGTGTGAAGAAAAACATTTCTGGGACGACAGATTGACCAAAAAATTTATTTGGACTGACCGATCAAAAATTTTTTCCTTCAGTACAAAAAAAATTATTTTTTTCAAAACTTTTCTCTCCCCAAAAAAATGTTTGAGGATGGCCCAACCAAAAACAGTTAGTTTTAGAATATTTTTCCAAAAAAATTTTTTTCCAAAGGATAATTTTTTTTTATTTAGATCACCCGACCCCCCAAAATTTATTTTTTCAGCCAACTGACAGGTTGGAAAAACAAATTTCTGAGACCAATCAACCATTCAAAAAAAAATTTTTTTGGACCATGCAACCGACAAAAAAATTATTTTAAACTGACTGACTGACCAACCAAAAAAAATATTTTTGGCTGACCTACTGTCAACCCCAGTGAAAAACATTTTTCTTCAACTGACCAGTCAGTCATTTGGTTGAGTCGAAAAAAATTTTTTAGACAGACCAACCAACCAACCCAAAAAATTTTTCATGGACCGACTGACCAAAAAAAATTGTTTTTGACCAGTTTTTTTCCCCCTGAAAAACCTATTTTTTTCCTACTGAATGTTGTTTTTAAACTGACCGACTGGTTGGGAAAAAAAAATTTTTTTGAAGTGACTGACCAAAAAAAAATTTTTTTTGGACCAACCGATCGACCCAAAAAATTTTTTTAGACCGACCCACGAAGAAATTTTTTTTACACCTACCAACTGGTGGAAAAAAAAAATTGACAGACCGAGAAAAACACTTTTTTTGGATCAGCTGACAGACCAAAAAAAATTTTTTTTGACCAGACGTGCAGTCCAAAAAAAATTTTTTTTCCAAAAAATATTGTTTTTGCAAAAAAAGAAAAAAATGTTTTTCCAAAAAATAAAATTTTCTTTAGACTGAATAGTGTCTTGGAAATTTTTGTATTGAAGGCAATCACAAGGATTGTATTTAAAGATTTTATTTCACATTGCTCCAGTGGAAAGTGGGTGAGAGATGCCAGTCAACCTGTGGCTGGGTTGAACCAAATCATTATTCAGTGAGTGATCAGTTTTATATGGGAGAGAGATATGCAAAACAACGCTCTCCTTATGAAATAAATGATACTTAAACAGATACATTCGGTGGGAAAGACAAAGGAGGAAGCTTTTCATGGGCCTGGCCTTGGAGATTAACAAGTAAGATAAAAACATGAATGAAGTGGGCCGTTTTAATGAATGAAATACAAACGTGAAAGACAGTATTCTTCTGTGGTGACAGTAGTTGAAATTCTTCCATCACATTTCCCTCCTTTTGATCATACTTTGATCAACACAATAGTAAATGTAAAGAGCGTCTAGCACAGTCAGGGGTAGGGGAGCAGGACAAACTGTCAGCAGCAGTATTATTCGTCAAAGCTGAAACCTGTCATTCTCACCACAAGACAGGTAAAGTCACTTTAATCAATATCAGGATGAGGATACATGAGCCACAGGGGCTAAAAATACTTGAAAAGAAGGGTGCATTACTCTTAATATTTTTCTTCTAAATACAAAACAAAAAGAATACAAATACTAAGAGTACAAAGAATAAGCAAGTTCAACGTCAATATCAATTCTTTTGCATAAAAATTACATATGGTTGACAAAGGCAGACAGGGTATCGATGGAGTGATGTGTTTCAATTCACCAATATTCTCATATTCTTCTGGCACAGCTTCTTCTGTTGAGAGTGTATGTGGGAAGTCTCAACACGATCGTCTGTGTGACTATTGAAGTGTTCATCTAGCAGTGTTTGCTAACAGTGTTACTTCTCGTCGTTAACATGCGGCATTGTTGGTACAAGTTGGACACCAGCCGGAGGTGGCAGCACTTTGCAGTGTGATGCGTGAATCCACTTTCACCGCGGTGTGGGTGGTGAGGAGAATTTGGAGTGGTCCTATCCAGCGCTGATGTCACCACGTCTTTCGACGGAAGTTCGTTATCATCACAAAGTCACCGGGTTTGATGGTGTGGAGAGGTGTGGTCGCTGCTTGTGGAAGGCCAGCAAGAACCAGTGTTCTGATGTCAGAGGGTAGTTGATGCAATGCAATAATTCATTAAGTCATCTTCACAGATGGCGGTGTTAATGGGGGGTCCGGGCGGTCTCATACCATCATGTGGTACTGCAAAGAGAATTGCAAAGGGAGACAGGTTGCATCGCAGGCATACACACATTTTCATATACAAGAGTACAATGAGTAGACATTTGATCCATGATAACATCAACATCATTGACAAAAAAAAGTTATTTAGACTGATCAACCAACTGACTGGAGAGAAAACAATTTTATTAGACTGACCGGCACACCCTAAAAACTTTTTTTTCGACCAGATGGTTGGTCCAAAAATTTTTTATTTTTCCCAAAAAACATTTTTTTCCCCCCAAAAAAGTTATTTTTTTCTGGTCGGTTGGAAAATTGTTTTTTGGGAAAAAAAATTTTTTCAGCCCCCAAAATTTTTTAAAAAATTTTTCCCTGAAAATTTTTTTGCCCCCCCCCAAAAAATTATTTTCTTCCCCCAAATATTTTTTTCAAAAAACCCAATTTTTTTTCCAAAAAAATTTTTTCAAAAAGAATTTTGGGATTTTTTTTTCAGAAAAAAATTCTTTTTTTGAAGTGACAGACCTGACCAAAACAAAAATTTGTTTAAACAAACCAAAAAAACCCCATCGAAAATTTTTTTTCAAAAACATTTCTTTTTTTTGGCAAAATTTTTTTTTATCCCCAATGTTGTTTTTGGGAAAAAAATTTTTTCCCCAAACAAACTTTTTGTTCCTCCAAAACAATATTTTTCCAAAAAAAAAAAAAAAAAAAATTATTTTCTTTCAAAAACATTTTTTTGGAAACTTTAAAAAAAAATTTTTTTTTTGGACCCACTGACCTCAAAAAAATTTTTTAAACTGATGTTTGGAAAAAATTTGTTCTGCAAAAAAAATTTTGGGGGATGAAAAATACAAATTTGCGGACCAAATGTTGGTCAATTTTTTGTTTTTTATTGGTAGGTCGATGATTTGAAAAGTTTTTTTTCCAACTGGTCGGTCTAAAAAAATTTTTGAAAAAAATGTTTTCAAAAAGATTTTTTTACCGTGAAATTTTTTTAAAAAAATTTTCAGCCAAAATTTTTTCCCAATTTTTAAAAATTTTTTTCCCTGAAATTTTTTTTGCCCCCCCCCCCAAAATTATTTTCTTCCCCCAAATATTTTTTTCAAAACACTCAATTTTTTTTCCAAAAACATTTTTTCTAAAAAAATTTTTTCCAAATAAAGTTTTTTCCAAAAATTTTTTTTCCAAAAACATTTTTCCAAAAAAATTTTGGAATTTTTTTTTTAGAAAAAAATACTTTTTTTGAAGTGACAGACCGACCAAAACAAACTTTTGTTTGGACAAACCAAAAAAATTTTTTTTAGATTGACCAACCAACACTACCAAAATGTTTTTTCTCCTTAAAAAAAAATGGTGAGAAACTTTTTTTAAAACCGATATACAGTACAAAAAAATTTTTTTTGACCGAGAGACACACCCGGCACACCCAAAACAATGTTTTTCAAAAAAAAAATTGTTTTAGAGTGTCTGACAGTTTGTTTTTGGATCGACAGACCCCAAAAAATTCTTTGTCAACCAACCACCCGACCAAAAAAAAAACCCCTTTTGTTTCGAATCCGTGACAAAAACTTTATCTTTAAACTCCACCCCTGATATTTTTTTTCAAAAACAACATTTCTTTTTTCGGCATAATTTTTTTACCCCCAATGTTGTTTTTGGGAATTTTTTTTTTCCCCAAACAAATTTTTTGTTCCTCCAAAACTTTTTTTTTTCTTTCCAAAAAACATTTTTTTTTTCAAAAAACTCAATTTTTTTCAAAAACATTTTTTTGGAAACTTCTTTTAAAAATTTTTTTTGAACCCACTTACCTCCAAAAATGTTTTTAAACTGATGTTTGGAAAAGATTTCTTCTGCAAAAAAAATTTGGGGGTATGAAAAATACAAATTTGTGGACCAAATGTCGGTCAATTTTTTAAAAATTATTGGTAGGTCGATCGTTTGAAAAAAAAGTTGTTTTCCAACCGGTTGGTCTAAAAAAATTTTTTCCGGTAAAAAAAAAATGTTTTCAAAAAAATTTTTTTACCGGGAATTTTTTTTTTCAATTTTCAGCCAAAATTTTTTCCAAATTTTTAAAAAAAATTTTACCTGAAAAATTTTTTTGCCCCCACAAAAAATTATTTTCTTCCCCCAAATATTTTTTTTAAAAAAACTCAATTTTTTTCAAAAAAAAAATTTTTACCGGGAATTTTTTTTTCAATTTTCAACCAAAATTTTTTCCAAATTTTTAAAAGAAATTTTCCCTGAAAATTTTTTTTGCCCCCACAAAAAATTATTTTCTTCCCCCAAATATTTTTTTCAAAAAACTCAATTTTTTTTCAAAAATACTTTTTTGAAAAAAAATTTTGCAATTTTTTTCTTTGAAAAAAAACTTTTTTTGAAGTGACAGACCGACCAAAACAAACTTTTGTTTGGACAAACCAAAAAACATTTTTTTAGACTGACCAACCAACACCACCAAAACGATTTTTTCTCCATAAAAAAAAAAAAAAAAATAGTGAAAAACTTTTTTTAAAACCGATTTTTAGTGTCTGACCAAAAATTTTTTTAAACTGATGTACTGTCTAAAAAAATTGTTTTTGGACAGGCAGACCAACAAAAACAAATTTTTTAAGACTGAATGGTGGGTGGGGAAAATTTTTTTTCTGGGACCGACCAACAAAGCCCCCAAAACATTTTTTGGACCGTCCAACCAAAAAAGGTTTCTTAGACTGAACGACGAACAGTTTGAAAAAAAAAAGTTTTTGGACAAACTGACAAGAAAAGAAAAATGCTTTTTTGGAAGGACTGACTGACAAAAAAATTAATTCTGAGTCTGATCAACCGACAAAGTGGAGAAAAAACATTTTTCTTCAACTGATTGGTCGGTCATTTGGTCCAGCTGAAAATAAAAGTTTTACACTGACTAACCGGATGACCGACTGGTCAACCAAAAAAAAAAAAAGGTTTTTAGACCGACCGACCATTTGAGAATGAAATTTCTTTTAAATGAACTGATCAAAAAAAATTTTTTTTGGATCCCCCTATGGAAAAAAAAATGTTTCTGGGACGAACCGACCAAAAGAAAAAATTTTTTAGACTGGCTTCCCGAACGACAAAAAGCCAATATTTTTAGGATTGACGGACACCCCAAATAAAAAATCATTTCTTTTCGACCAGACAGTTGGTTCAAAAAATTGTGTTTTGAATAGACAGTCCATCACAAAAATTTTATATAAAAAAAAAATCCCCCACCCCAAAATTTTCTTTCCAAAAAACCAATATTTTTTTTTCCTCAAAAATTATTTTTTTCAAAAAGCTTTTTTTTTTTTTTTTAATAAAATTAAAAGAATTTTTTTTTTCTATTAGACTGGTCTGAACTGGTCCAACTGGTCTGAAAAAAAATGTTTTTGAAGTGACCAACCTACCCAAAAAAATCTTTTCTTCAAGACTGACTGACGGTGGGAAAAAAAACTTTCCTAGACCGACCGACAAAAATATATTTTTAGACCGATCAACCAACTGTAAAAAACAGGTTTTTCAACAGGTTGGAAAAAAAAATTGGAATTCACCAACCACCCAAAATAAAAATTTATTTGGACCGACTGCCAGAAAAAACCTGTTTTTTAGACCGAAAAACTGGTCAAAAAAAATATTTTGGACCGAACAACCCAAAAAATGTTTTTTTAGATCAACACAATCAACTGAAAAAAAAACTATTTTTTGGAACGACCAGTTGAAATAAAAATTTTTATTAGACCATCCGACCAAAAAACATTTTTTTAGACCGATCCACAAACCAGAAAAAACATTTTTTTTACACCGACCAACCTGTCAAAACAAAGTTTTTGGACCAACCAACCAGAAAAAAAATTTTTTTTGGACAAACCGACCATAAAAACAATTTGTTTTAGACAGATAAACTGACCGACAGGTGAAGAAAAGATTATTTCAACCAGTCATTTGGTCCAGTCAAAAAAAATTTCTTCAAACCACCGACTAACAGGTCAGAAAAAAAAATTTTTTTTTGGACCAACCAACTGACCGGTGACAGACCGGTGTTAAAAAAATTTTTGTAGACAACAAACCAAAAAAACCCTTTTTAGTTAAACAAGGTACTTCAAAAATCTAGATCGTGAGTTCATAATTCACCATAAACAGGTATACAGCTTGAGGTAAATACATATCACACAAAGAGATACTAATCATACTATAGGTTAGGCAATATATCATACTGAAGATCAGTATCAAACTATAGGCGAGATACTATATCATACTATAGGTAAGGTACTATATCATACTATAGGTAAGATACTATATCATACTGTAGGTTAGGCTACTGCATCATACTAGAGGTAAAACACTATATCATATTATAGGATAGGCTACAACATCATACTATTGGTAAGATTCTATTTCATATTATAGATTATGCTACAGCATCATACTATAGGAAACGCACTATATCACACTATAGGTAAGGCTACAACATCATACTATTGGTAAGACAATATACAGTATATCATAGTATATCATACTATAGGTGAGGCTACAACATCATAGTATAGGTAAGGTACTATGTCATATCGTAGGTTAGGCTACTACATCTCACTCTCGGTTAGGCTACTATAGAATCAGAAATCAGAATCAGAAAATAGTTTATTGCCAGGTACAATAAAGTTTACCACACGAGGAACTTGACACTTTGTCGGTGCATTAAAGGTGGAAGAGAAGCAATAAGGAATAAAAAAAACTATTTACATTAAAGTGAGGTATGTGGTTGGTGTTTACAAGGGTAAACAGAGTAAACTGTCTTTGCAAAGTGGTGAGGAGCGGATGGTTACCTGGGGGGGGGTGGGGGGGCATTGTTCATGAGGCTGACTGCAGTGGGGAAGAAGCACATCATACTATAGGTAAGGTACTATATCACATTATAGGTTAGGCTACTACATCATAATATTAGAAATATACTATATATGCTAGGTTACTACATCATACTATAGGTAAGGAACTATATCATACTATATGTTACGTAATACATGACATTATAAGCAAGGTACTATGATTAACTTTAGGTTAAGCTACAACATAATACTATATTTAAGGTACTATATCATATTATATGTTAGGTTACAACATCACGGTATAGGTAAGGTACTATGTCATTCTTTATGTTAATATCTACATCATACTGTAGGTAAGGTACTATTTCATATCAAAGGTTAGAACAGTACATCATACTATGGGTTAGGCTACAATATTATTCTATTGGTAAGGTACCATATCATACTGTAAGTTAGGTTACAGTATCATAATATAGGTATGGTACTATATCAAAATATAGGTTAGGCTACTACATCTTACTACAGGTGAAGTATGATATCATACTATATGTTAGGGTAGTACATCATAATATAGATAAGGTACTACATCATACTATAGGTAAGGAACTATATCATACTGTAAGTTAAGGTAGTACATCATAGTTTAGGTGAGGTACTGTATCATAGTTTTGATTAGGCTACCACATCATACTATAGGTAAGGTACTATATCATACTATAGGTTAGGCTACTACATCATACAATAAATTAGGATATAACATTATACCATATGTAAGGTACCGTATCATAATATAGGTTAGGCTAGAACATCATACTATAGGTAAGGTACTATATCATACTATATGTTGGGGTAGTACAACATAGTACAGGTAAGATACTATATCTCGCTATAGGTTAGGCTCCTGCATCATACTATAGGTAGGATACTAGACTATATTATAGGTTAGGCTACTACATCACACTATAGATTAGGCTACAACATTATACCATAGGTAATGCTACAACATCATACTGTTGGTAAGGTACTATATCATACTATAGGTTAGGCTACTACTTCATCTATAGGTAAGGTACTATTTCAAATTATAGTTAGGCTACTACATCATACTATAGGTTAGGCTACAACATTATACTATAGGTAAGGTACCATATGATATTATAGGTTAGGCTACTACATCAAATTATAGGTAGGGTACTATATCATAGTATAGGTTAGGCTACAACATTATACTATTGGTTAGGTACCATATCATACTCTAAGTTAGGCTATAGCATCATAATGTAGGTGAGGTACTATATCATACTATAGGTAAGGTACTATATCATACTATATGTTAGCGTAGTACATCGTACTATTGATTCGCTGTGGCGGCCCCTGAAGGGAAAAGCTGAAAAGAAAAGAAGAAGAAGATGTCAGGTAATACATGACACTATAAGTAAGGTACTGTGTTATGCTATAGGTTAAGCTACAACATCATACTATATTTAAGGTACTATATCATACTATAGGTTAGGCTACCAGGGATTTGATCCTATAACCTCAGATCTCTGAGTTCCTCCTCTCGTCTCTCTTAGATAAACGTTCAGCTGCTGTGATTTAGTTTGGTCTTGTCTTCATGGGGCCCACAGCCCTGAGGAGGAACCAGAACGTCATGACATCACGACTCGTCTTCAACCTGTGGAGGAAGAAATGGAACACATCCCAACGTTACCACAGGTGGAGGAAACATGACCAAAATGTTTATGTACCCAGGTTGAGAACCAATTCCCCACTACAATGACACCGGGGGCGGGGGGGGGTGTCCTCTCACCCTCTTTCATAGCTACAATCAATTTACCTCAGTTATGTGCATATTTTTAGAACCCACCAGACACACGGAGAACATGGAAACTCCTCCCAGAGGCCTTCAGTGAGAGTCGAACCCGAAACCTACTGGCTGTGACGCGACAGCGTTACCACTGCGCCACCGTGCTGCGCTGACGAGAGGACGAGGACAGCTTCAAGAACAATTCACGCTTCCAACATCCACGAAAACCCAAAACCTTCTTTGTACTACCTGCACTATTTGACTGTACAAATTTTTGCTTTATTTGAAAATGTTTGAACCTTCTTGGTTTCTCCCAGTCGATTTAATCCACAACTTTAACATATTTATACAAGAGCTAAGAATTAAAGGATGTGACTACTGAGGTGAACTCAAAAACCAAAAACAACACAAAAACACAAAGACAAAGACAAAAAAGACACAAAAGAAAGGAATAAAATAAAAGAAAGAAAATACCACTAAAACACAACTAAAACAGACATGCAGGCTGAATTCATATTCGAGCCCTGATCTCAGGTAAATGTACTCAAACAACTTGCTGCTCAGTTAATACATTTACTACCCTCCTGTGGCCATACTGAGTAACTACAACAGCAACAATACATAGCTATACGCAATCAAATTAATACAAGTACTGATGTGCTTTAAGTCCAACATCACCAAAGGCCCTAAGACAAACACGATTGTAGCGGTGAATTTCTTAGCTTTATATCTGCTAAAAATATTAAGTGGAAAACCACACAACTAAGTTATTTAGGAAGACGCGTTAATAATGTTATTGTATGTTCTTGAAGGATCTCTTATATTTCAGCTCACCTTAAATGTAGAATGTGTCCCAGAACGTTGGTCATTGTGATTGGATTTGTTAGTTCATCATTTGTATTAGAGGGTGGCTGTTATGTTCCATGTCCGCCAGAGGGTGGCAGCAGAGCACCACAGTATGTAGTTAGGTGGAGCTGGCTGTAATTTACTAATACGTACATGTGACTGAATGTGAATGTTGAATGTGATTATTGAGTGCGTATAATGTTATTGTAATTAAACACAAACCACTATAGGATCACTGTGAGACACCTACAGAGAGAAGCTGGCGTACTGTGTCGTTGTTGGAGCCTGTGTCCCGACCAACACTCAATTTATTCTTGTGTGTGGTCGATTGTTCTCAGGGATAAATACACAAGCGATCCATCCTTATCCAACCAGCAGAGCAGGATGGTCACATATTATAGAAAATCGATTTTTGATCCTTGATCCATACAAAGTTCAATAAAGGAATAAGAGATATAGATTACATGTTCATGCATGTATATGTAATATACTACACTACTACTGTACACTTGATAAAATACGTACATATGGTACGTGTGTGAAGATGTGGTGCATTCAGGTACCTGTCTGAAGATGTGGTTGTTTCATGTACCAGTGTGAAGAAATGGTGCATTCACTTACCTATCTGAAGAACTTGTGTGTTGTGATGTGTTGCATGCAGGTGACTGCCTGAAGAGTTCATGCAATCTCTAAACTGCCTAGACATGTGGTGCATTCAGGTACCTGTCTGAAGATGTGGTGCGTTCAGGTACCTGTGTAAATATGTAGTGCATTCAGTTCTTGACTGAAGATGCGGTGCATTCACTTCCCTGTATGAAGATGTCTTGTTGGTTTCAGGTACCTACCTGAGGAAATGGAGCATGCACTTGTGTGAAGATGTGGTGCATTTAGGTACCCAAGGTGTGACGTGGTGCATTAAGTCCCTGACTGAAGATATGGTGCATTCAGGTACCTGTGTGAAGATGTGATTTGAACTGACTTCCAATTTGCAATGAAAATAATTTCCTGAGAACTGAAGTAAACTCGTTTGAATCTAAATATGACGCGTGTAAAAACCGGAGGATCAGGATGCATCATGTTATGAAGCTCCACCCATCAGTCACATGATCAGAGGTCATCTGAAGGTCGTTCAGCAGAAGCACAAGAAAAATAGAATTTAATTGGTAACTAGGCAGAACTAACCGTCAGTGATGTCACAGCGACATCATCGTCACAGCTCCGCCTACTGGTCGTAACTCACGTTTCTGTATCGTCTGCTTGTGGGGGACCAACTAGAAGACTGATGTTGAATTCTGGGAAACTGTTCAGTGTGACGTCATCGATAAAAAATAGAGATCAATATTCATCTCAAAGAAAAAGATATTTATTACAGTTTTTTACAAAAAACTTTTTAAAGCCACTGGCTGGTCACATGATTTGGCACGTAAAAACAAGTTGTGGCCGCTCCACAGACCAATCAGATGGCAGCAGTCTGGTCCCAGCAGCGATTAGGGGAGGGATTTTCTGGACAGGAAGCAGGCTCAAATTGTCTCTGATTCATGATGAAGGCACTTACCCACAATGCTTTGCTCCAGTTTAAAAAGTGCATGTAGGGAAGGAAGGGTCTCTGAGTTCATCCAGGATGCTTTGTGCTAGAGCATCATGGGATCAGGTCTTACTGCACACCCCCCAGTAAGTTTGAAATTCAGTGACTGGAGGCGAGGAGGCAGTCAGAGGTCACCTGTCGCAGCCCGCTGAAGGTGATTGGTCCCAGGTTTTCGGAGGATGAGCTTCTACATGGCAGCCGTATCGATCTGAACGTACAGTTGTCTCACTCCAGCCTGCAGAGACGACGAGTTACTGTTACTGCAGTCATGTGGTGCATTCAGGTACCTGTGTGAAGCTGTGGTGCATTCAGGCGCCTGCGTGAAGCTGTGGTGCTTTCAGGTACCTGTGTGAAGCTGCGGTGCGTTCAGGAACCTGTGTGAATCTGCGGTGCGTTCAGGTACCCGTGTGAAGCTGTGGTGCGTTCAGGTACCCGTGTGAAGCTGTGGTGCGTTCAGGTACCCGTGTGAAGCTGTGGTGCGTTCAGGTACCCGTGTGAAGCTGTGGTGCATTCAGGTACCTGTGTGAAGCTGTGGTGCATTCAGGCGCCTGCGTGAAGCTGTGGTGCTTTCAGGTGCCTGTGTGAAGCTGCGGTGCGTTCAGGAACCTGTGTGAATCTGCGGTGCGTTCAGGTACCCGTGTGAAGCTGTGGTGCGTTCAGGTACCCGTGTGAAGCTGTGGTGCGTTCAGGTACCCGTGTGAAGCTGTGGTGCGTTCAGGTACCCGTGTGAAGCTGTGGTGCGTTCAGGTACCCGTGTGAAGCTGTGGTGCGTTCAGGTACCTGTGTGAAGATGTGGTGCGTTCAGGTACCTGTGTGAAGATGTGGTGCGTTCAGGTACCTATGTGAAGCTGTGGTGCGTTCAGGAAACTTTGAAGCTGTGGTGCATTCAGGTACCTGTGTGAAGATGTGGTGCGTTCAGGTACCTGTGTGAAGATGTGGTGCGTTCAGGTACCTGTGTGAAGATGTGGTGCGTTCAGGTTCCTGTGTGAAGCTGTGGTGCGTTCAGGTACCCGTGTGAAGCTGTGGTGCGTTCAGGTACCCGTGTGAAGCTGTGGTGCGTTCAGGTACCTGTGTGAAGATGTGGTGCGTTCAGGTACCTGTGTGAAGATGTGGTGCGTTCAGGTACCTGTGTGAAGATGTGGTGCGTTCAGGTACCTGTGTGAAGATGTGGTGCGTTCAGGTACCTGTGTGAAGATGTGGTGCGTTCAGGTACCTGTGTGAAGCTGTGGTGCGTTCAGGTACCCGTGTGAAGCTGTGGTGCGTTCAGGTACCCGTGTGAAGCTGTGGTGCGTTCAGGTACCAGTGTGAAGCTGTGGTGCGTTCAGGTACCTGTGTGAAGATGTGGTGCGTTCAGGTACCTGTGTGAAGATGTGGTGCGTTCAGGTACCTGTGTGAAGATGTGGTGCGTTCAGGTACCCGTGTGAAGATGTGGTGCGTTCAGGTACCCATGTGAAGATGTGGTGCGTTCAGGTACCTGTGTGAAGATGTGGTGCGTTCAGGTACCTGTGTGAAGATGTGGTGCGTTCAGGTACCCGTGTGAAGATGTGGTGCGTTCAGGTACCCGTGTGAAGATGTGGTGCGTTCAGGTACCTGTGTGAAGATGTGGTGCGTTCAGGTACCCGTGTGAAGCTGTGGTGCGTTCAGGTACCTGTGTGAAGATGTGGTGCGTTCAGGTACCTGTGTGAAGATGTGGTGCGTTCAGGTACCTGTGTGAAGATGTGGTGCGTTCAGGTACCTGTGTGAAGATGTGGTGTGTCTGGCTGAGGATCCAGCGGGCGTCGGCGTCGGGGGCGACCAGCAGCTTCAGCGTTCCGATGTAAACGTCGGTGCACAGAGTCCAGAAGTGAGGCTCCTGCAGGTTGTAGACTCCCTGCAGCTGCTGCACCTGAACGCAACACACCAGGACTTAGACCTGTCCCTGCCTCGCAGAGAACACACCTGGACGGCAGGTGGTGCTGCTGGGGGCGGGGCACAGTGTGGGCGTGGTCTCACCCTCTGGTAACACTCCGGCAGGGCGTGGTCCAGGGACGGAGGCGTTCTCTGCATCAGGATCCCGATGGACTCTTTCAGTAACGGCACCACACTGAGGGTCAGACAAAGAGTCAGAGGCTCCGCCCCTCAGTGACATCACACCCACAGACACGCCCACCTCATTCCGTAGCTACGTCTGCTCTAGTTTACAACCTACAAACAAAATCTATCCCACTTCCTGATGGTACAAGTTCTGTCTGAGTCACGTGACCCGGTGGTGAGTTCAAGGACAGGCTGAACATTAAAGCTCTATTTGATGACCCACCAGTGGAGTCAAACAGGAAGTGACATCACTCTACTGTTGACCTTCCTGCGTTCTCTCTCAGCACACTGTGGTCACACAGCGGGAGCAGCTGATTGGGTGAACGTTGAGGAGAAGGCAGCTGGTCCCGCCCCCTTTAAACATACAGCGTGCGTTTAAAGCCCCGCCCACCCACATCTGTAATCAAGCGACTCAGCTGTCAGTCAGCAGGGCGGGGCCCCGCCCACCGCTGCAGGAGTACTACTGCAGAGGAGTTAAGATTATTTAAATATAATTATCCTCCTTTTACTCCAGAGATGATGGTGATGGTGGTGATGATGATGGTGATGATGATGATGATGATGGTGACGATGATGATGATGATGATGATGGTGGTGATGATGATGATGATGGTGACGATGATGATGATGATGGTGGTGATGATGATGGTGGTGGTGATGATGGTGATGATGATGGTGATGATGAAGGTACCTGACTCCGATGAGGAGGGCGATCAGCATGGAGCAGATGGGATCGGCGATCATCAGGTCGTACTTCTGCATCAGCAGAGCGGAGATGATCACACCTACACTCCCCAGAGTGTCAGCGATGATGTGCAGCAGGACACCTGCAAAACACACACACGCACGCACGCACGCACGCACACACACACACACACACACACACACACACACACACACACACACACACACACACACACACACAGAAGAATTCTGGGGGTCAGACGACGGAGCGTGAGCGCCTCAAACGTTCTTTACTTAGAAAGCCAGTTCAGATCAAGACCTTCTGCGTGTGTGTGTGTGTGTGTGTGTGTGTGTGTGTGTGATCTTACCCTGCAGGATCTGCTTGCTGGAGCCTTTCCCCGGCGTGTCGTCGTCTGCAAGACAAACACAACGACCCGTCGGATCTTCACCAGAGTTTATTTTACCTCAGGAAAGTAGAGCATCCCTGGGATGCGCTTCAAATAAAAATGTGTGCATCCCAGAAATACTGAGAGAATATACGGTAGAAGCCATACGGAAGGATTGAGTTTTGCCAATAATACAAAATAATAATATTACACGGAAAATAGTAGCATCGCTTTTCTTTATTGCGAGTGTTTAAAGCTTGCGTCCCTGGGACAGGATCGCGCGTCCCCGTCAAAAAATGTGCGTCAAAGAACCGGGTGAACCGCGCAGGACGCTCACCGTGACAGTGGGAGTCCCCGTGTCCTCCGTGACTGTGTCCGTGTCCTCCGTGACTGTGTCCGTGTCCCCCGTGACTGTGTCCGTGTCCTCCGTGTCCGTGTCCTCCGTGTCCCCCGTGGCTGTGTCCGTGTTTGTCGTGTCCGTCGTGACTCAGACTGCCGTTGAACAGCGAGTGGCTGTGGCCGTGACCTGAGAGGCAGACGGGTCGTTGAGGCTCTGCACGATCCTGCCGAGGTGTCGTGAGGTTCTGTGGACCTCACCTCCGTCTCCGTGGGAGTGTCCGTGTCCTCCGTGCTGGAAAACGAAGATCCCGATCAGGTTGACGATCAGCCCGGCCACCGAGACAGGAAGCAGTCGATCGTGGTGAACGTCAGGAGGCTCCAAGGCTCTCTGGGGGACAGACGGGTTCAGATGGAGACATCAGGTGCATCGGGTTCTCAGTGTGTGTGTGTGTGTGTGTGTGTGTGTGTCAGTGTCACCTCCACTCCTTCAGAGAAGATGAAGAACGCTGTGAAGATCAGGAACAGCCCGTTGACGAAGCCAGCTAGGACCTCTGCTCTGACATAACTGAAACACACCGGGAACATTAGAACGCCACGCGGTTCTACGCCGGTCAGACCCGACCAACAGATCCCAGAGGAGGCCTCACCCGTAGGAGAAGCTGTCATTGGATCGCCACCTGGAGATGACGGAGGCTGCCAGACCAGCCAGCAGGGCGGTGCAGTCGAAGAACATGTGGAACGAGTCTGAGATCAGACCTAGACTGGAAACACACAGACACATGGCAAAGAAGTAGTAGTAGTAGTAAATATCATCAACCCTACAAGTCCAGCATTCAGAATAATACTGACGAGTCAGCATCAAAATACTAAACTATTATAATAAGTACCAATGAGAGTATAGTAGAACCCTGAGATACAACCTGCTTGACATACGAGTTCTTTGGGATACAAGCGGACCTACAGGACACTACCGCTAGCTGGCGGATGGATACAACATGGAGACCGGATCTCGTTCTTGTGACTTTTGTGTTTCATTCTTTTTCATTGTTTACGTAACTTATATATAATTAATTATACACAGGTAAATTCTGGATGTCTATTGGTTAATAAAAATATATTTTTTAAATAATTTAGGGGGTTTGGGGCTTTATTACAAGGCTGGAACAGATTAAAATGATTTGAGTTATCTTAAATGGGGAAATGTTGTTGTATTTACGAGTTCAGTCTCGGATCAGATTCCTATTTTAAGGTACTTCTGTACTCATTAATGAGGTCATAATATTCATTAGATCACAGGATTGTAATTACCGTAGAATTAATGAGACTTTAATTTTAATTAATCTCAGTTCTGTATGACGTAACAAAGTGGGGCGAGTCACTGAAAGGTTTAAATGATTTTTATTACCAGGATCCAGGATCACTCTGACGTCATCTTGTCATTTTTCATCCACTCACTGTAAACATCATCCGTGACATCATGAACTCTCTAGTGACGTCCCACCACAGTAAACAAGACTTTAAATAAAGGTTCCGGATCCAGATGGTCTGGACCCACAACAGATCCTGATGGACTGACTCTATTCTAGCTCCTGCCAAACGAATCCATACAAATAATTTAACAAATTAAAAGGTTTTAGCTCAACATAGAGCACCTCTGATGACATGATACTATTAATAATAATATTATTATTATAATAATGATAATAATAATTGATTAATAAAAAGATTTAAAAAATAATTTATTGTTACCAATAATAATAATTTATTAATAAAATATTTTTAAATAATTTACTATTACTATTATTCTCAATAATAATAATATTATTAATAATAATAATAAAGCGGGTATCCTTCCACGGGACTATAAACACATTTCGCAGCACCGACAGCTCCTCTGGACCGAGCCGCTGGTTCTCGTCACTCCGGTGGGAGCTGACTGGACCTCGGAGCGGCTCCACGCTAACACATACGTGGCACATCCTGAGGACGCACAGCCGCTGATGCTAACGCCGTTAGCTTACCTGTTACTCCAGATTCCGTACGTCAGTTCCACGAAGGCGAAGGAGAGATTCAAGCAGAGGAAGAAGAACAGATTCCTGGAGGTTTTATCCGCGATGATCGACCTGAAGAATAATAATAATAAAAACAAAAACATCAGAGAACCTTCACGGAACACAAAACCCGACAATTAACACCTGACAGTCACGTTTACACACAACACCCCACCAGTCACGGATAGTGAAACGTGACGGTGTGTCCTCACACGGCTGAACGCTGACATCTTTTACACACTGGTACTTTTGTTTGGGCTAGCCGGTTAGCAGCAAGCTAGCAGCAGCCGGTTGGCACAGAGAGCTCCGTTAGCCGCTGTTAGCTTCGTTAGCAGCGTTACTTTACCTGAACCATCCCGACAGCTTCACCAGCAGGTTGAACTTCGCAGGTTTATACTCGTCGTCTTTAATAGATAAAGGTAACATCTTCACACCTGTACACACACATTCATACACACACTCAACAGGGACGCTTTAGCTACGATATGGTAATAACTTCCGGTGAGGATAGATTTCACAATAAAAGCTTATACGAGCGCTCTACTTCCTGTTTGTCGTCATTACGACGTCACTTCCTTTTCCTGGTCTTGAATTTTTATTTTTTTTAATCTCCATCGAGGCTGATAAGACTTTAATGTAGAAAGTGCAACCAAACTTCAAAATATTTATATGAATTGAATCAGTTTAAAAAGCTTTATTCAAATAAAGAAGAAACATTCTATGTTCCATGAATAAGTATGTAAGGTGCTAGGAGAATGAATTCTAAAATCTATAATACACTAGCAGTAACTGTAAATTACTCAGGTCGATCAAGTCCTTGACCTACTCTCCTCTGATCGTAATGTACAACAAGGCAGTCACAGACTGCGACAACCCGTGACACCCCTGATTTACAATTTTTACCCTGACCTACTTGCATAGGGCAAAGATCAAAGCTAGTGCTCTGACCTGCTGTCACTGATCAAAGCACTAGCTTTGATCTATGGTCTTACACTGGCCTTCTCCCTTGTCTTTCTATCTTATCCAGTTCCTGAGTGTACAAAAGTTGAAATTTGACTTTGACCTAGTTTTCTCAAGGTCAAGGTCATCACCTCATTTTGCTGCCCGAGTAATGTGCTTTTTGTTTCATCTTTCTATCTGCAAAGGTTGCGAAGATATTTGGACATACTAACAGACGAACAAACGTATGAATGAACGGATGAACACACGAACACTGACAACTACAATACATCACTGCTTTGAAGCGGTATGCAATCAGTCTTAGTTTACTTGTGATTTGATCTAGTCATTGTTATGGTCGTATGTACTAAGTAACGGAGGGGCAAGCACAATATAATATAATATAGATATAATATAGAAATTAATATATGGATTAATCAATCAATAAAGGAATCATTGCAAAAGATTCACCACTGATATTTATATTGTATGTCTTTTTTTAATTTATTTTTTGCATTTTCAATATGTACAATGCAGTTCTAAACATTCATGAATACACTTTGAAAAGGACACAAGGAGACGCATGACAACAATGGAAAGCCAATTGACTTTTGATGAGATGAACACAATAAATGTATTTTCTGTGTTTACACGACATGAATGAATATACTACTCTCTAATGGGGGTGTTCGACAGGGAGACAATGTCCAAGTTAAGGGTCATTTTGCACAATGAGTACCACCAGTTCTACTGGAAACTGATGGGGCCCAGGAGTTCATTCGGTAGTAGGATGACACTTCCTAAATTTCTACAAATTACAGCTGCTTTTTTTTAGTGGCAGCTTCCTTTGTTCCAGGAAGTTTTTCGTCAGCATCAACATTGGAGGCTCCCTTTGAATTATCGTGGTGTATGGTCCTCACGTACCACAGTGATTCAAGTTGCTGTATTCTTTGCCATCCCTCTCATTGGTCCCTGTATTGGTTGCTTTGGCTAGGCCATTTTAGACAGTGGATCTGAATCCGACAAGCGGTTGCTCTGGCTGGCAGTTCTGAATAATCTGCATGGCTGATTTCACATATTCATCACTGATGTCTGTTGGCAAGCAATTCATTGTGATGAAATCATGATTTAAGGCTTGAATGGGTACGGTTCTCTCTTTAGGATCTAAATGCAGCATCTGTGTAAGGAGACTTAAGAAAGCCAATGTGTCTTTGTACTCAGTCTTTTCCTTGCCTACGCTGCGTGTGAGCATGATTTTGTCCAAATGATAAAAGCGTTTGTCTTGTAGGACCTCACAATGTGTTTCAGACTCATATTCTTCTTCTGTCTTCAGCCTCCATGGCCAAGAAGGCGAATCGTGGTCTTTGGCGAAGTAGTTCCTGGTATGAAGTCCAGAGTTCAACATGTCATCATTAGGCTGACCCAGCAACTTAGTGATGACTCGCATGTTCTCATATCTGCATTTCCCTGGAAATATGCTTCTACCCAGGAACAAGAAAGCCAGAACACAACCAAGACCCCACATATCGATGCCGTTCCCCAGTGGGAGACCCAAAATGACTTCTGGGGCCCTAACAGCTAAAGGTTGAAACATCCGGCCATGTTTAATGCAGGAATTGATTTGGGCCGCATCAAAATTAGCCAGCCTCAACTTGAAAGGCTGCTTGTCGTGGTTAACCAGCATTATACTCTCCAAACTGATTTCTGTATGAATAACTTGTATTCTCTTTAGGACTCTCAGAGCAATTAGCATCTGTTGAGCAATCACCCGAATCTCTGACAAACCCAGTGGCTTGATAGACCTTTGCCTCATCAGATCATGAAGAGTCATGTCCACCTTTTCAAATGCCAAGCAGAGACCTTGATGTTCAAAGAAGTGACTCTGGAACAGGATCAAGTTATTTTTCTTTCTGTCAATTTTTTTCAATTCAGTATGGAGGAGCGCCTCTCTCAAAGCAAGATGCTTCCATTGGTTGGGCACCAGCTTAACCATCAGCTTCTCATCCCTGTTGGATTGTTTGCACTGGACCAGATCTGAAAATTCCCCTGTGGACAGTAACTTTTCCACTGTGTAGTTGTTTGATCCATCAGACAGAACATCTCCGATTCGAAGGCTTCTGCTCCTTGAATGAAGTTTGGCCATGTCCTTGTGTGTGTTGTCTATGTATATTATATACTTGTATATCTATCTATATAAAAATAAACATCATTTATAACCTATATATATAGATACAGATATGCTTTCATAGCATTCTTTCATGTTTTCTAGATCAAAGCATGAAAGAATGCTTTGATCTAGACGAACTGATTTCATCCTTATGTCCTTTTTGGTAGTTGTTTTTGTAGTTCCTCTTTTGTTCGCTATGGTGATGGACAGGCTGACAGACGAGGTTAGACAGGAATCTCCATGGACTATGATGTTTGCAGATGACATTGTGATCTGCAGTGAGAGCAGGGAAGAGGTGGAGGAGAAGCTAGAGAGGTGGAGGTTTGTCCTGGAAAGGAGAGGAATGAAGGTTAGCCGCAGTAAGACAGAGTACATGTGTGTGAATAAGAGGGACCCAAGTGGAAGAGTGAGGTTACAGGGAGAAGAGATCAAGAAGGTGGAGGATTTTAAGTACTTTAGGTCAACAGTGCAGAGCAATGGAGAGTGTGGAAAAGAGGTGAAGAAGCGTGTCCAGGCAGGATGGAACGGGTAGAGGAAAGTGTCAGGTGTGATGTGTGATAGAAGAGTTTCAGCTAAAATGAAAGGAAAGGTGTACAAAACTGTGGTGAGACCAGCGATGTTGTACAGAGCTGGAGGTAGCAGAGATGAAGATACTGACGTTCTCTCTGGGAGTGACCAGGAAGGATAGGATCAGGAATGAGTACATCAGAGGGACAGCACATGTTAGAGGTTTTGGAGATAAAGTCAGAGAGGCCAGACTGAGATGGTTTGGACATGTCCAGAGGAGAGATAGTGAATATATTGGTAGAAGGATGCTGAGTTTTGAACTGCCAGGCAGGAGGCCTAGAGGAAGACCAAAGAGGAGGTTTATGGATGTAGTGAAAGAGGACATGAAGGTAGTTGGTGTGAGAAAAGAGGATGCAGAGGACGGTTAGACGGAGGCAACTGATTTGCTGTGGCGACCCCTGAAGGGAAAAGCTGAAGTCTTTTTTTGTAGTTTTCCTTGGATGTCATGTTCTGGGTTTGACGTTAAACTGCATCCAACCTGGAGGAATGGGCACCACCAGGTTTAATTGCCTAAGAGACACCATATGATGACAACCACTGGTTGTCTGTGGTGCCCCAACAACCATCCATCCATCCATCCATCCATCCATCCATCCATCCATCCATCCATCCATCCATCCATCCATCCATCCATCCATCCATCCATCCATCCATCCATCCATCCATCTTCCACCACTTATCTGTAGTCAGGTCGCGGGGGCAGCAACTACAACAGGGAGCCCCAAACTTCCCTTTCCCTGGCCACATCCACCAGCTCTGACTGGGGGATCCCAAGGTGTTCCCAGGCCAGTATTGAGATATAATCCCTCCACCTGGTCCTGGGTCTGCCCCGAGGTCTCCTCCCAGCTGGACATGCCACCTCCCTAGGGAGGCGCTTCGGAGGCATCCACACCAGATGCCCAGACTACCTCAGCTGACTCCTTTCCACGTGAAGGAGCAGCGGCTCTACTCTGAGCCCCTTGCAAATAGCAGTGTTTCTATCCTATCTCTAAGGGAGACACCAGCTATCCGCCTGAGAGCTCATTTTGGCTGCTTGCATCCGTGATCTCGTTCTTTTGGTCATTACCATTTGCTCATGACCACAGGTGAGGGTAGGAACGAAGATTGAACGGTAGATAGAGAGCTTTGCCTCCTGGCTTAGCTCCCTCTTTGTGACAGCAGTGCGGTAAAGCGACTGCAATACCGTTCCTGCTGCCCCAATTCTCCGTCCAATCTCATGCTCCATTGTTCCCTCACTCATGAACAGGACCCCAAGATACATAAACTCCTTCACTTGTGGAAGAACCTCATTCCCCACTCGGAGTCTATCCCATAACCTCCCTTGGTCATGGGATAGGCTAGGCTAGGCCAGGCCTTGGAAGTCATGGTCAATCATTTCATTTTGGTCCTTTGAGTGGCGCTCAGTTTGTAGACTATTTCCCAAGACAGGAAATATAATATTTATTTATTTTTTTAAAATATTGACATCATATCTTCTGGGTAGCAAACATCTGGCCACTCTTTTGCAAGTTCAGATACAGGGGCAGTCATACGAACATCCTCTACAAGAAAGGCCAAAGCCATCTCTTTGTCCTGAAGAGGCTAATATTTACAATACCATAATGAGGATATTCTACCAGTCTGTGGTGTGCTGGGGCAGTGGGCTAAGGGTCGCAGACCCCAACAGACAGGACAGATTGATCCTCAGAGCTGGGGACCTTGTTGGGGAAAAATTGGATTGATGGTGGTGCTTTACCCTTTACATTTTCCAAGTAAAGGGTTATCTTGGAAAAGTAGGATAATCCTTCCTAAATACACCACCGAGCGCCACAGGAAATCTTTTCTACTTTGTGGACATCAAATTGCACAACTCCTCACTGTCAGTTGACATTTTCTATGGGTCTCTCTGGAGCAGTGCAACTGTAAGAAAAACTATTTCACCCTCGGGGATCAATGAAGTTCTCTGATTCTGATTCATCATAAACATCTTGAGCTCTTCAGAGCTTGTTGAGACATCCTACTTGCAGCAGACAGACCTTTAAAGATTTAAAGCATGCTGCATTTATTTACACATAGAACTATTCCAACATTCATGACGTATAAAGGGATCCAAACGTGAGTGACACCACAAGAAAAAGACGCTGCTATGCTACACAGGCATCAGTTACGATGAGCCTCAGGTAAAATATTCTACAAGTACTGAAGCTCTTTTAGTCGACACTACTTTGTGATCCAGTTTGACGGTTCAGTCGGTTCTGCGTTGCTGCGGCCAGCAGAGGGCGTCAGACAACATCAGTCAGTAACTGGAAAGAACTTCTCTGTGGGCCTCTGGTTGTGTTGACACTGAGGTTTCATCACGGAGAACAAAGTCTGACCAGAACAGCTTCAATGTTTGTTCTTAATCCCACTCAGTGGCCGCTGCTCTTCAGCTGCGCGCCGAACAAATTCAAATCACCACAAACCTACATAATGTGACGTAGTTAAGAATAAATAAATGGCTCCAAACTTGGAGACAAGATGTTGTCATGAGACACTCACAGTGCTGCTCTGCAGTTCAATTATTTTTCACAGAATCACAAAACCTGAGCAATCATGAAACGGGAGATTATATCAAAATAAAAGTCTCAGACATTTATTTCTCCTTGGGCCTCTGAGACACAGAGGCCCAGAGAGGTACTCCTCTCTGAGGAGTAAGGTACAAGTCCTTACTCCTCTCTGGATTTGGGTCCGGATTGCAGGTTTATGAAAACCTGATGAAACTCTACCTCTGAGCGTGTCCGCCTGTCTGAAGGGAGCGTTGCTCTCCATTGCCCAGTCTGAAACATGACACCTTTGATGCAATGTGATGAATCGCTCATCCGTTTCCATGGCAACCGCAAGCCCCAGCAACCTCATCAGCGGAAGACACCTACGCTCCACCAGCAGCGCCTCCATTCTCCGCTTGGAGAGGATCCTGTGTTTAAACATCAGCTGCTGGGGGTCAGGCCAGATACAGGAAGTAGAAGTGATTGATTCAGGCTGACACAGGAAGTTAGAATGATTGGTTAACAGGAGGTCATGGGTTTTCTGTCTGAGCAAACTGCAGAACTGAGGAGAAGACAAACTTGCGGTGTCTAAGTCAACATGTTAAAAGTTATGCTTCAGTACTCTAAACTTTGCTTGTAATTGTCTGGAACTCCAATCAGTCAAGGTTCTGGTCCAGACAGAATTGCATATGTTGACTCTCATTTTGAACTGCACCATGTAGAAATGTAAAATAATAGTTTGGTGACCAAAACAGTTCAAGTTGGCTTCAACCCGGTCAGCATCTGTGGGATGAGCTGGACAAACATGACTGATCCACATAGACTATGGATATTCTGGTTGGACATTCTGTAAAAGTGCTTTGAAATGTCTGTTGATGTGATTAAGCGCTCTATAAATAGAAGTTGATTAATTGACTTAAAAGATCTGCTGGCACGTTGGTTACAAAATCAACAGCGTTCCTTCAGGTCTTGTGGAGTCCACGATGAGATGTATCCGGCGTTAATGAGTTGACTTTGATGTCACGTTTGGCAAGAGCAACTTTTTGACTTGACTGGAACACAACGAGTTGGACGTGGAGTACAAAGCAGTCAGAGACTGCAACATCCCCTGACTTACCCTGACCTACTTTTAGGGTAGGTCGGGGTACCCTGAAAGTAGTACCTTCGGGGTACCCTGAAAGTAGTACCCGTCTACTGCGTAGACTAGTGCATATGGAGAAGGCCAGTGTAAGACCATAGCTCAAAGCTAGTGCATAGGTAGGCCCAAGGTCTATGGTCTTATACTGGCCTTCTCCCTCGTCTTTCTATCTTATCCGGTTTCTGAGTGTATAAAAGTTGAAATTTGCTGCCCGAGTAATGTGCATTTTCTCTTCAAGTTTCTATCTGCAATGGTTGCAAAGATAGTTGGTGGACGAACGAACGGACGAACACACGAACACTGACAATTACAATACCTCACTGCTTTGCAGTGGGATGTAATGAAAATCACAATACATCACCGCTTTGAAGCAGGATATAATCATAGCTTGAGGATCTCAGCAGTATCAAAACCGATGATCCAGACCAGAAGCAGGAACCCCGATAAAAGCAGCCGTTGATCCGTTCAGAGGGGAGGCGGCAGGAAATGGTCGTATTAAACAGAACACAGTTCTGTGCTTAATCATCATCAAATATTCAACCTTCCTGGTTTCTCGACAGATCGGAGACCTGTGGAAACCTTTTGCACCCAGGCCCGAGAGAGGTTAAATTGCAGTGGAGACACAGGGAACCTGTAACGACAATGATGAAGATGATCTTTGATCTGACACGTGTTGGTTTCTGAAAGCCCACCGGAGCTGCTGACCAGGGCTCCCCAGGAAAACAAAGCTCCATGTTCTTCTACCCCAGGCAGGAAATACCAGCGAAGCAGGAGATTAAAATGACAAGACACAGCAGATTGCTTCATGCTTTCTTACACAACGGAGGTAAGAGGTCGCTGAGGCCCAGCGGGATCCTGAACGCCACACAAATGCAAAACAGCAGATGGAGAAACACATTTATCACCACTTTCCTTTAAAGCATTTAGCTGAATTTGCACCAAATGTTGGAGAAGAGCGTTTGACCTTCAAACTTTAAAGTCAGGCGCCTCATAGATGACCCCGAGACGGTTAAATAAAGCAAAAGACATTCATCTCAGTTACAACTCCAAATTTAGCCAACGCTGAACATCCAGGGATGATTCTGAGGTCAGGAGAAAAACAGAGAGATGCTATCAGAGTTTCAAATGAATCTGATCCACTTCGCTGTCTTCACACCTCGCATCTGAAGCTGTCTCGTCTCCATGACGACGAGAAGAGGAGCCAATGGGCTTTGGCCCGAGGACAAAAAAAACCCCAACCAGAACATTTAATGAATTCGTTAACAGTTCTGAGGCTTCCAGCAAGTGACACAGAGACAGCCAGGAATTAGACATATCCCACTCCTTAGTCCATTCCAGCACAAAATCAGAGTGCATCAATATTGAAATCATAGCAACCCTGCAATGATTCCTTGATGGAAGCAATATCATATAAATAGAAAAAAAGTCTCATCTATTTTGTTTAAAATTCAATAAATATCAAAATGAGGGGTTTTAATTTGGCTCCAGTTGCATGAAGACGATTTGCTAACCTCAGTAGTGTGTGTCCACGTTGTGAAAGAACATCATATGAACGAGGTGACACCATGTGATCCACTGAGTCTAAGCGACTGTCGAAATAGAGCTTGAGTTTTCAGGGCTGGCGGACTGAACAAGCTAAGGGATTACCATGGTTACCGGTTTCCAATAAACACCGGGCTGGAGAGAAGCGAAAGGGAAACTGATTACATCCTGAATCACAGGAAATTCCCAGCAAATAAAAACATCTCTCATCAAGATCAGCAGCAGGGATGAAGAAATAAATATCTTTAATAAAAATGCAGTGAGAAAGAGTCAAATCACCAAAAATAAAGAAACCAAGAAACCAAGTAGATAATTTGTCAGGTTAAAAACAATGTGTGACATAAACAGTGAAGAATAACAACACTCAATCCGTTTCCTGCTTTCTGGTCCTTCAGGGAATTCTCTGAGAACATCTGAAAGTGAAACCAAACTGAGTCAGAGTTCAGCTTCAGTTAGGATCCTGGAGCTGATGCCCGTCAGTTAATGGGGTGTTCCTCTGCTGCAGGCTGATGGAAAACGAAACAATGGAGGCGTGTTGCAAAGACATGACATCACAATGCAAAAAGTATCAGGACGGACAGTTGGAGCCATGGTGGTCCCATGCTGCCTAGAGGCAGCTGAGGACAGGAGCGTAAAATGTCCGACATACTCTCATCACTGGGACATGAGAGTCACATATTCAGCCTATGTTGAATAATGCTAACAATGTCTAGTAAAGCAGCAGCCACACATTATGAAAAAGAAACCATATGTTGGAACATGGCAGACTTAAAGTAGCAGTCAAGGACTGGTTACTGCTAAAATAATCAACATGTAGGAGTATACTTTAGACCCAGGATGGGATATGGCTGTCAAAAGATGGGATATATCAGTCCCAGGATGGGATAGAGTAGTCAAAGGATGGGATACGGTAGTTCCAGGATGGGATCCAGTAATGGTAGTCTTAAAAACAATGGCAATTTTTCAAGTGCTAGCCACTTTTCGGAAAATGGTAGCCATGCTGAAGCAAAGGACTAGATTGCTATTAACAGTATCAAGCCACTAGTCACACATCAGGATGTCTTTGAGTGATGCAACCATCTGTTCTTCTAGCCGCATGGGCGGATACGGCAGCCATGTGGTGTTAAAATAGACAAATTTGGACATGGTAGTCACATGATGTGAAATGAATTTCATAGGTTTGTATGTAGAAGCCGCATGTTTGGGCATTTCAGTCATATGGAGGGAATTGTACCACAAACTAGTTTGGTACAAAACTTGTTGACACATCATGGCATATGGAGCCACATGTTGAAATATACAATCATGAAAGATGGTTCCCACATGTTGGGACGTGGGAGCTATATCATGGAATGTGATGTTTACCGCAGGATATCTACATCTCATGACAATCACAGTTCATTATATCACATGCTGCAAATTAGCGGCCGCTGGTTGAGATGTGGTAGCCACATGTTTGCAGATAGTAACTACATGTTAGCATATTAAAGCCACACATCAGGAGGTGGCAGTCACATGATGGGACGTCAAACCAACATGTTAAAACATAGTAGTCACATGTTGAAGTGTTTTTCTGCATGTTTGAAAATCGTAGCTACGTTTTGGAACTTGGTAGCCATGTGGTCGACCTGGTGTCCCCGCATTGGGCAGTGGTTCCTGTTGAAGCCTCAGGCTGAAGGTGGAGCTGATTGGGGAAGCTGATAGAACCCTTTTTTCCTGGATCTCCTCAGGTAGTCCAGTATCAAAGCAGTGGCCGCCAGCCCAGCGGCAACACAGGCAGCCGGGATGATGACGGCACTGAGACCGAAAGGAAGGCTGGTGCTCCTCTCTGCATGAAACAAAGGATTGGTAAAAAAAATCAGCTTTCTACTGACGATAAACCTGATTCTGAACCAAAACGTTAAACCATCAGCTGCTTTAACTGACCTCTGACGATGATACTGAAGACTTTGATCTCTGATCCAAGGTTATTAGTAACATTGACCTGGTAGAGGCCAGAGTCTCTGGCTGTGACATTGACCAATAGGAAGGTACCATTGGGGGAGTGCAGCTCTGTTCCATTGGTCAGCTTCTTCAGAGTCACAGCTGATGGTGGGAAGCTGACAGTCCGGCAGCACACCGTGACATTTTGTCCCTCCTGGACCACCGTGGATGGCAGGACAAGTATTGTGGTGTTCCGCGGAGGAGCTGGACAACAAGAAACCAGACAGAAAAATTATGGATCACTGACCAACCAGCATTGTTACTGGCTTGTAGGTAAACTCGACCTCTTTGGACGAAAATGAAAAATGGCTGGTGTGTTTTCAGTTTCACTGCTGATGTCCAATCAATGCCATTTGCACAAAAAAGAGAAAGGATTATTTATATATTATTGCAGTCATACCTCGAGATTCGAGTTTAATCCGTTCCGTGACTGAGCTCGCAAGTCAACAAACGTTCCCCATTTAAAATAACTAAAATCATCTTAATCCGTTTCAGGCTGGTATAAAAGCCCCAAACCCCCTAAATTATGAACAAAAGCATATTTTTTTTTATCAATCAACATGAGGAGTGTCTGTTCCAACGCTGTGTAGATGTGCATGCAGATCCTGATAATAATCCCAGACGGGAGGAAACATCTCTGGTAAGCCACCCTGAAACTGTTTTCTGTTCATTTTTTAGTAAGGAGGGTGTTGACGTGGTAAATACCCTTAAAGTTGTTTGTTGAAAAGTAATAGACGTCTTCAAATAAATTCTAGGATAAATACTTTAAATTAAAATGTGTAATTGTTCTGCATGTTATCAGCAGCCATATTTCCGATGGCTTGAAACTGCCGACCTTTAAAGTGACGAAGGCGTCATCACTCGATAGGAACCGTGTGGCTGCGCGGGTTGGATTCCCCTTCTTTAAATAACTTTCCATCCTTTCAGTTCCAGTTTCATTCTACCTTTGGAATGTGTCTGAATATGTTTTTCACAGACTTTTTGTCTCCCTCTCTGTGACTCTGTCGTTCATCCTCAGACTTGGCTGATGGCAACACAGCCTGACAGAACCGGTTAAATCTCGTCTAAGTCGGCCTGTGAAGGCAGCAGGAGGCTGGACGTATCCTCCACATTACTCAGCGGTGGGAGTCAGAGTTTATTTCTGTCCAGAGAAGCACTCACCATCATGTGAAGGAGTGAGAGGTCGCTTCTCCGATAAGAACCGTCAAACAAAAAGCAAAAGAACAACTGAAGACTGACCAGACATGTTGTCTGGTCTGAGCCAGACAACACGTCTACATGTAGGTCCGAGCCTGCAGACATGATTCAGGGTTAAAAAATATGCTGAAAAACATCTGAATCAGTAATAAAGATGACACTCAGTGAATGTAAACGGCCATGTCTAACTGCGCTTCTGGCTGGTAGTTCCCAACACGGATGAAAAAGAAAAACTTATTGGTTATTTTTTTATTATTACTTTGCAAAGTTAGACCAGAACTGGTACCTCTGACACTGATGGCACTGGTGACCAGTTGTGATCCGTACTGGTTGGAGGCTTCACACTGGTACTGGCCAGAGTCTCCCATCAGGGCGGAAGCCAGGCTGAAGGTGAGTATGGGGGAGGAGGTGGAGTTAGACTTCTGAAGCTCCACTCCGTCTTTCATCAGCAGCAGCGTGGTGGGCGGAGCTCCATCTGAGTGGCAGGTGACCATGACCTGTTGACCTTCCACCACCTGTTCACCTGGACTCACCGAAAGGGTAGTTCTTCTCGGGGGATCTGAAACACCAACAGACTGGAGGATCAATGGACGCCTGGACCTGGTGTTCAGGTGTAAGACACGACAGCGGCGAACAGTTCCATGTCTGCGACACAGCTTTTATCATGACTTACTGCAGCTGGCACTGTTGCCAGGTGACAGTCAATTCAGACACAGCTTAACGCTAAGCTAACATTTCCTCCTATTGAAAGTGTTTCTATCTTATCTCCTCACTCACAGTGGACCTGCAGGCGGACTGTGGTGCTCCTGGTCCTCCACACATCTCCATCCTCCATTAGCAGCTCGGCCCTGCAGGTCAAAATCTGCTGATCCTCCTCAACTCGGTGCTGAAGAACAGACGAGATGTTCAGCAAGGAACCCGAGAACCTGAATGACTCTGACTTCAGCGATCTGTTCCCCGAGAGCCACTGGATCCTCATTGGATTGTCTGACAAGACGTTGCTGACATTACAGTGAAGGTCAACCTCCTGACCCAGCAGGACAGGACTGGGATCCTCCAGAACCGGGTTGGATGGAAAAGCTGGAAGGAAGAAAAACAGATAGAGCTTCAGTGTCCGTGGTGTTACAGCGAACCACTGCTTGATCTGCTGGTATGGATCTGCTCCCTGAAGAACACCTACAGGTAGCGAATCTGGACGTCTACACCAGCATTGTGTGCCCACCTTTAACATTAGACACTAACTATCCACATGCCACTAGCCGCCCCCATCTAAAAATTCTGTCTCAGTTGTTTTAAAAAAGGTCAAACTGGATGAAGCTTGTGAACCGTCCAACCTTGAACGGCTGTCGCTGGTGTCTG
The DNA here is from genome assembly GCA_013358685.1 of Antennarius maculatus. NCBI lineage: Eukaryota > Metazoa > Chordata > Actinopteri > Lophiiformes > Antennariidae > Antennarius > Antennarius maculatus. Next base: position 24,419,652 of record CM023610.1, on the reverse strand, counting down.
CATGTTTGCGATAAAGTCTGTAGCCCAGATAAAACCGATCCAGGTCAGGGTGTTAAAGCTCTGGAAGCAATCTGACAAAACCAGTTGATGAGAGTCTCAGTGTTTTACTGGGGGGGTGTTTGGCTTCCCTGTTGTGTCACTTCCTGTCTGTCAGAGTCTGTCCTCCTCTCTTCAGATGAGAGACAGATGTGTTACAGGAAGTGTTCCTGCTCTCCAATAGTACCAGATTTGTCTAAACAGACCTGCAATACAGTCTCAGTATCAGATGCAAACCTGATGACTCGTCTTTTCCCCTCAGCAGACAGGAGATCTGATCCCAGAGTAGTTCTTTAACAAAGGTCTAAGACTGTGTGTGTGTGTGCTTCTTAACAAAGATTGTGATGTGATGCAAATTTCTAAGGTGCTGGACTCACAGTAGACCTGGATCTGGGTGTATCCGGTCCTGCTCACTGAGTCACACTCTGCCACACAGCTGTAACCTCCCTGGTCCTGGAGGTCCAAGTTCTGCAGTTCAATCAGGGACACTCCGCTCTCCTTCTGCATCCTCTGGAGGATCTGGTTCTGGTCTGTCCTCCTCCAGGTGAGCGTAGGAGCGTGGACACATCCAGAGGCTCTGCAGGTCAGGACCAGATGGTGACCTCGCTCTGCAGCCGAGACCTGAGGACTCACCTTCACCTGCAGGGGATGAGCTGAAAGGAGATCCACACCTATTTGATTCTCACAGAGAAGCTTCTGGTTTCACCTCAGTTCCAACCAGATTCAAAGCGGTACCTCTGACTGTGACGGAGCTGGTGACCAGTTGGGACCCGTACTGGTTGGAGGCTTCACACTGGTAGATGGCGGAGTCTTCTGGCAGGGCGTGGGAGAAGTTGAAGAAGATCATGGAGGAGGAGGAGGATGTGTTGGATCGCTGAAGCTCCACCCCCTGCTTTCTCAGCACCAGCGTGGTGGGTGGTGCTCCGTCAGATCGACAGGTAAACATCACCCGTTGACCCTCCACTACCTCCTCACCTGGACTCACTGACAGAGAGGTGTTGGTGGGAGGACCTGTGGGGAGGAGGGGAGGAGACAGGAAGTATTATTGAGCTAGGGAAGAGAATCTACATCACATCGACCCTGTCCCACTTGTCCTGCACAAGGTATTAAACTGTGATAACTACCTGCTACTACACCTGATACTACTACTACTGGTGCTACTTCTACTAGTATTAAACCTGTTACTACACCTGGTACTACATCTGATACTACTACTACTGGTGCTACTTCTACTGGTACTACTACTGGTACTTTTGCTACTGGCACTACTACTGATACTACTATTACTGCTACTAGTACTATTCTTCATACTACCACTGGTACTACTACTGGTACGACCACTGGTACTTCTGCTACTGGTACTACCACTGCTACTACTACAGGTACTATTAGTGGTCCTACTGCTGGTACCTCTACTGGTAGTACCACAGGTCTACCACTGGTGCCACTACTGGTATTCCACCTGGTACTACAGCTGGTACATCTACTACTTGTACTTTTAGTAATGGTACTATTCCTGGTACTGCCACTGGTACTACTAATGGTAGTATACTGGTAATATTCCTGGTACTATTGCTACTGATACTACTATTGCTACTGATACTATTCCTGATACTATTGATATTACTTGTGTCCACAGCTCAGAAGATCAGAGAAACTGAGTACCTATTTAGATTAAAATAGTGAGGAACATGTTCGGTCTTGCTCAGAGGAACTGTGGCAGTGCCTTCAGAGATAGGAAATACAACTAGAGCTACACTGGTACCTTGAACAGTGACCTCCAGGGTTGCGGTCTGGTTTCCTTCGGTGTTCTCGGCCTGGCACACATACCATCCAGCTTCTGCTGGACTCACTGAATCGAAGACAAGGTGACTGCCAACATCCAATGGCACCAGCAGACCACTTGAAGTCCTGAAGCTCCAGCTGATGAACGGCTCGGGGTTTCCGTCAGCAGAACAGTTGAGAATGAACGGAGAACCAACCCTCACCAACACAGGGTCTGATATGGTCGTGATGACAGGAGAGTCTACGGAGGAGGATTCAGAGGAGAGTTCACTTCCATTTGTTTTTTTCAGTCCTCACATCAGCCTCATTCCCTGATATGAGCATAAGTTCAAAACAGATATTAGTTAAACTCCTAGGACTCACAGAGCACGTCTAGTAGGACGGTGGTTTCTCTGGTCCTAGACTCTTCTGGCAGGTTCTGCAGGTCCAGCGCGGCCCTGCAAGTGATGTTTGCCCTAGAGTCCTGCTTCAGAGGGGTGAATTTGTATTCAGAGTGAACTGAGCTGGATCCAGAATCTCCCACAATGCTCTGCAGGATGGTGTCTCCTCTGAGCCAGGTAATGGTCAGCAGTTCAGCAGGATAAAGATCAGGCACCCGACAGGTCAGGGTGGACTCAGCACCCAGCCTCAGTTGGTCCTGACCACTGATCACAGGGGCTGATGGGAAGGCTGGACACAACACAGATTCAAAGATTAGACACAAAACAACCAATCAGAGACCAACTAGTCGATAACATCTCAGACTGCACCTGCAATTCCCTTCTCACCCCCCAGTAGCTGGTCCCCGTCTAACAGAACCATATAGTAGACGGTTCCCTCCTAACAGAACCCTCTAGAAGCTGGTTCCCTCATAACAGAACCATTCAGTAGTCAGTTCCCTCCTGACAGAACCATCTAGTAGCTGGTTCCCTCCTGACAGAACCATCTAGTAGCTGGTTCCCTCCTGACAGAACCATCTAGTAGCTGGTTCCCTCCTGACAGAACCATCTAGTAGCCAGTTCCATGACTAAATTTTTTCGAACACTAGCATGTCTTCCTCTTGGCTTGTCTACTCACAGTAAATGTGCACTTTGGTTTTGACCTGTCTGCTGTCTTCTCCGCAGGTCACTCGACACAGCAGCGTTCCCTCGTGCTCCATCATCACAGGGTCAAAGGTCAATACCGACTGAGTGCTGTTGGTGAACACCGAGGCCGTCAGAGGTCGGTCACCCAGCAGAGACCAGGAGACCTTCGGCGTCACAGGACAGTCCTGAACCTGACACCACAGCTGGCGACGCTCCCCCAGTCTCATCAGGGGATCCTTGGGTGTCACACCGACACGCAGACTTTGAACGCACCATGACGACATCAGCAGCACAGCTGTGAGGGTAAACAACAACTACACTGATTTAACCTGCAGTAGATGAAGCGCTCTCATGTGATTGATTATTAGTTAACATAAAGTCTATCAGATTGTAACTGAACTGATTAATCTGATCTTTTGATAATTAATTAATGTCTAAAGTCATCTGATCAGGACTGTGGGTTTGGTACATTTTCACAATGTTCACTTTGATTTCATGAACAAAATGACGAATTGTTCAGGAAATAATCAATACATTTATCAAACACCAGACTGATCTATAGGCGTAGCTCCTGAACCCTCAACTATTGAACACTGTGCTGCGTTCAGGGACCCCAAACTCCTGTTTCCTTGTTAGTTAAAGTCGATCTGAAGGAACAAAGTCCCAAAAAATGGAGAATGAAGTCACATAAAACTGAAAAAACCTTTATAATCATAAAACTCAGAAGGGATGAGGAGCTGCTGATTAAATTACAGCTGATAAACATACCTGATCAATCACATTATGGGATATCCGATTCATTTCCAGTTGAACTTTAATTCCTGACTGTTTTAGCTCCACATAAATGAAATTCCACATCGTTTCTCAACATGTGGCTCTCGACCCTTGAGGGAGTCCCTTCAGCTCCAGAAATCTGATCAACTGCTGTTTGATCAATCAATAAAAAATGAACCGAGAACTGATCCAGTCATTCATTTCACATCTCCTGTTCATTGTGACGTCAGTATTGATGTCACAAACAGCAAATACATGATTGAAGATTGAGACATTCAAGTCCAATCTGACCTGAGAGCAGCGGAGAGGAGACTCTGCAGACAGGAAGCGGAGACATCGTCCTCATCTTCTGAACGAGCGAATGCATGAAAGGATGAAGCTCCTTCTTTGTGTCGAGGTTTCACTTCAGCTGGTTTTTAAATCCTCTGAGGAGGAGACGCCGCCTCCTCCTCCTGTTGTCTCTTTATCTGATGGAGAGGTAGCAGCGCCCTCTGGTGGACGACTGGACTGGAAATATCTATGTTGGAAATAGTTATAGTCAACTTCATTGTCAAATGTACCATGTATGCACGATATTGTTTTGACAAAACGGCATGATTTAGATTTTCTCATAATTTTTTAAAAACTTTTCTACGTTTTCATATTTCTTTATTTTGTTTTCATATTCAGATCATCAATTTGATTAAAATTTATAATTCGAAATGTGTCATCCACCTGCATGCGTGTTGGAGGATATGCAACAGCGAAACACGTGAACGTGTCCACCCACAGCCGCGACCAAATGTCACGATATTTAGATTTGAAATGAAAGAAAATTAGAATTTGGTTTTGCAATTTTAGCCTTTGTGATGTTTTATTTTTGTAATTTATTTAATACTAATGGAATAAAAAGACAAAATATATAGAGCTGTAAATAAAAAGTTGCGCCCACCAGCGTGATCTGACCCTCCAATCAGAGGAAGGGAAAATGCTGGCGTTGTAAGGTGAATTGGAAATCTGATTGGTTAAAGAAATTGGTTAAATTGCCAATGTAGTTTAAATTACATTGGCCAGCAGTACTAATCTTGAAGGCCCGTGGCAGATTATTGAGCCCTGGCAACACATGGAGGCTAAAATCTGATTGGACAAACCCTGAAACCTCCAGGGATACATCCTGTAGGAAGAACAGCCAATAGAAACACAGCGAAATGGACTGGGAATATTCATTGGTTGTAGACGGAGGAATCAGACTTTGTTGCAAAGCAGAATTTGGTCTCAAAAGTAATCAACCAGTAGAACAACTTCATCCAACCTTCTACTATATGCAGTGACCTCGTTTGCGTGCCCGTTTGCGTCTTTGACGCACATTTTTTGACAGGAATGCACGATCATCAGATAACATGTGTCCCTGGGATGCAATCTTTAAATACTTACAATTGAAAAAAAAAATCGATGCTACCTTCTTCCGAGATATAATATTGGGAAAAATGCACTTCCATTTAACAAAAATATTCACAATTTATCCATTTCTCCACTTAAATTTTGAACCTGGAAATCGCCATTATGTTTTGATCTCGCAGAAGTTTCTCGTCACGAGACTCCTCTGCTTGTTTCAGCCTTATTAAAATCAACCAGGGACGGCACAGTGGCGCACTGGGTAGCGTTGTCGCCGCACAGCAAGGTGGTTCCGGGTTTGCATCTTGCTCTTTATTGAGTTTGCATGTTCTCCCAGTGTCTGCATGGGTTCTCTCTGGGTTCTCCGGCTTCCTCCCACCACCAAAATCATGTGCTTCAGGTTAACTGGCCGGTCCCAAATTGACCATAGGTGTGAGTGTTCGCATGCGTGTTTGTCTGCGTCTCTGTGTGGCTCTGCGGTGCACTGCCGACGTGCCCGGAATTTCCGCCAGTTCACGCCCTATTCCAGCTGGGATAGATGGATGAAGCAGTTGTGACAATGAATGAATGAATAAAATTGACCAAACAGCGACACAATGTTTGCTCATTTTACACGCTGCAGTGACAGAGCGACGAGATAATCTCACATTATCACCATGCCTCCAAAAAAGATGCAAAAGGTGGAGAAAACTCAAGTGACAATGCAATGAGTGCTTTCCTGAATAAAAAACAAAAGTTAATTAAAAGAAAGAGACAGATATTACTGTGCAGGAGAAAATGCAGAAGAAGCCGAGCAAAAACCAGCAAAAACTCAATAAGTACTGAATTCAGTGGTTCTTAACCTTGTTGGAGGTACCGCACCCTGCCGGTTTCATATGCTCACTCACCGAACCCTTCTTTAGTAAAAAAAATAAATATATTTTTTTCAAATTTAAGACATAAGTACAGTATTTTCTGCACTATAAGGCAAACTGGATTATAAAGCGCACTGGATTATAAAACCATATCTGAGAACTCTTCAATGAATGGTCTATTTTAAAACTTTTTTCATTGATAAGGCACATTGGATTATCAGAAATTGAGAAAATTAAAGGCTTTTAGGTGCGGAAAATACTGCACATGTTTTACTGGTGTATTTAATGAATTGTGTATTAATGTCACCTTTTTCAAAGAACAAAACCAAGACAGTGCATGAACTCACATGAAATGACCTACCTGCAAATCAGTGTGACTTCTGCTGTTGTTATTGACAGACCAGTTCAGACATGCGTGGCTTCACCTTGACAAGTGTTAATCTGTCATTTTCACAGCAAAGTCTGTTTCTGTTGTTTTCCATGCAGCTTAAGGAAGCGTTCCTTTATTTTTGCCAGTGCCAGACTAGAGTTGCTCAGCTTGACATTACAAATCATGCAGAACGCTGACTCCCATCACGTTCCGTTATACAGTACATGTAAATTCATGATGCACATATTAGTCCAACCACTTTCTTTTTTTTGCTCAACATAGTTACTATGAATTATATTAAGAAAGCAAACAGATGACGTACCATCATGACAGGCATAAATCGACTACTGAGTGCGCAAAATCCCATGTAGCACAGGTAGGCTAATCGATGTAGCGTGATCACCTGCAGCCAGTGATGGATAAGGGGGGCGTCATCATGTCATCATGAATTGACATGATGTGTCAAACGTACACAGTGATTTGTGTATGTTCGGCAAAAACACCCAACACATTGTGTCGGTGTTTTGTCTTGACCTCCGTCTCCGACGAACCCCTGAGACCGACTCACCGAACCCCTAGGGTTCAATCACACCCAGGTTAAGAACTGAAGTCAATTAGAATTATTTTGATAGATCAAACTTACAGATAAGATCATTTAAACTGTTGTGAAGAGAATCAGTTTCTGTTAAACCAGAAATTCCAGGAGTGAAGGAGTGACACATGTAAAAGCAAGTGATATGATTATATAATGACTGCCAAGAAGACAACTCCCTGATCACCCAAAGAAAAGTCAACAAGAGAGTTCATCTGGTCCAGAAATGTATGTCTAAGAAATAAAAGGAGTTGTTTTTTTAAATTTCATCTTAAAAAAATGTGAATGAATTTTTGTTACTAGCACTTGGACATCTATCAACCTATCGCCTATCAGTAATCTTCCTGGCCCACTTGGGTCATCAGTTTGACCAACTGAAAAATCTGGGTGTGATTTGTTTGGCTGTTTCTTTTTCTTTTTTCTTTTTTTTTTCATTTGACAAACAACTAAGCTCTGTTGCCAAAACCATCTTTCTCCAGCTGAGGTTACTGGACAAACTTAAGCCTTGAATGTCTTTTAAGGACTTTGAGAGGGTCTTTTGTTCTAATTTAGGAACTTATTCTGATTACTGTAACTCTCTGTACTCTGTACGTGGGTGTGGATCATTGTTGACTTAGTCATTTATACAGGTAGTTGGGGAAAAATTCGGCTTAGAGCTCTGAGTTTATCCAATAATATGTCACTGGATGTTCCAGATCACGCCTTATAACCGCAGATGACAGAACCTTTGCAATGGCTGCAGTCACAAACTGTTTGGGGTGACAATAACTCAGTCCACTAAGTCTTGGGCTGGAGATCATAGAGTCACCGGTTCAAGACCCACATGGATCAAAAATGGAGCACTGCCAAGGTGCCGTTGAGCAAGGCACAGTCTCCCAACAACCTGCTATACCATCACTCTCGTGTCATTTTGCACACCTACATGCCCCCATGTGTGTGTGCGTGTGTGCAGGGACCTGTACATATACACGTGTGTGAAAATAAAAAAGACAAGAGAGTGCAAATAATTTCCTTATGGGGATAAATAAAGTATACACTAATCCCACATTACTCGCGGTTAATGCGTTTCAGGAATCACACGCAAAAACGAAATTCTGCAATATAGCTACAAGATACAAGATATCACCGAAGCAGCTCCAGCCTAACGTATCATTTAAATGCAAAACATGTGAAGGACACAGAGTTGAACGTTAGCTTACCCTTTTAAAGGAAAAGCCTGTCGGCATCTTGCTATTGAGTTGCCTTATTTAGAGGCATGTTATATTATTCATTTTGAATTGCTGTATTGAGTCAGCTTTAGTATTCATTTTGATTGAGAGTCTACTTATGTGCCTATTTGAGACTCAGCCTTATTTTATTTCTGAATTTTATTTATTTTATTTAACTGTATTTGTACTACATTTTTGAGAAATGCACCTGGCCTAATTGGTTTGCTGATGTGCTTGGCCTTTTTTCTTTTGAATTTCATTTATAAAACACACATAACCAATAAAAATGTGGATTTCTAATCTTCTCTTCTTGGTGCATTCTATTGATTAGTCATGCACTACAATTTTTTAATGTCCTAGAATTCAAATTCTTTATTTGGGTGCCTTTAGCTGGTATGAGATTAAAATGCGATTAATTAGATTACTTAATTACAAATCCTGTAATTAATTAGATTAATTTTTTTAATCGCCTGACAGCACTGGTTTAAACATTTATGAACCCTCCCCATACTGATATTAAACCACCTTCTATCTGTATTACCTTTTCCCACACTCTGATAGACTGTTGAAAGCAATTCTGTGTCTCACGTAAGTGCGCTGCGTTCCAAGACCCACGGAACGCAGCGCACTTCTGGATACTGTCAGCCAATAGAATGCGCGTAGAGTATCACGTGGCTACCTACTAAAAATCTGCGATGAGGTGAAGCCTCACGTGTTGATGCGTGAATGTGGGAGGGATTACTGTACAAGAAAAAATGACAGAAGACAACATGATAGTCGAGTCTTTCAAGTCTCAACTTATATCCCATCTTTTCTCACTGACTTCCAGCTTGAGTTCACACAGAGATGACGCGTTCATATTTTGCTTTGTCATTGTCGACTGTGATTGTTTTGACAACTTAAAGCTTAATCAATCAGAAGAGGCGGAGAGGTTTGATCCAAAAGGATACATTAAACTGCTGTCTCGTCAGGAATGTTGTCCTGAATGATCCTGAATGCTGTTGCTCCTTTTTAATTGGGTTGGGCCGCTTTGAAATGTTCTAGGTTTTTTCCATGAATCTCCCATTTAGCCAAGCTTAAAACATGAACATTGTCTTAAATAACAAAATAAATAACAAATTACAAACTAGGATAATGTCTTTCTTTGTTCTTGACACTTTTTTTTATCCCACATCTAAATATATGAAAATGTGTTCACAAATGTGCTTTATGTGTTGGTAGAATTTTTAAAAAAGTTTCATAGAATTATTAAATATAAAAAGAAAATAAAGTCCCATTAGAAGGTGAAAATCACCTCTTTAATTGGATAATTAATTGATGAATTAATTAAAAAATAGATTGGACACTGATCGATAACACGTTTTCATTTTCATCAAATCATGCTAAATGAAACGTTCAAATTTAAAATGGAATGTTGTTTTCGTCATGACGTTGGTTTCTGATTGGTTAAACAAGGAACGCCCTCCAGCTGTCAGGTCTTAATCTGTTAATTAATTAGTCAGTCAGGTATTAATCTGTCTGTTCGCAACACCCGAACATTACAGTACAGGAGAGGTCAAGTATCTCTACCTCCAGTAGTTTCCTCTTCATCATGATGAAGCTGATCCTTTCTCTGGCTCTCACCTGGACTTTCTTCAGCTCAGGTAACTGCAACTCATCTTTGAGGCCTGATTCATTCATCAGTATTGATCAGTTGATTATCATTTATCTCTAGCCGTCATGTTGTTCTCTTTGCAGCAAATGGAGTTGGTTTTTTTTTGTCAGTGCAATGGTACTACATGTACTGGAGACAGGGTAGAATGTTCTGCAGAATTTGCGTGTTTAACAGTCATCACTAACGGTCAGTGTTTCTTTATCACAACTCTTCTGTTAATTTCGTTTGTCGTCTTTCACCATCAGTATCTAACTATCTTTGGTTTTGTAGAAACCATATTTGGGAACACAACAGTGTTGAATCAGAAGGGATGTGGGCTGTTCAGCATATGCCCAAAACCAATCAATCAGACGTTTTCATTCAACATTGGTAATGCCAGTTCAGACACAATTCTTGAATGCTGCAGATCAAATAGCTGCAACTCTGGACCTTTTCCAGGTAAGTATGAATGAGTAGAAATAATTAATTCTCATCAGCGTTCTTTGTTCCTCAGATAAATGATTTTCTGTTCTGTTTCAGTTATTATGATTCAGGCAACTAACAACCTGACATGTTGTCTTGATGCTCAATGCAACGGACAAGTCCAGTGTGAGGGAATACAGGACCGCTGCATTAATGGATCCGGTGAGACTAATAATATAAGTGAGACGATAACAAGTTCTAGATCCCGCATTTCCCTTGGGATTATTAAAATATGTATGTATGTATGTATGTATGTATGTATGTATGTATGTATGTATGTATCTATCTATCTATCTATCTATCTATCTATCTATCTATCTATCTAGATGACGACTCTCATGCTCTCATTCCTGCTGTGTTCACATTAGTGTCTGAAGTGTTTTTTTCATAGACCGTGATGTCTCATTTACAGGGGTCATACAATCAACATCCACATCTGTCTTCGGCTGCGTGTCTGCCAACCTGTGTCCGAACAGCACAAACCCACTTCCCAACATGACTGTGTCATTCAGCAATGATACAACCTGTTGTAACTCCAGTCTGTGTAATGGGTCTCCAACCACAATGACTCCAACCATGGCGACTCCAACCATGATGACGCCAACCATGATGACTCCGACCATGATGACTCCAAACATGACGACTCCAACCATGGCGACTTCAAACACGACTGCAAACACGACTGCAAACACCAGCGATGCTCTCTCCATCAGTCTGGGTTTGATCCCTCTGCTACTGGGACTCTTTCATCTCTTCTAGAAGAAGAAGGAACCTCACCAGCAGGTCCTCATGAATATCCATTATTATCACACTTTAACATAATCAGTCAGGGAACGTTTGTGTGTTTCTCATCATGTATATACAGTACAACCACTCAGCATTCAGAACATGCATCACTCTGCCAAGGTCACCACCTCAAAACCTGCAGAACCAGAAGACGTGTTTGAAACTCCATCAGAGAAAATGTTTGAATAGTTTATCAACAGTCAATCATCACCATGACGATGTGGCTTGACTGGAATCTGATTGATGCAACACGACGAATGCTGGAAATTTGTCCCAAGACTTTTGAAACATGTTTATCTGCAGCAATTTGAGAGTTAACAGAAGATGTGATTTTAATGCAGGTGAAACTTTTTACCCTTTGTTAATAAATGAGATCCATTCAAATGACCCGATTTTAAATGATCTCAGATAGATATTGGTGGTGACGTGATGTATCCTCCTATCTCTGGTTGTAGGAGCCGTATTTCAGTTTCGTTACACTTGCTTATGGAATGAGAATGAATACATTGATTTAAATGATTGAGTTACAGAAATGCAGTTTTCAAGCTAGAAATGATTTGCTTAACGCCATATTAACCTTAGATACCCTGAGCAGTATCTCACCTGTAAACATTTACCTGATTATCTATCATGTGGTAGTAGACACGCCCCTTGAATGTGTGTCAATGTTGGCTTTAACAAGTCCATCTAATTAGTGCTGTATGGGTTAGATGGTGAGATGGTATAAAAAAGCCGTTTGTTTGAATGAATGGATTGTTCTAAGAAATAAAAATCTAATTTACCTCAGCTCTCTGTGTGCATCGTCTTGTTTGCGTGTCGGAACTCTTGTCATCAACTTCATGGGAGGAACCCTAATACATATTGATCCTCTCAGGTATTTTGTCTCATCATTCTGTTGTATTGTGATGTTGTTAATAAGGTCCTGTCTCTCTGTAGACTCTTGATTATTAATTTAATGTAAATTCTTCTGAACACTGTTTTTTTTTCTTTCTGCTTTTATTGAAGTGGTTTGACTTTATGGGATCAAACAGATTATCAGTCACCAGGATCACACCCCAAGAAACACACACACACACACACACACACACACACACACACACACACACACACACGCATACACAAAAAACCTGTGGTGACAAATTCACCTGAATCTTTGCTAAAGGAAATGGAATAATTTCAATTTACTTGTTAATGGATTGGTTATTTGGATAAATATGAAATAATTTAGGCCAAAGAAAATGCTCCTTATTGTAACTTCAAAAATTCATGGCAAACACACCAGGAGGAATCAGGGAGAATACTGCTAATACTTTTTTTTTTTACAGAATCAGACATAAAAATCACCAGCAGAGGAAAATTAATCAATAAACAAAAAAATCACCTCTAAAGGTAGATACAAAGTAACCAAGGAAATCCAGGCGTGTACTCGTACCTGGAGTAAACAATATAAAGAACACAAATAGAATAACTACAGGAACTAGAATCACTGAAAACTGGAGATCAACTGGAGACGGGAACATGTGGGCAGCAGAAGGTATCTTCTGGCACCAGGAAAGACTTGAAGCTGGTTTAAATATCCAGCTTGTTACAACTAGGAGCAGGTATGACTCGTTACCCCTATGGACTAGGGGAGGAGGTAGAGGATTAGGAAAAGGATCGCCGACAAACAGGATCAAAACAGTATCTTTATGTTTATCTTTATACGTTGTCTTTGTATCTTTAACCGTATATTCATTCTGTTGGGAATTTCCATTTAGCCATAGAAATAACCACAAAACGCATCTGCTTACACAGACATAAATAGCACAACACTTAGTCCTTGTCTACTACATAATTTTTCAAACATAGAAGTACATAGAAGTACCCACAGCACATACAGTAGATAACTGATAGACGAGAGGCTGAGTCAGGCTGCTGGTGAGCTCATCCCTCAAGGAGAACCTATGAAAGACACTATCAAGACCATGGTCAATGAACATTCTGATGGTGAGATCATCCCTCACAGAGTCTAACCCAAACACTATAAAGGTCACGTGCAATGAACATTCGGGGGGCTCTTCTGCAGAGGTTTGTTGTTGTGTCTGTTGGAGATCCCAGCGCTGTATCCTCACCAACTTGTAAACTGCTGAACTTCTCCAGTACACCTTGTTCGAACAACAACTTGTCTCATCATTGAAGATACACTTCTCAACCGAGCTTAAAGAACCGAAGAGGATTTTGTTCAGAGTGAAACCCTAACAATCCATTCATTTTCATTTTCCATACTGCTTTCTCTGCTTTTTAGGGTCATGGGGGTTGCTGGAGCCTATCCCAGTGGACTTACAGGCATGAGGCGGGGGGACCCTACAGACACATTGCCGACGAATTGCGGAACCACAAGACACATCAACAACCCGTCACACCTCTCACTCACACCTACCTTTATCTTTATCATTTTATCTTTATTTTTATATCTACACCTCTAAATCCTCAGTTAAAACAAACTCATGAAAACTATTCAGTGTGTAAATCTGATCTTTTAAGTCCCCTTCATGTTACAACTCTCGTTATATCCATCTGTATTATAAACTGATGTCCCTCCAGGATCAAGTCAGTCATTCTTGTTCCCCCCATTGGCAATCAGGACGCTTCATGAATTAATACGACTTCAGGCCTTTAAGAGATGACGAAAGTCAATCAATCAATCAATCAATCAATCAATCAATCAAGTTTTATTTATATAGCGCTTAATCATGGCAGCAGACATTTCAAAGCGCTTTAACAGACAGAGAAACCCAACTGAACCCTCCAGAGCAAGCATAAGCGACAGTGGCGGGGAAAAACTCCCTCGATGAGGAAGAAACTCTGGGCAGGACCCAGACTCTTTTGGGCGGCCCTCCGCCTCCACCGGTTGGGTGGAAACGAAATCAAAGGAAGATAAGAACAGGGTCGGAGAGAGAGAGACAGAGAGAGAGTGACAGATAGGCCAGATAGAGACAGAGTCAATGTGGTTAAGGTTGTTAAAGTCAAGGCACAATTACAGCTGCGTGGATGACTGTATGGCGGCACGGAGGAAGAAAAGAAGCAGGACCCCAGCCGATGGATAGGTGAGAGGGGTGGTACTGGTGGGCTTGGAGGAGAAGGTCCACAACACATGGAGAGATGGGGGTGATACTGGTGGGATCGGAGGTGCAGGTCCTCAGAGGAAGGTCCACAGCGGATGGGCGGATGAGGGGTGGAACAGTAAAATGACACGAAAGAAGAGAGGCAGCAGGACCCCAGTCGATGGTTAGGTGAGGGGTGATACTGGTGGATGGGAGGTGCAGGTCCACAGCAGATGGTCCACAGTGGATGGGTGGATGAGGGGTGGAACAGTATGGGGGCCCGGAGGAAAAAGGAAGCCGGACCCCAGCCGATGATTAGGTTAGGGATGGTACTGGTGGGATGGGAAGAGCAGGTCCATAGCAGATGGGTGGATGAGGGGTGAATCTGAAAAAAAACCTGTGAGGACATAGAGCACAGAGACTCCAGGGAAGAAGTTTAGTTAGTAGGGTGTGATTGGAGACTTGGAGAGTGAGATCAGAGAAGAGGAGGAGTAACAGAGATGGTTGGAGAGAAGGAGGAGGAGAGAGGAACTCAGTGAGTCTGGATGTTGAGTCTCCAGCAGTGTAGGTCTATATGAAAATTAACGTAGTAACCTAAGTTGCCATTAATTGTAAAATTTATGAAAAAGAAAAGTTTTAAGTCTAGTCTTAAATAATGAGATGGTGTCTGCCCCCCGAACTGAGGTAGGGAGGTGGTTCCACAATAGAGGGGCTTGATAGCAAAAGGCTCTAGCTCCCGTCCTACTTTTGTAAATTCTAGGAACCACCAGTAGGCCAGTATGTTGAGAGCGTAATGCTCTAGATGGATGATAAGGAACTAAAAGTTCCTTCAGATAGGTCGGTGCCTGGCCATGAAGGGCTTTGTAAGTGAGGAGGAGTATTTTAAAATCTATCCTAGCTTTCACAGGAAGCCAGTGCAGAGAAGCCAGCACAGGAGAAATATGGTCTCTGGTACTGGTCCTGGTCAGAACACGGGCGGCAGCATTCTGAATTAGATGTGAAGGAACCCTGATTGATGACGGTGTGCAAAGGTTCAAACATTTCAACTTGTCTGTGGTGAAATTGTCACAACTTCAACGAGACTGGCAGAGGGAACCCCAAAGCACGACAGACAAGCAGGCAGGTTAAGAGTCTCAGAGTATTTAATTAGACAAGCAGGGTTTTGAATCAGTCCAACAGGCAGACTAATCAGATGAGAAGCAGGCAAACAAACAGGGTCCAGGAATCGGGTAGAATCTGGTACTGGAGTACGTCCAAACAGGCAGACAGATCAGATCAGGGGCAGGCAAAAATACATGCTCCAGAGATCAGGCAGAATCAGATACAGAAGTCAAAACTAAAGCAGGTAACAAGAGCTGGAGAGTCAGGGCGAACACTAAACTGGCAGGGAATTGAGGGCTAAACTGGGAATATGAAATGTAGAAGTTGATTAGGGGAGTGGCTCCAGATGAATTGGGGGGAAAAGCCAGTGAATGGAATGAACTGATTGCAAGTGGGGCAGCGCAGGATCTGAAATGACAAGATATGTTAGCTGATGTAGAAACAAACCCCCCCCCAAAAAATGAACGTAATACTTAATTGACAGGTGATCTGACAGAAATCTCTGAATGACTTGCATATTTGATCTGGATCATTCGAATCCCAGACTCTTCAAAGTCTCCCAGCTCTCCACCCTGGAACCCTGCCCTCAGGTGCCTCCAACAGTCACTCCATGCGAGGAACTGGTTCCTCAGTCCCAGCTTGTTCCGACATGTCACAGTGATGCGGCGCCACCTTTGGCCAGTTGGGGGTGTCCAAAATGTCAAGTGACATTTTGCAATCGTTCTGACATACTTCAGTAGAAAAATCAGATCTTGATAGATGTGCAGGTATTTTGTTGGTTTGCTCGCTGCCTCAGGTGGAAAACTTCAAACTCTCTCATCTATCGTTGGCAGCCAGTGATTTTAATTCTGTGGTTTTCAAATCTGTTTAGACACAATTTGTAAAAGGTATTCGATTTCCGTTACTTCTCCAGAAATGAGTGAGGAGATTCCGCTCAGGAAGTAGACTCTTTTAGTGTCACAGTGACCCAAATGCAGTACACCAGGGAAGAAGTCAACACATAGTTTTAATCGTCAAAATCCTACAACAGGTTGTCAGAATATAAAGCAAGGATTGGACAGACAGAAAAAATCCAGGAAAAAAACCAAATCACACGGAAGTCAGAGACAGAAGACAGGATCCAGGGAACAGGCAAAATATTCAAACACAAAGGACAGATACAGAAACTTTGGAGAATGGGAATAATCACTAACAAACAGGCAGGTAACAGACAACTGAACAGAGTTCATGTGGTGGTTGATACCGGATGAATAACAGGTGGCTGAAGCATCACAAGTGACGGGAATGTCTGTGTAGGTTCTCAGTTATCCAAGTCATGGTTATCCAAAGCTGTTTAAATCAATCCACTGGCCTTTAAGAAAGTTCTTGAAGAAGTTTCGTCTCTCATCCAAGAGGCTTCTTCAGTTCTAAAGGTGGCTAGTCTTGTCCCAGCGGGGTGGGGTCAGTGCTGTCCACATTTCAACGACCGTCGTTGAAACCTGTCTGGCTCTTCAATGATGGTTGAGAGGGGTGTCAAAGTGGGGGTCGTTGAA
Source organism: Antennarius maculatus (assembly GCA_013358685.1). NCBI lineage: Eukaryota > Metazoa > Chordata > Actinopteri > Lophiiformes > Antennariidae > Antennarius > Antennarius maculatus. The sequence continues at coordinate 24,402,977 of CM023610.1, read as the reverse complement.
ATGCAAATTTCACTTTTGTATACTAATGAGGGTCATTAGCTTGAGACACATCACCTGGGTCAATCTGCTGAGACAATCTTTTTGGGAGTTTCCAAAGGACATGATTGTAAATGGGCGAAAGGGGATGTCCCAGGTTTTGTGGTGGTGACCTTGGCAGAGCGATGCATGTTCTGAATGCTGGCTGGTTGTAAATACGTCATTAGAAACACACAAATGAAGACTAAAGTAAATGAAGACTAAAGTAACTAAAGTAAGTGTAACTCCCTTCCCCTTCTGGGACTGGGGAAACCCCAGCCCACCGAAAACCCACACGTCTAAGTCGAGGTATCGGGTCTGCATAGAAGAATGTGTCTTCTGGACCAATCCGATAGTGACAGGTTTTCGGCCGCATCTTCTTGACGTAGTTTCCGTCTCCGATGTCATCCTGTAAACAATCCTGATCACCCTGATCACATCCTGATCACCCCATAAGTGTGAAGACTTCCATACATGGAACTGTTACCTTGGATGTGTGGGGGTGTGTAGGTTTGTGTGTGTGTGTGTGTGTGTGTGTGTGTGTGTGTGTGTGTGTGTGTCTGTGTGTGTGTGATCAAATGTGTACAGACTTCAAGGGTGAGAAAAGATTAGATGAGTTCTGTGAGCTCTGTGTGTACTGGGATAGGGTTCAAATGTCTGCAAAGATTAAATGAGTGTGTGATTAAAGTTGACTACTGTGAAGCTAGCAAAATAGCAAATAGCAATAGCAAATAGCATGAGTATAATGTCTAAATCACTTCAGTTCCCTGACTGATTATTGTTAAGTGTGATAACAGTGGATACATACGAGTGTCACGAACAGGCTTAGGACCCCAGTCAAGAAGTTTTCTTCCATCTTTTAATTAGGTAGTGCAAAAAAATCCAGGAAAATCAAGAAGATTGAAGAATTCCAAAACTAGACACAAGAGCATAAGTACAAAACAATCTGGCCCAGAATCAAAACAGAACCCAGCTTAAAAAGCCTCAGGCTAATCAGTCTCATCAAATCCAGGTGTTGGGAACAACCACAAGGGTAGGGATGAGGCTCCTGCCACGCCCCAGCACAACAGAGCAACAGAGCACCCACACCGAACCGTGACAGTCAGGACCTGCTGGTGAGGTTCCTTCTTGTTCTAGAAGAGATGAAAGAGTCCCAGTAGCAGAGGGATCAAACCCAGACTGATGGAGATAGCATCACTGGTGGTTGGAGTCGTATTACACAGACTGGAGTTACAACAGGTTGTGTTGGATCCGAACGACACAGTCGTGTTGGGAGGAAGCTGGCTGGAATCAATCTGACACAGGTTGACAGACACACAGCCGAAGATGGCAAGGGATGTTGATTGTATGACCGCTGAAAGTGAAAAATCAATGTCACTGGACAAACTGTTGATCTCAACCAATAATAATTCATAATTATAATTTCATAATTGCATAAAGCATAAAACAAACATGAATAAACAGATCAGTGTGCCGTGACAGAACACCAGGAATGCCATTGGAAATAATCCAGTCTCACATAATTAGTGTAAAAAAATGCAGTTGTTGAATGTCTGTGTCTGTCGTCAAGAGCAATTATGCGTGTGTTTATGTGAACAGTTGTAATTGACAGCACAGATACTTCACAATGGTGTTTATTTAAACTAATTGAGCAAGATTGGACTATTTCCCGTGGCACACCGGTTATGGGAAACGCTGGAAAAGATTGGAATGAGAACGAGCCTGATGATGTGTTTGATTTTTATGTTCATACATGTGTTGACGGACGCTGGTAAAGACAGTCTATGGAAGAATCAGTTCAGACACTAATGTGAACACAGCAGGAATGAGAGCATGAGAGTCTCATCTAGAACTTGTTATCATGTCATAAAGTCTCACCGAATCCTTGAACGCAGCGGTCCTGTATTCCCCTACACTGGACTTGTTCGGTGCATTGAGCATCAACACAACATGTCAAGTTGTTGGTTGACTGAATCAAAGGAACTGAAACAGAACGGAAAGTCATTTATCTGAAGAACATGGAACACTGATGAGAATGAACTATTTCTACTCCTTCATATTTACCAGAGAAAGGTCCAGAATTGCAGTTATCTGTGTTACAGCATTGAAGATTTATGTCTGAACTGGCATTACCAATGTTGAATGAAAAGTTTTGAGTGCCAAAGTGATGGACAAAGGTTGGACGACGCACATCCCTTTTGATTCGGCGTTGTTGTCGTCCTAAATATAGCTTCTATAAAACCAAAGGAGAGTTAGACACTGCTGGAGGAAAGAGAAAACAAACATGTAGAATTAACAGAACAGTTGTGACAAAGAAGTAATTACCGTTAACAGACGCTGTGAAACCTATGTCCCCTGAATTACATGTTGTCAATGCTGTCACGGGACACGTCGTAATACTGTGGGTTTCACACTGGAACATATGAGCTGATCCATCAGCTGATCCATCATCGGATCCATCAGCGGATCCATCAACGGATCCATCAGCGGATCCATCAGCGGATCCATCAGCTAATCCATCAGCTGATCCATCAGATGATCCATCAGCTGATCCATCAGCTGATCCATCAGCGGATCCATCAGCTGATCCATCAGCGGATCCATCAGCGGATCCATCAGCTGATCCATTAGCTGATCCATCAGCGGATCCATCAGCGGATCCATCAGCTGATCCATCAGCTGATCCATCAGCTGATCCGTCAGTTGATCCGTCAGCTGATCCGTCAGCTGATCCGTCAGCGGATCCATCAGCTGATCCATCAGCTGATCCATCCGCTGATCCATCCGCTGATCCATCAGAATACAGGACCGCTGATCCATTAGCTGATCCATCAGCTGATCCATCAGCTGATCCATCAGTTGATCCATCAGCTGATCCATCAGCGGATCCATCAGCGGATCCATCAGCGGATCCATCAGCGGATCCATCAGCTGATCCATCAGCTGATCCATCAGCTGATCCATCAGAATACAGGACTGTTGATCCATCAGCGGATCCATCAGCGGATCCATCAGCGGATCCATCAGCTGATCCATCAGCTGATCCATCAGCTGATCCATCAGAATACAGGACCGCTGATCCATCAGCTGATCCATCAGCGGATCCATCAGAATACAGGACCGCTGATCCATCAGCTGATCCGTCAGTTGATCCGTCAGCTGATCCGTCAGCGGATCCATCAGCTGATCCATCAGCTGATCCATCAGCTGATCCGTCAGCTGATCCGTCAGTTGATCCGTCAGCTGATCCGTCAGCTGATCCGTCAGCTGATCCATCAGTTGATCCATCAGCTGATCCATCAGCTGATCCATCAGCTGATCCATCAGCGGATCCATCAGCAGATCCATCAGGTGATCCATCAGCTGATCCATCAGCTGATCCATCAGCTGATCCGTCAGCTGATCCGTCAGTTGATCCGTCAGCTGATCCGTCAGCTGATCCATCAGCTGATCCATCAGCGGATCCATCCGCTGATCCATCCGCTGATCCATCAGTGGATCCATCAGCTGATCCATCAGTGGATCCATCAGCTGATCCATCAGCTGATCCATCAGTGGATCCATCAGCTGATCCATCAGCGGATCCATCAGTGGATCCATCAGCTGATCCATCAGCGGATCCATCAGCTGATCCATCAGCTGATCCATCAGAATACAGGACCGCTGATCCATCAGCTGATCCATCTGCTGATCCATCCACTGATCTATTTGCTGATCCATCAGAATACAGGACTGCTGATCCATCAGGTGATCCATCAGCTGATCCATCTGCTGATCCATCGGCTGATCCATCTGCTGATCCATCAGAATACAGGACTGCTGATCCATCAGGTGATCCATCAGCTGATCCATCCGCTGATCCATTTGCTGATCCGTCAGAATACAGGACCTCTGATCCATCAGCTGATCCATCAGCATACTGACAATCAGCTGATGGACACAGATAACTGATTACCAACTAATCAACATTGGTGAATGAATCAGGTTTCAATGATGACTTGCGGTTACCTGAGCTGAAGAGAGTCGAGGCGAGAGCCAGAGAAAGGATCAGCTTCGTCATGATGAAGAGGAAACTACTGAGATAGAGATACTTGACTTCTGTATTTTAATGTCTGGGTATTGAGAACAGACGGATTAATTTCTTAACGTTGGAGGCGTTCCTTGTTTAACCAATTAGAAACTGATGTCATTATAATCACAACATTCCATTTTAAATCTGAAAGTTTGATTTGACCAAACCTAAAAAGCATAGATTGATCTGTGTCCAATCTATGCTATAAAACGATTTTTTTCCCTTCATTTATTATTGCTTGGCTCTCTATATCTTTATTTAATCATGGCACAAAGCTTCCACAAGTCCAAATCTGTCACAAAGAGGGTTCAAGCCTATCAACCAGGTGAAACTATAATACAAGTATGTTGAGGTATGATGAAACAAAATGACTCCAAAGAAGGGGTGATTTCAACATTTTGTGTGTTTTCACATCAAGAACAAAGAATAACATAAGTCTAATTCGTAATTTACCATTTTGTCATTTTAGGCCAATTTTATGTTTGAAGCTTGATTAATTGGGAGAGTCTTGGAAACCGTGCAGAACATTCTTATGTGGCCCAACCCAGTTAAAAAGGAAAAACAGCATTCAGGATGACATTCCTGACAAGACAGAGGTTTACTTCATTATTAGAGGTAGACTCTCTTTCTCTCCGCCTCTTCTTTGCTGATGAATCAGTCAATCAATCAATCAAGTTTTATTTATATAGCGCTTAATCATGGCAACAGACATTCCAAAGTGCTTTAACATACAGAGAAACCCAACTGAACCCTCCAGAGCAAGCATAAGCGAAGGTGACGGGGAAAAACTCCCTTGATGAGGAAGAAACTCCGGGCAGGACCCAGACTATTTTGGGCGGCCATCCGCCTTGACCGGTTGGGTGGAAAAGAAATCAAAGGAAGATAAGAACAGGGAAAGAGAACGAGAGACAGAGAGAGAGTGGCAGATAGGCCAGATAGAGACAGTGTCAATACGGTTAAAGTTATGTTTCCCATTGCTAAAGTCAAAGTACAATTACAGTTGTGTGGATGACTGTATGGCGGCACGGAGGAAGAGGCTTCAGACTATGACAACCAGCATAGTGAACATAGCTGCTGAGAGGTTTGGTGTTGAGGAGGAATTGGGGGAGAGCAGCTTTACAACAAGAACCAGAGAGGAGTCAAAATCCACAACATCAGGAAAGAACTGAATACCATGAAGAAACAGCACAAGGAAACCAGTGAAGAAGAGAAGCCACCACTGGCAGAGCGCCGTCTCCTGTTCAGGAAGAGGCTCTATGTCCAGACCAAACAAAAAACATAGTCATGGAGGAGGAAAAGGACGATGGCGTGAGCTGCCTTCATCAACAACCCTTTTGGTTTGCATCAATGAGCTCCTCAGACAGTGACACAGCAGACGAATGGCCTGTTCAATGAATGATTGAATGAATGAATAAATGAATACTTTAATAATCCCAAAGGGAAATTATGTTAATAATTTATTAATTATTATTATTCAATTATTCATTATTATTATAAAGCAGGAGTTTGACCAACACTTCTTTGGAACATCTTGAAAGTCATCTGGAGACGATAAAAACAGCACAGCACTGGTGTTTTGCAAAAGGAGAGTGGATTCCTAAAGAAGAGGACTCCAAGACCATCAGACAGGTCAGTGTCCTCTTCAAGAATGGACACATGGACACTTCAGTGCAGAAAGGTGGCGTCCCCAGTAAGAAGTTGTAGGAAGTGATCATTGCATAGTCAAGAAGGATGGACAACTCTTAAAAGAACATGATAGGAGAAGACACCGTCTTGAAAGCTGCATATGAACAGGGGATCTATTGAGGAACCTTTCATGTGAGGAACCTTTTCATGTCAGCCCTCAGAACTTTTTTGATGGGGACTGTTTCATGTACTGCACTGTAATACAACTGGGCAACAATATATCTCGTATTTTATGTCAAAAATTATCAAAGGTGGTTGATGAGCTGGGGCTACTGACAGGTGATAGGTTGATACATGTCATGGTATTGATGTTTTAAATAAAAAATAAATTAATTTCAACATTTTTAAAAAATCATTCTATTTCTTAGTCATACATTTCGGAACCTGATCAACTCTCTTGTTGACTTTTCTTTGGATGATCAGGGAGTTGTCTTCATGGGGATCATGAAATGATTACATTTCTTGTGCATTTATATGCGTCACTCCTTCAGTCACGGAAGCTCTACCTAAACAGGAATTATTAACTCCTCTTACGTGTACGTTTAATCTGACAAGATAATTCGTGTTGACTTGAGTATTTATAGAATCACGATATAGGCTACAGAAAATGCCTGAAATGTTTGTGAGCTCATCTGTCATAACTCACGCCAAGCCATAGTGAACACCTGTGACTGTGGAACAGTAGAGTGGGAGAGACAATCACCAATCTGCACTTCTGTTCAGCTTTTTTCCGCCAACCTCCATAAGGTATTAGACCATTCAACACTAGGAAGACAGGCAGTGGCAGGTTACTCTATAGACTTTTGGACTCTCCTGGTGAAACCCGACTGGAACCCTATTCAAGGCCTTTTACAGCGGACACCCAGGTCACACACCAAACAGTTCCTTTATGCATGACCATGACAAGTAACCACAGTAAAAGGATCTCTTTTTATTTTATTTATTTAGTCAGTTTATTTTCTTCTTTCCAGACATGTTATTACAACAGCTTTCACTGTCATCAATGTTGGAACATCAGCAACAACATCCGAAAAGAAAAAAAACTAAAACTAAAACTCCTCTGAGATAGCGGAGTCCACATCTTCTTCTGCAGAAGTGTAAGATGAGCCGGAGGAAGCGTCCACATCTGAGCCGCCATCTTCCGGTGGATCGGCAGGCCCATCAGCAGCAGGTCCCCCAGGAGACGGGATGGAGGATGGAGCAGGCTGGTCAAGATGCAGGCGGTAAAAGTCTGCGATGAGCCGAGCGTCCACGATGAACCGGGCTGGAACCCAGGAACGATCCACCGGACCGTAACCTCCCCAGTCCACCAGATACTGCATACCACGTCCACGGCGGCGAGAGCGCGAGAGGTGCTTGACAGCATACACAGGACCACCATCGACAAGCTGAGGAGGTGGAGGGGTGGTGTAGGGGGAACAAAGCGGGCATAAAACTTGTTGAGGGCATCTGCTAGGGAGGGGTCTGTCGGGCCCTGTGCATTCCTGGTGTTAAAGTTGGTGATGCACTTGATGCCCTTCCACATGCTCCGTGGGTCCCCTGAGGTCAGGTGACCCTGGATCTTTTGAGCATAAGTGGATTTGGCCTCCTTTACTCCCTTATCCAGAGCCCTCCTCGCTGCCCTTAGTGCCCCTGCCTCCTCCGCCCTGAATGCAGCATCCCTGGCCTTCAGCAGAGTTCTCACCTCTGCATTCAGCCAGGGCTTCTGGTTCGGGTAGACGGTGATCGTTTTGGTGTTAGAGATGAACCCGAGGACAGAGGAAGTGTATTCCTCCAAGTTCACCTCTCCCCCCTGTGTGGCTGCCTCCCTGAACATCTGCCAGTCTGTGTGTTGGAAGCAGTCGTGGAGCACCGGGGCCGCATCCTGGGGCCACACAGTGACAGTTTTCCTCGTGGGTTTGAGGGATTTCACCCGGGGACGATATGCTGGAGACATCAGGATGGAGATGTGGTCTGATAGGCCGAGGTGTGGCGGGGGATGGACCTGTATGCACTGCGTAGGTTGGAGTATACACAGTCCAGCGTGTTGTCCCCACATGTGGGGATGGTGACGTGCTGGTGAAAGCTGGGCAGTGTCTCTGTTAGTCTTATGTGGTTGAAGTCTCCTGCTACCACGTAAAACGCCTCCGGGTGCCTGGTCTGCAGTGAGCTGAATGTGTCATGCAGCTCACGTAACGCTTCGTTACCATTAGCATTAGCATTAGCACCTGGCAGGATGTAAACAGTGGTGACGAACATCGCCGTGAACTCACAAGGCAGATAATGCAGCCGGCATTTAACAGTCACGTGGTCTATCGCCTCGGAGCAGTAGCTCTTCACCAGTTCACTATTTGTGCACCAACCCCTGTTCACATATGCACACAGTCCCCCCCCCCACGTGTTTTCCCAGATCGATGGTCCCGGTCCGCTCGGAACAGCTGTAATCCATCGATCTGGAAAGCAGAGTCTGGCATGCTGTTGTTTAGCCAGGTCTCCGTCAGGCCGACCACACAGCAGCTCCTCATCTCCTCTGAAGCAATGTCTTTTCAAAGCTTCTTTATTCCGTGGGTTCTTGTTATTGAGGTAAAGTAGGAGACTTAGCCGATCGTCATAAGTTTAAAAAGCTTATTCCTGACAACAAGTCTAATACAGATATCCGGGCTCCACCACAGTCCATGACTGCCAGTACTGCACGGGTCTTACATCAGACGCAGCTGAAGAAGAGCAAATTCTATCTTGGCCCGGTCAAATTTAAACAATTCAAATTAAGAATATGCATGAGGGGATGTGGTGTCTTCTGGACCAATCCGATCGTGACAGGTTTCCGGCCGCATCTTCTCGACATAGTTTCCGTCTCCGGTCTCATCCTGTAAACAATCCTGCCTACTTCCTGATCACCCCATAAGTGTGAAGACTTCCATAAATGGAACTGTTACCTTGGGTGTATGGGGGTGCGTGTGTGTGTGTGTGTGTCAGATTAGACAACTTTGCCTATGTCCTCCAAATGAAACAACCATGTTGTATGTATGTGTGTATGTGAGTGTGTGTCAGACTAGAGAGAACTGAGACCGCTGTCTATGTCCTATGTGTATGTGTGTGTGTGTGTGAATGTGTGTATGTGTGTGTGAGTATGTGTGTATGTCAAATTATATGAGTTCAAGTGTGTGAAAATTTACTGAGACAGAGTGATAGAAACGTTTACTGCATAATTAAAACTAAATACTTATGCAGCCAGCAAAATAATGAATAGCATGTTTTTAAATCTCTTCATTCCCCCTCTTGGCCTCGAAAGAGGCCACACTATAAGACATCAAAGATTCAATTCTTCCGGGGTGCTGATGGGTAAGTACCTCCTTTAATGATGTTGTCTGCTCAGGTGACGTACAGTAGGAGACTGTGGCATACTCACCATGACTCTGCCATGTTGACGCCGGAATGGATGTAGTGAATGTTAGTCGCTTGAAGAATCTTAAATAATCTAGTTTGTCACAAAGCAAACATGGTGAAGGCCTGAGACGCAACAAACGATGTGACTGAATGTTCTATGAGAAAGATAAGTGGGTGGCCTCGAAATATGTGTGCTGTTTTGGTTACCAATGTAGCAAAGCCTGCTGCATATCTGGCGCAAGGTGGCTGTCTACTCTCAATGGGGTCAAGACGAGCACTACAATACATCAAAATGTGTCTTTCACCTTCAACCTTCTGATACAGGACACCATTAGCGATATCATCTGAGATGGAGACATCCAGATGGAACGCAGTGCCTTCATCTGGCATGGCTAAGGCAACCGCCGTAGCCAAAGCATTAACAAGTCTGACAAAGCAATCTGATGTTTCTGTATCCCACTCAAGTTTGGCGGTGGGGTTCTTGTGACCGTGTTGTTTTATCAGTTCACGTAGTGGTGTCGTATGCTCGACAAAACAAGGGATGTAGTGTCTACTGTAACTGCACAAACCCAAAAATGATAGCACGTCTTTTACCGCTCCAGGCCTCGGATGGTGCAGGATAGCAGAGCGATGAGCCGTAGACATTGCAGAACCGTGTGTTGACACAACACGTCCCAGGAAAGTGACGGATTTCCTGCAACACTAATTTCTGTTTGGACACTGGAGAACAATTTCCTAATTAAACATTCAGTGGCTTCTAAACAAATTTCAGGTGTCTCACATGCCAATAAGAGATCATCCACAAACTGTACTAACACACAACCTTCAGGGAACTGCATGTCAGACAACATTGTTTTCAAAGCCTGATTGAAGATTCCAGGGCTGTTCTTAAATCCTTGTAGGAGTCTAGTTTATTGCAACTTGACTCCATGATACCAAAATGCAAAGTATTTTCTGGAATCTGGATGTAGAGGTAAGCAAAAGAAAGCATTTGCCAAATCCACAACTGTGAACCATTTGAATTTAGGTGAGAGTGATGTCGATAGCCTATGTAGATCAGGTACAGGTAGAACTGGAGTTAGCGTTACATCACTTATGGCTCTCAAATCATGTGCCATTCGATAACGTACTCTGTCTGCTTTTTGAACTGGCCTCAATGGGGTTGACCAAGGTGAGTCTGATTCTTCCAGAACACCAGCATTCCACAGTCCACATAGTGTACTCTCCATCCCCTCGTTTGCTGCTTCCGGCCATGGGTACTGTTTTCTGCAAACAACTTGTGCATCAAAAATGTTTAGTACAACATCAGGGTTATCTTCACAATTCCCTACATCAAATGGACCTGTAAACCATATCCCTTCGGGGATAGAATCTAACATTACCTGGTTATCCTCATGATTTGCTAAGTCTCTGCCATGTTTGCGTGAAATGAGGTGATGTTGCAAGGTCGCTGTATCAGTCATGGAACCTAAAATTCTGTGTGATTTAGATGATGATGAGAATTGAACTTGTGAAATTTGTGAATCCTGCCAATCAGTAAGGCTAACTAAACGTTTGACCATGGGTCCCAGTTCCCTCGGCTCATGCCCTGAAGACACTGCCAATGAAATGTGGGGAACTGATGTGCTTCTCATTTCAAACAACGTGCTCTGTTCTGGTGTCAAAATCGTGTGTGCCGCAACGCCTTCAGATGAGATGTAAATGTGCTCGGAAGGTAACTGCCAACTATCATCTATGTGTGATCTGAACCTATCTTCATATGTTTCATCGTGGTCCCTATCATAAAACAGTGTGCAATGTAGTGGATCGATAGGAGGCAAGTAGGGTGCACAGGACTGAATCCAAGGCTTCCACATGGCATACACGGAACACACACCAGGGTCAGCGGAGGGTGTCTCTGGTTGAACCTCTGCCCAGTAGATGTCAGCAGTGGGTGAGGTTGGAACTGGTTGCATCAGCCATTGTCCATTGTGTCCAGCTTCACTGCAAAAAACTTGAGTACCATCTGGAAACCGGACAGTCAAACCTTGTGGTCCGCACAAAATGGTAGCGTTTGTGGCAATTAGTAAGTCTCTGCCTATCAGGTTAACAGGCGTTTTTAGTGATGCAATGAGCCTGTGTCTTAAACAATGTCCCGCTAACACAGTAGGTAATGATTTGGTGAAAGGCAGAACCTGTGGTTTCCCTGAGAAGCCCATCAATGATATGCTGTCTGATGTTAACAGTGACTGCGGTACAGGTGTATTGAAAGTGGAATACGTGGCTCCAGTGTCTACCAGGCCGCTGACAACCTTACTGCACACAGTCATAGGAAGCATTGGTTCCGCCATTCCGCTGCTTCCGGGGCTGCCCAGGCATCCCTAGGCTGTCCATTAGGGGTCCTCCTCCTCCTCTGTCATTGTTTCCTCAGTGTAATATTGTCCATATCGCTGTTGTCCAGTCGGTCCCCCCGGCCGCTGGTTGTTTGGTGCCCATGGATAGATGCCCCCTCTGCCCCGTCCTGGAAATCTTCTGCCTCGAGGTGGTCGTGGACCATACCATTGTGGTCTTAGTTCGGCCTGTGGGCAACTGCGACTCCAATGATTAGGATCACCACAGATGAAACATCCAGGCTGATTACCTGAGTATGATCTGCTGCCGCCATAGCTTTCACATCTTCCTCGTCCTCCTTGGGCCCCAGACCAGCTGCCACGACCCTGCCACATAACACTGCTAGCTGAATTAGACTTCTTTTTATCATTTGACTTGGATCTAGCCTCAGCTAAGTTTAATTTAAGTAATTGTGTCTGCATGTGGTGGATGTCACTGTTGTGGTCAGCCTCTGTTCTCTGATAATGTGTTAAATGATGCACAAGGTGATGGCGGAAACGTCCTTCTGCCATAATCAAGAAAAATGGATCGCCTGTTAATTTGTTCTTCAATGGAAGTGGCAAACCATTCAAGAGAGCTGTTCTAGACAGTGTCTCAGTTACCTCATTGTTGGAGGGATGTGCTCCCGTTGCCATTGACCATTTGGCCAGGCAGTTGTCATAATACACCAATGGTTCCTCCTTACCATCCCATGGGAACGAGGTAGGGGTGTTTCCAAGGGGGGGGCGGGAATTCCTCTCTCAGCACATTAAACAAGGCTCTATCATACGGTCCGAACGGTTTCTCTGCTCCCACACCATACAATCCTGCTGCTGTCTTAACAGCTGAAATTTTCATAGGGGTTAGTGCAGTTCCTAAACATGGCAACATATCTCCTGCTGCTAAACTTTGACCTGAGGTCATGGCTAACATGTGTCCAATCAATTGATCCACTCCTTGAGACAGGGGTGGTAACTTTTTAGCCATACCTTCAACATCATTAAATGAAAACGGTCTATATTCTCCCAAATTACCTTGTTGATTGATTCTCAGGGGCATTTGACGATAAGTCTTACCACTACGCGTGTGTGCCGGGATATCTTCTTCCTCCCCTTCGTCACGAGGGTGTGCTGCTGACTTAATGTACCATTCATTCTCACCAGCTATTTGATTTGTCAATTTACACTCATCTGGAAATCAACGTGGGATGCCAATAGCATCTGTGTAGACTGGACTGTCCTCCAGCATCGTGGTGTATGAGCTCAGGTGTGACCATGTCGTAACCTCAGCCTTGGACACATTGTAAATCTGTATGGGAGAAATGAGACACACAAGTGCACATCTTCCTGCCCAGTTTGGGACAAGGAGTCATTTGTGTCTTGGTTTTAGTCTTGTTAATTGACAGTTGAACTTGATCGAATTGCAACTGTATTTTTCATAAGTCAGTTGCTAAATCATCAAATGTCTTTTGGCATTTCTCATAGAAGTGGCAACATCTCTCCGTCTCCACTCTTTCCCTACTTGACTTTGCTCTTTCTTCAACAACCTCCACTGTCTTCCTTATCAACTTTCTTTTGCACTCGTGATCTTCCAACAGGGATTGCTGATATCCCTTCTCACTTACAACTTCCGCTTCACTTCCTTGTCTTACTTCTTCTAGTTCCTTTCTCCTCTCATACTCCACTCTATCTCTTCTCTGTCTGTCTCTCTCTCTCTCGCTATTATTGCCATTTTTAATCGAAATAGAGTTTGACGTGCATCATCTGTTTCTCCTTCCTCTTCAGTTTTAAACACTCCCTCTTTTATATGCCACAGAGCTTGTTGACTAGCTGGACTAGCTGTGACATTTGTGGTTGATGGGTTATTTTGTGTTTGCTTTAACATTTCTCCTGAGTTTAAGGCCCACTGGTGAAATGTTCCTCTCTACTTTGAGTTGGCATGTTCCTGAATGGAATGTTAGCCTTGTTTTCAAAATAAAATGCCTCCCTATCTCTAGTAAAACTGTTGTCCTTGTCCATGGGCTCCGGCTGCCGTGAGAGGGCCCGTCCCACCGCCAGCCAAAACACCAAGCACAGGACAGGGGGTGTGTTCTGCTGTTTTCTACAGAATTTGAAGGAATCACAATTTTGGATCACACCCCGAGTGAATTTCAAATCATCTTCTATTCTTTTTTTTTTTGCAATTTCCCTGTTTTCTCTAAAGTTTTAAAGTTTTTTAAGACTCTAATAATCCTACAGGGAAATTATTTACCTATGTTAAATACATGTTCAGTCGTATGGCATATGTTACACAAGAATACAGCTATCATGGTTAGACAACACAGCATTCACACTAAATAAACACAAGAGACACAAGTTCTGGGATCAGAAACGGTCTCGTCAGACCTTCAATCAGATTTACAGACAATTTGTTCAATCAATCAACTGTTTAACTTGCTTAATTGGCTGGAATTTAGTTAATCTTTATTTTGGCATCTTGCATAACATTTTACCCCAGGTATCTGATTTTCACTCGGTGGCCGCCATTAAGTGAACCACTGTCTTCTGGATGTCGCCGTTCCGAGCAGTCAGTGGCCCTCCCGGTTTAACCCTATCTAAACTAGTTTTACCTTTTTTTCTTTTCAAGCCTTTCAAACATCACACTCTGTCCCTGACCATTCATTCCATTCATTTCACACAATCTCCCTTCATCACATTCACCTTCCATTTCACACAATACAATGCAATACAACACAATATTCAATAAAACCCTTTATCACGTCTACCGAATCGCCGTCGGAGGGACTTTAACCCAAGAATATTTACCGAATCGCCGTCGGAGGGACTTTAACCCAAGAATATTTACCGAAAATATTTACTGAGACAGAGTGATAGAAAAGTTTACTGCATAATTAAAACTAAATACTTATGCAGCCAGCAAAATAATGAATAGCATGTTTTTAAATCTCTTCACCTCCCAGACCCGCAGCCGGAGGCGAAGCATGTCCATTTTATTGTCCAAAGAACGGACATTGGCCAAGAAGAGTGAGGGGATTGGTAGTCTGTTGGATTTTAGCTGGGTTAGCCAACCAGCCCTCTTTCCTCTTTTCTTCCTCCGGGCACATCGCTTCCTCTTGCCGGTCAGTCCTCGGGCCCCCCCGCACCGCTCCTCCTGCGTTCTGAGTATCCCCAGTCTGCCGAGAGTAGCTTTCACAGTTGGTGGAATCGATGCCGTTTGGTTGTTTCTGATGAAGTACAGTTCGGCTGGGCTGTACTTCACATTTGTTGCTAAGCTGCTGTTCAGATTTTTTCTTAAAGCGCCAAAAATGGGCATAACAGCGGGATCTCCAGAAGCCGCTGCAACCCTGTGCGCTGCCATCATGGATAAATAAGGATATATATATATATATCAGGATGTCTTTGAGTGATGCAACCATCTGTTCTGCTAGCCGCCAGGGCGGATACGTTAGCCATGTGGTGTTAAAATAGACAAATTTGGACGTGGTAGTCACATGATGTGAAATAAATTTCATAGGTTTATATGTAGAAGCCGCATGTTTGGGCATTTCAGTCATATGCAGGGAATTGTACCACAAACTAGTTTGGTACAAAACTTGTTGACACATCATGGCATATGGAGCCACATGTTGAAATATACAATCATGAAAGATGGTTCCCACATGTTAGCATATTAAAGCCACACATCAGGAGGTGGCAGTCACATGATGGGACGTCAAACCAACATGTTAGAACATAATAGTCACATGTTGAAGTGTTTTTCCGCAAGTTTGAAAATCGTAGCTACGTTTTGGAACTTGATAGCCATGTGGTCGACCTGGTGTCCCCGTGTTGGGCAGCGGTTCCTGTTGAAGCCTCAGGCTGAAGGTGGAGCTGATTGGGGAAGCTGATAGAACCCTTTTTTCCTGGATCTCCTCAGGTAGTCCAGTATCAAAGCAGTGGCCGCCAGCCCAGCGGCAACACAGGCAGCCGGGATGATGACGGCACTGAGACCGAAAGGAAGGCTGGTGCTCCTCTCTGCATGAAACAAAGGATTGGTAAAAAAAATCAGCTTTCTACTGACGATAAACCTGATTCTGAACCAAAACGTTAAACCATCAGCTGCTTTAACTGACCTCTGACGATGATACTGAAGACTTTGATCTCTGATCCAAGGTTATTAGTAACATTGACCTGGTAGAGGCCAGAGTCTGGCTGTGACATTGAGCAATAGGAAGGTACCATTGGGGGAGTGCAGCTCTGTTCCATTGGTCAGCTTCTTCAGAGTCACAGCTGATGGTGGGAAGCTGACAGTCCGGCAGCACACCATGACATTTTGTCCCTCATGGACCACCGTGGATGGCAGGACAAGTATTGTGGTGTTCTGTGGAGGAGCCGGAGAACAAGAAACCAGACAGAAAAATTATGGATCACTGACCAACCAGCATTGTTACTGGCTTGTAGGTAAACTCGACCTCTTTGGACGAAAATGAAAGATGGCTGGTGTGTTTTCAGTTTCACTGCTGATGTCCAATCAATGCCGTTTGCACAAAAAAGAGAAAGGATTATTTATATATTGTTGCAGTCATACCTCGAGATTCGAGTTTAATCCGTTCCGTGACTGAGCTCGCAAGTCAACAAACGTTCCCCATTTATTCATTCATTCTTTTTTCTCAATCCGCTTAATCCGCTTACGCAGGTCGCAGGGGAGCCGTTGCCTATCCCGGCAGTCTCAGGGCGTGAGGCGAGGGACACTCCGGGCACGACGCCAGTGTACCACGGAGCCACATAGAGACAAACAATCACTCACACACACACTCACTCACTCCTACGGGCAATTTGGGACCGGCCAATCAACCTGAAGGGCATGCTTTTGGACTCGAACCCGGGTCCTTCGTGTTGTGAGGCGACAGCGCTACTCACTGCGCCCCCGTGCCGCCTTGTTCCCCATTTAAAATAACTAAAGTCATCTTAATCTGTTCCAGGCTGGTATAAAAGGCCCAAACCTGCTAAATTATGAACAAAAGCATATTTTTTTTATCAATCAACATCAGGAGTGTCTGTTCCAAAGCTGTGTGGATGTGGATGCAGATCCTGATAATAAACATCTCTGGTTAACCACCCTGAAACTGTTTTCTGTTCATTTTTTAGTAAGGAGGGTGTTGACGTGGTAAATACCCTTAAAGTCATTTGTTGAAAAGTAATAGACGTCTTCAAATAAATTCCAGGATAAATACTTTAAATTAAAATGTGTACTTGTTCTGCATGTTATCAGCAGCCATATTTCCAACGGCTTGAAACTGCTGACCTTTAAAGTGACTCGATAGGTTTTGGATAGGAACCATGTGGCTGCTCAGGTTGGGTTCCCCTTCTTTAAATAACTTTCCATCCTATCAGTTCCAGTTTCATTCTAAGGAACATTTATTCCTTCGGAATGTGTCTGAATATGTTTTTCACAGACTTTTTGTCTCCCTCGCTGTGACTCTGTCGTTCATCCTCAGACTTGGCTGATGGCAACACAGCCTGACAGAACCGGTTAAATCTCGTCTAAGTCGGCCTGTGAAGGCAGCAGGAGGCTGGACGTATCCTCCACATTACTCAGCGGTGGGAGTCAGAATTTATTTCTGTCCAGAGAAGCACTCACCATCATGTGAAGGAGTGAGAGGTCGCTTCCCCGATACGAATCGTCAAACAAAAAGCAAAAGAACAACTGAAGACTGACCAGACATGTTGTCTGGTCTGAGCCAGACAACACATCTACATGTAGATCAGTAATAAAGATGAAACTCAGTTCAGAGAAGGGAAATGCAACTAGAGCTACACTGGTACCTTGAACAGTGACCTCCAGGGCTGTGGTCTGCATGATTTTTTTTTACTTTTCTACGTTTTCATATTTCTTTATTTTGTTTTCATATTCAGATCATCAATTTGATTAAAATGAATAATTTGAAATGTGTCATCCACCTGCATGCGTGTTGGAGGATATGCAACAGCGAAACACGTGAACGTGTCCACCCACAGCCGCGACCAAATGTCACGATATTTAGATTTGAAATGAAAGAAAATTAGAATTTGGTTTTGCAATTTTAGCCTTTGTGTTGTTTTATTTTTGTAATTGATTTAATACTAATGGAATAAAAAGACAAAACATAGAGCTGTAAATAAAAAGTTCACCAACACTGATTTCAAATATGGAGGTTAGTGCTGAAAGCTAGCCTGTCCGACCTAGCTAGCTGCTACCTAGATCACGCTAGCTAGCAGTTAGCTACAAGCTAGTAATTCTGAGCTAGCAGCTACCAGCTGGCAGCCATGAGCCAGCAGTTACTATAGCGTGATCTGACCCTCCAATCAGAGGAAGGGAAAATGCTGGCGTTGTAAGGTGAATTGGAAATCTGATTGGTTAAAGAAATTGGTTAAATTGCCAATGTTACATTGGCCAGCAGTACTAATCTTGAAGGCCCGTGGCAAATTATTGAGCCCTGGCAACACATGGAGGCTAAAATCTGATTGGACAAACCATGAAACCTCCAGGGACATATCCTGTAGGAAGAACAGCCAATAGAAATACAAGGAAATGAAGCAAATACACTATTGGGAATACGTTATTACAATTTTATGAACACGTTAGAATTTAAATTGTAAGTGTGAGTAATTCTGGGTGTTTTTTTAGGACAGCAGACTGCCCACCACTGCAAATAAGACAACCTCATCTGTTGATGAAGAGTGTGTGATACTGTTAAAAGCTACACTCAAAAAAATAATTGGATGAACAAGATTTTATCATGCCACCTATATTCCATCAAAAGAAACCAAGTTAAGTCAATTAATCTTGACTATGTTGTTTCAACATAACATACATTTGTTGTTGCTACATCATCTGAATATGTTCATTCAATTAGTTTGCCTTTCATTGAATTAAAATCTTTGCATTTAGTTATTCCAGTCAAATTCAATTACATTTGGTCTATAATGGTGAAACATTTTAAATGACCAAAATTCAACCTTGTTTTATGAACCTTGGGTTTCATTTATTTGTTTTGATCTTGTTGAATAAATTAAGGTTTTATTCTTTATACCATTATAAACCCAGAAAAATGACAAAATGCATTACAATTTATATACATATTTTATTTTAACAACAACAGTGAAGAAGACTGCAAACATACAATAACATCAAATCAAAAGGTGCATTTAAGTTCTGGAGGGTAACTCAGGTTCAAACTGTATGTCAGCCCAAACAACAGAGCACAAGCTGTCCCAATGTCCCCCAACTCACAGAGGACCTGAACACCTTCAATCAGGACACCAATGTCTTCTGGGCCATCTCCAGGCTCCGCTCCCTCCTTCCTTATAACATACAATCCCATCATGGTTTGCTCCATTGAACTGTGGGACTCCATGTCAATGTCCTGTTGAGAAAAATACAACAAACACATTTTCTTATGTAGATAAGCAATATAGATGCATACATTCCAAAAGAAGCACAAAAGAAGTACCTTCTACAGTTGGACATTCCAATGAGGATTAAAAATTCAGAGGAAATTAGTACAGAGACAACTGTCACTGTAAAAAAGCTCCAGATTTACCAGCTAGACAAGTAATCTTCAGATTTTAAAATATCACACCATACAGTGAACAGTTTTACATCTGCATCAAAACTAAAAAGAAAACTGCATTTTATTGTTCATTTAGATGGAAATGTCCATGGCTACACAATTGCCAATATGCACTATATCAGCTAATAGAGTAGTATGTGTGCTACTAACTGATAGCAACCACAATCACAAAGAGAATCTGATGCAGTATCACAGTCCTAAGTTAAAAAAAAATAAGTTTCTCAGGCACTTTAAAACTCAAAAAGTAGCTGCTAGCATGATTCCAACACTTCTGTTTGGGCTTCAAATGGTTTGTTTTGCTGTCAAAACTATTGCTTTTTTAACGCTTAATTTTTAAATTTAATATACCAGGGAAATAAATATGTGCTTTGTCCAATTGATCAATAGACTGTTCAGACTGCAAACAGCATTCCAATCAGATTCCCTTTCATATGTGATTTTAAGGGCAGACTGTTCACACTGTTTTTAGCAAGTGTCCAAATGTGGTCTTGCTCTGTTCAGACTGGGCCACATACGTAATTGGCCACATAATCTGATGGGTTGCCATAGCAACGACATCGGGACAGAGGCGTCCTCCATGCTCCGTTAAGCGCAGCGCCTCTTGCGGCACGTAGAGTGATATCACTAACTCTCAGAGCCGATCGGCGTTTTGGAGCTGTTCAGGCTTGTTCAGGCTGAGATGCATCTGCGATTTGAAGCTACCTCCGGAATATGGTTTCAATCTGTCTTTGAAAAAATCTGATTTTATGTGGTATGTGACTGTTCATGCACTACAATTTTGTAATGTCCTAGAATTCAAATTCTTTATTTGGGGGCTTTTAGCAGGTATGAGATTAAAATGCGATTACCGTATTGGCTCGAATATAAGACGCCCCTGATTCTAAGACGACCCCCTTTTTATCAAGACTCAAGTTTGAAAAAAGACATTTTGAAAACCAAATTGAATTTTTATACAGAAAATAATTTACAGTACATCTGAAACAAATGACTATAACAATATATTCGAGAGAAAAAGAATGTTATTTTTGCCTCATTCAATCATACAGAAACTGTCTATCACATCTTAATATCTGAACATTTAAATATGTAAACTAAAGTGCAATCACATTTGTAAATGAATGGTGAGTGGCACCAACCTTGCTACCATCCGAGAACTGACCCACTTTTCTCCAGATTGTTGCTACGTTTCTCCATTTTCTGTTATCTTTTCTCTTATTTTCTTCTCTTTTCTTTCTTACCACTATTTTTTATTTTTCTTCTTCGTGCTATTGCTATTTTTATTTTTCTTCACCTTCACCTGCGATGAGGTGAAGCCTCACGTGTTGATGCGTGAATGTGGGAGGGATTACTGTACAAGAAAAAATGACAGAAGACAACATGATAGTCGAGTCTTTCAAGTCTCAACTTATATCCCATCTTTTCTCACTGACTTCCAGCTTGAGTTCACACAGAGATGACGCGTTCATATTTTGCTTTGTCATTGTCGACTGTGATTGTTTTGACAACTTAAAGCTTAATCAATCAGAAGAGGCGGAGAGGTTTGATCCAAAAGGTTGAATTGAACTGCTGTCTCATCAGGAATGTTGTCCTGAATGCTGTTGCTCCTTTTTAATTGGGTTGGGCCGCTTTGAAATGTTCTGGGTTTTTTCCATGAACCTCCCATTTAGTCAAGCTACAAACATGAAAATTGTCTTAAATAACAAAATAAATAACAAATTACAAACTAGGATAATGTCTTTCTTTGTTCTTGAAATTTTTTTTACCACATCAAAATATATGAAAATGTGTTCACAAATGTTGTGCTTTATGTGTTGGTAGAATTTAAAAAAAAGTTTCATAGAATTATTAAACAGAAAAAAAATATAAAAGTCCCATTAGAAGGTGAAAATCACCTCTTTAATTGAGTAATTAATCGATGAATTAATTAAAAAATAGATTGGACACTGATCGATAGCACGTTTTCATTTTCATCAAATCATGCTAAATGAAACGTTCAAATTTAAAATGGAATGTTGTTTTCGTCATGACGTTGGTTTCTGATTGGTTTAACAAGGAACGCCCTTCAGCTGTCAGGTCTTAATATGCCAATTAATTAGTCAGTCAGGTATTAATCTGTCTGTTCGCAACACCCGAACATTACAGTACAGGAGAGGTCAAGTATCTCTACCTCCAGTAGTTTCCTCTTCATCATGATGAAGCTGATCCTTTCTCTGGCTCTCACCTGGACTTTCTTCAGCTCAGGTAACTGCAACTCATCTTTGAGGCCTGATTCATTCATCAGTATTGATCAGTTGATTATCATTTATCTCTAGCCGTCATGTTGTTCTCTTTGCAGCAAATGGAGTTGGTTTTTTTTGTCAGTGCAATGGTACTACATGTACTGGAGACAGGGTAGAATGTTCTGCAGAATTTGCGTGTTTAACAGTCATCACTAACGGTCAGTGTTTCTTTATCACAACTCTTCTGTTAATTTCGTTTGTCGTCTTTCACCAGCAGTATCTAACTATCTTTGGTTTTGTAGAAACCATATTTGGGAACACAGCAGTGTTGAATCAGAAGGGATGTGGGCCGTCGAACATATGCCCAAACCCAATCAATCAGACGTTTTCATTCAACATTGGTCATGCCAGTTCAGACACAATTCTTGAATGCTGCAGCTCAAATAGCTGCAACTCTGGACCTTTTCCAGGTAAGTATGAATGAGTAGAAATAATTAATTCTCATCAGCGTTCTTTGTTCCTCAGATAAACGATTTTCTGTTCTGTTTCAGTTATTATGATTCAGGCAACTAACAACCTGACATGTTGTCTTGATGCTCAATGCAACGGACAAGTCCAGTGTGAGGGAATACAGGACCGCTGCATTAATGGATCCGGTGAGACTAATAATATAAGTGAGACGATAACAAGTTCTAGATGACAACTCTCATGCTCTCATTCCTGCTGTGTTCACATTAGTGTCTGAAGTGATTTTTTCACAGACCATCTTTACCTGCATCCATCAACCAGCCTCTTATCAGCAGAACACATTTTTATTCAATATTTATACTGCATTATCTATTCAAGTGTTTACCAAAACCAATGTCCCGCGGGAAATAATGCAATCTCGTTAAATTGGCTTAAAAAAAAATGCCATTCTCCAATGTCTATGTTAATATGTGTTTTATGTTGATGTGTTCCTGACATGATAATTAAGATCATCAGGAGTTTATTCAGTGACAATGATGTCTCATTTACAGGGGTCATACAATCAACATCCACATCTGTCTTCGGCTGCGTGTCTGCCAACCTGTGTCCGAAAAGCACAATCCCACTTCCCAACATGACTGTGTCATTCAGCAATGATGCAACCTGTTGTAACTCCAGTCTGTGTAATGGGTCTCCAACCAGGAGAATTCTAGCCACGATGACTACAACCACGATGACTACAACCACGAAGACTACAACCACGATGATTCCAACCACGATGACTCCAACCAAGAAAACTACAACCACGACGACTCCAACCATGACGACTACAACCACGAAAACTCCAACCATGACGACTCCAACCATGACGACTACAACCATGACGACTCCAATCACGATAACTCCAACCACAACGACTCTAACCACGACGACTCCAACCACGACGACTCCAACCACGATGACTCCAACCACTACGATTCCAACCACGACGACTCCAACCATGACGACTCCAACCACGATAACACCAACCATGACGACTACAACCATGACGACTTCAACCATGATGACTCCAACCACGACGACTACAACCACGATGACACCAACCACGATGACTCCAACCATGACGACACTAACCACGACGACTACAACGACGATGACTCCAACCACGACGACTCCAACCACGATAACTCCAACCATGACGACTTCAACCATGATGACTCCAACCACGACGACTCTAATCTCGACGACTCCAATCACGATAACTCCAACCACGACGACTCTAATCACGACGACTCCAATCACGATAACTCCAACCACGACGACTCTAACCACGACGACTCCAACCATGACGACTCCAACCACGACGACTCCAACCACGACGACTACAACCACGATGACTCCAACCACTACGATTCCAACCACGACGACTCCAACCATGACGACTCCAACCACGACGACTCAAAACACGACGACTCCAATCACGATAACTCCAACCACGACGACTCTAACCACGACGACTTCAACCACGATGACTCCAACCACTACGATTCCAACCACGACGACTCCAACCATGACGACTCCAACCACGACGACTCTAATCACGACGACTCCAATCACGATAACTCCAACCACGACGACTCTAACCACGACGACTCCAACCACGACGACTCCAACCACGATGACTTCAACCATGACGACTCTAATCACAACGACTCCAATCACGATAACTCCAACCACGACGACTCTAACCACGACGACTCCAACCACGACGATTCCAACCACGATGACTTCAACCACGACGACTCAAAACACGACGACTCCAAACACGATAACTCCAACCACGACGACTCTAACCACGACGACTTCAACCACGATGACTCCAACCACTACGATTCCAACCACGACGACTCCAACCATGACGACTCCAACCACGATAACTCCAACCATGACGACTCCAACCATGACGACTTCAACCATGATGACTCCAACCACGACGACTGCAACCACGACGACTCTATTCACGACGACTCTAATCACAACGACTCCAATCACGATAACTCCAACCACGACGACTCTAACCACGACGACTGCAACCACGATGACTCCAACCACTACGATTCCAACCACGACGACTCCAACCATGACGACTCCAACCACGACGACTCTAATCACGACGACTCCAATCACGATAACTCCAACCACGACGACTCTAACCACGACGACTCCAACCACGACGACTCCAACCACGACGACTCCAACCATGAAGACTCCAACCACGACGACTCTAATCACGACGACTCCAATCACGATAACTCCAACCACGACGACTCTAACCACGACGACTCTAATCACGACGACTCTAATCACGACGACTCCAATCACGATAACTCCAACCACGACGACTCCAACCACGACGACTGCAACCACGATGACTCCAACTACGACGACTCCAACCACGACGACTTCAACCACGACGACTCTAATCACGACGACTCCAATCACGATAACTCCAACCACGACGACTGCAACCACGATGACTCCAACCACGACGATTCCAATCACGACGACTCCAACCATGATAACTCCCACCCCGACGACTTCAACCACGATGACTCCAACCACGACGATTCCAACCACGACGACTCCAACCATGACGACTCCAACCACGACGACTCTAATCTCGACGACTCCAATCACTATTACTCCAACCACGACGACTCTAACCACGACGACTCCAACCACGACGATTCCAACCACGATGACTTCAACCACGACGACTCTAATCACGACGACTCCAATCACGATTACTCCAACCACGACGACTCTAACCACGACGACTCCAACCATGACGACTCCAACCACGACGACTCTAATCACGACGACTCCAATCACGATAACTCCAACCACGACGACTCTAACCACGATGACTTCAACCACGATGACTCCAACCACTACAATTCCAACCACGACGACTCCAACCATGACGACTCCAACCACGATAACTCCAACCATGACGACTGCAACCACGATGACTCCAACCACGACGGTTCCAATCACGACGACTCCAACCATGATAACTTCAACCACGATGACTCCAACCACAACGATTCCAACCACGACGACTCTAATCTCGACGACTCCAATCACGATAACTCCAACCACGACGACTCTAACCACGACGACTCCAACCACGACGATTCCAACCACGATGACTACAACCACGACGACTCTAATCACGACGACTCCAATCACGATAACTCCAACCACGACGACTCAAACCACGACGACTCCAACCATTACGACTCCAACCACGACGACTCTAATCACGACGACTGCAATCACGATAACTCCAACCACGACGACTCTAACCACGATGACTTCAACCACGATGACTCCAACCACTACAAATCCAACCACGACGACTCCAACCATGACGACTCCAACCACGATAACTCCAACCATGACGACTGCAACCACGATGACTCCAACCACGATGGTTCCAATCACGACGACTCCAACCATGATAACTTCAACCACGATGACTCCAACCACAACGATTCCAACCACGACGACTCCAACCACGACAGCTTCAACCACGATGACTCCAACCACGACGATTCCAATCACGATAACTCCAACCACGACGACTCTAACCACGACGACTCCAACCACGACAAGTTCAACCACGATGACTCCAACCACTACGATTCCAACCACGATGACTTCAACCACGACGACTCTAATCACGACGACTCCAATCACGATAACTCCAACTACGACGACTCTAACCACGACGACTTCAATCACGATGACTCCAACCACTACGATTCCAACCACGACGACTCCAACCATGACGACTCCAACCACGACTCCTATCACGACGACTCCAATCACGATAACTCCAACCACGACGACTCTAACCACACCGACTCCAACCACGACGATTCCAACCACGATGACTTCAACCACGACGACTCTAATCACGACGACTCCAATCACGATAACTCCAACCACGACGACTCTAACCACGACGACTTCAACCATGATGACTCCAACCACTACGATTCCAACCACGACGACTCCAACCATGACGACTCCAACCACGATAACTCCAACCATGACAACTCCAACCATGGCGACTTCAACCATGATGACTCCAACCACGACGACTACAACCACGACGACTCTATTCACGACGACTCTAATCACGACGACTCCAATCACGATAACTCCAACCACGACGACTCCAACCACGACGACTGCAACCACGATGACTCCAACCACGACGACTCCAACCACGACGACTTCAACCACGACGACTCTAATCACGACGACTCCAATCACGATAACTCCAACCACGACGACTCCAACCACGACGACTCCAACCACGATGACTCCAACCACGACGATTCCAATCACGACGACTCCAATCACGATAACTCCAACCACGATGACTCTAACCACGACGACTTCAACCACGATGACTCCAACCACTACGATTCCAACCACGACGACTCCAACCATGACGACTCCAACCACGACGACTCTAATCACGACGACTCCAATCACTATTACTCCAACCACGACGACTCTAACCACGACGACTCTAATCACGACGACTCCAATCACGATGACTCCAATCACGATAACTCCAACCACGACGACTCCAACCACGACGACTGCAACCACGATGACTCCAACCACGACGACTCCAACCACGACGACTTCAACCACGACGACTCTAATCACGACGACTCCAATCACGATAACTCCAACCACGACGACTCAAACCACGACGACTGCAACCACGATGACTCCAACCACGACGATTCCAATCACGACGACTCCAACCATGATAACTCCCACCACGACGACTTCAACCACGATGACTCCAACCACGACGATTCCAACCACGATGACTCCAACCACGACGATTCCAACCACGACGACTCCAACCATGACGACTCCAACCACGATAACTCCAACCATGACAACTCCAACCATGACGACTTCAACAATGATGACTCCAACCACGACGACTACAACCACGACGACTCTATTCACGACGACTCTAATCACGACGACTCCAATCACGATAACTCCAACCACGACGACTCCAACCAGGACGACTCCAACCACGATGACTCCAACCACGACGACTCCAACCACGACGACTTCAACCACGACGACTCTAATCACGACGACTCCAATCACGATAACTCCAACCACGACGACTCCAACCACGACGACTGCAACCACGATGACTCCAACCACGACGATTCCAATCACGACGACTCCAATCACGATAACTCCAACCACGACGACTCTAACCACGACGACTTCAACCACGATGACTCCAACCACTACGATTCCAACCACGACGACTCCAACCATGACGACTCCAACCACGACGACTCTAATCACGACGACTCCAATCACTATAACTCCAACCACGACGACTCTAACCACGACGACTCTAAACACGACGACTCCAAACACGAAAACTCCAACCACGACGACTCCAACCACGACGACTGCAACCACGAAGACTCCAACCACGACGACTCCAACCACGACGACTTCAACCACGACGACTCTAATCACGACGACTCCAATCACGATAACTCCAACCACGACGACTCCAACCACGACGACTGCAACCACGATGACTCCAACCACGACGATTCCAATCACGACGACTCCAACCATGATAACTCCCACCACGACGACTTCAACCATGATGACTCCAACCACGACGACTCCAACCACGACGACTCCAACCATGACGACTCCAACCACGACTACTCTAATCTCGACGACTCCAATCACGATAACTCCAACCACGACGACTCTAACCACGACGACTCCAACCACGACGATTCCAACCACGATGACTTCAACCACGACGACTCTAATCACGACGACTCCAATCACGATAACTCCAACCACGACGACTCTAACCACGACGACTCCAACCATGACGACTCCAACCACGACGACTCTAATCACGACGACTGCAATCACGATAACTCCAACCACGACGACTCTAACCACGATGACTTCAACCACGATGACTCCAACCACTACAATTCCAACCACGACGACTCCAACCACGACGACTCCAACCACGATAACTCCAACCACGACGACTGCAACCACGATGACTCCAACCACGACGGTTCCAATCACGACGACTCCAACCATGATAACTTCAACCACGATGACTCCAACCACTACGATTCCAACCACGACGACTCTAATCTCGACGACTCCAATCACGATAACTCCAACCACGACGACTCTAACCACGACGACTCCAACCACGACGATTCCAACCACGATGACTTCAACCACGACGACTCTAATCACGACGACTCCAATCACGATAACTCCAACCACGACGACTCTAACCACGACGACTCCAACCATGACGACTCCAACCACGACGACTCTAATCACGACGACTCCAATCACGATAACTCCAACCACGACGACTCTAACCACGATGACTTCAACCACGATGACTCCAACCACTACAATTCCAACCACGACGACTCCAACCAAGACGACTCCAACCACGATAACTCCAACCATGACGACTGCAACCACGATGACTCCAACCACAACGATTCCAACCACGACGACTCCAACCACGACAGCTTCAACCACGATGACTCCAACCACGACGATTCCAACCACGATGACTTCAACCACGACGACTCTAATCACGACGACTCCAATCACGATAACTCCAACCACGACGACTCTAACCACGACGACTCCAACCACGACAACTTCAACCACGATGACTCCAACCACTACGATTCCAACCACGATGACTACAACCACGACGACTCTAATCACGACAACTCCAACCACGATAACTCCAACCACGACGACTCTAACCACGACGACTTCAACCACGATGACTCCAACCACTACGATTCCAACCACGACGACTCCAACCATGACGACTCCAACCACGACGACTCTAATCACGACGACTCCAATCACGATAACTCCAACCACGACGACTCTAACCACGACGACTCCAACCACGACGATTCCAACCACGATGACTTCAACCACGACGACTCAAATCACGACGACTCCAATCACGATAACTCCAACCACGACGACTCTAACCACGACGACTTCAACCACGATGACTCCAACCACGACGATTCCAACCACGACGACTCCAACCAAGACGACTCCAACCACGATAACTCCAACCATGACGACTACAACCATGACGACTTCAACCAGGATGACTCCAACCACGACGACTACAACCACGACGACTCTATTCACGACGACTCTAATCACGACGACTCCAATCACGAAGACTCCAACCACGACGACTCCAACCACGACGACTGCAACCACGATGACTCCAACCACGACGACTCCAACCACGACGACTTCAACCACGACGACTCTAATCACGACGACTCCAATCACGATAACTCCAACCACGACGACTCTAACCACGACGACTTCAACCACGATGACTCCAACCACTACGATTCCAACCACGACGACTTCAACCATGACGACTCCAACCACGACGACTCTAATCACGACGACTCCAACCACGATAACTCCAACCACGACGACTCTAACCACGACGACTCTAATCACGACGACTCTAATCACGACGACTCCAATCACGATAACTCCAACCACGACGACTCCAACCACGACGACTGCAACCACGATGACTCCAACCACGACGACTCCAACCACGACGACTTCAACCACGACGACTCTAATCACGACGACTCCAATCACGATAACTCCAACCACGACGACTCCAATCACGACGACTCCAACCACGATGACTCCAACCACGACGATTCCAACCACGACGACTCCAACCATGATAACTCCCACCACGACGACTTCAACCACGATGACTCCAACCACGACGAATCCAACCACGACGACTCCAACCACGACGACTCCAACCACGACGACTCTAATCTCGACGACTCCAATCACGATTACTCCAACCACGACGACTCTAACCACGACGACTCCAACCACGACGATTCCAACCACGATGACTTCAACCACGACGACTCTAATCACGACGACTCCAATCACGATAACTCCAACCACGACAACTCTAACCACGACGACTCCAACCATGACGACTCCAACCACGACGACTCTAATCACGACGACTCCAATCACGATAACTCCAACCACGACGACTCTAACCACGATGACTTCAACCACGATGACTCCAACCACTACAATTCCAACCACGACGACTCCAACCATGACGACTCCAACCACGATAACTCCAACCATGACGACTGCAACCACGATGACTCCAACCACGACGGATCCAATCACGACGACTCCAACCATGATAACTTCAACCACGATGACTCCAACCACTACGATTCCAACCACGACGACTCTAATCTCGACGACTCCAATCACGATAACTCCAATCACGACGACTCTAACCACGACGACTCCAACCACGACGATTCCAACCACGATGACTTCAACCACGACGACTCTAATCACGACGACTCCAATCACGATAACTCCAACCACGACGACTCTAACCACGACGACTCCAACCATGACGACTCCAACCACGACGACTCTAATCACGACGACTCCAATCACGATAACTCCAACCACGACGACTGTAACCACGATGACTTCAACCACGATGACTCCAACCACTACAATTCCAACCACGACGACTCCAACCATGACGACTCCAACCACGATAACTCCAACCATGACGACTGCAACCACGATGACTCCAACCACGACGATTCCAATCACGACGACTCCAACCATGATAACTTCAACCACGATGACTCCAACCACAACGATTCCAACCACGACGACTCCAACCACGACAGCTTCAACCACGATGACTCCAACCACGACGATTCCAACCACGATGACTTCAACCACGACGACTCTAATCACGACGACTCCAATCACGATAACTCCAACCACGACGACTCAAACCACGACGACTCCAACCACGACAACTTCAACCACGATGACTCCAACCACTACGATTCCAACCACGACGACTCCAACCACGACGACTCTAAACACGACGACTCCAATCACGATAACTCCAACCACGACAACTCAAACCACGACGACTTCAAACACGATGACTCCAACCACTACGAATCCAACCACGACGACTCCAACCATGACGACTCCAACCACGACGACTCTAATCACGACGACTCCAATCACGATAACTCCAACCACGACGACTCCAACCACGACGACTGCAACCACGATGACTCCAACCACGACGATTCCAATCACGACGACTCCAATCACGATAACTCCAACCACGACGACTCTAACCACGACGACTTCAACCACGATGACTCCAACCACTACGATTCCAACCACGACGACTCCAACCATGACGACTCCAACCACGACGACTCAAATCACGACGACTCCAATCACGATAACTCCAACCACGACGACTCTAACCACGACGACTCTAATCACGACGACTCTAATCACGACGACTCCAATCACGATAACTCCAACCACGACGACTCCAACCACGACGACTCCAACCACGATGACTCCAACCACGACGACTGTAACCACGACGACTCCAACCACGACAACTTCAACCACTACGATTCCAACCACGACGACTCCAACCATGACGACTCCAACCACGACGACTCTAAACACGACGACTCCAACCACGATGACTCCAACCACGACGACTCAAACCACGACGACTCCAACCACGACGATTCCAACCACGATGACTTCAACCATGACGACTCTAATCACGACGACTCCAATCACGATAACTCCAACCACGACGACTCTAACCACGACGACTTCAACCACGATGACTCCAACCACTACGATTCCAACCACGACGACTCCAACCATGACGACTCCAACCACGATAACTCCAACCATGACGACTCCAACCATGACGACTTCAACCATGATGACTCCAACCACGACGACTAAAACCACGACGACTCTATTCACGACGACTCTAATCACGACGACTCCAAACACGATAACTCCAACCACGACGACTCCAACCACAACGACTGCAACCACGATGACTCCAACCACGACGACTCCAACCACGACGACTCCAACCACGACGACTCCAACCACGACGACTCAAATCACGACGACTCCAATCACGATAACTCCAACCACGACGACTCCAACCACGACGACTGCAACCACGATGACTCCAACCACGACGATTCCAATCACGACGACTCCAATCACGATAACTCCAACCACGACGACTCTAACCACGACGACTACAACCACGATGACTCCAACCACTACGATTCCAACCACGACGACTCCAACCATGACAACTCCAACCACGACGACTCTAATCTCGACGACTCCAATCACGATAACTCCAACCATGACGACTCTAACCACGACGACTTCAACCACGACGATTCCAACCACGATGACTTCAACCACGACGACTCAAATCACGACGACTCCAATCACGATAACTCCAACCACGACGACTCTAACCACGACGACTTCAACCACGATGACTCCAACCACTACGATTCCAACCACGACGACTTCAACCATGACGATTCCAACCACGATGACTTCAACCACGACGACTCTAATCACGACGACTCCAATCACGATAACTCCAACCACGACAACTCTAACCACGACGACTTCAACCACGATGACTCCAACCACTACGATTCCAACCACGACGACTCCAACCACGACGACTCCAACCACGACGACTCTAATCACGACGACTCCAATCACGATAACTCCAACCACGACGACTCCAACCACGACGACTGCAACCACGATGACTCCAACCACGACGACTCCAATCACGACGACTCCAATCACGATAACTCCAACCACGACGACTCTAACCACGACGACTTCAACCACGATGACTCCAACCACTACGATTCCAACCACGACGACTCCAACCATGACGACTCCAACCACGACGACTCTAATCACGACGACTCCAATCACGATAACTCCAACCACGACGACTCTAACCACGACGACTCTAATCACGACGACTCTAATCACGACGACTCCAATCACGATAACTCCAACCACGACGACTCCAACCACGACGACTCCAACCACGATGACTCCAACCACGACAACTGTAACCACGACGACTCCAACCACGACAACTTCAACCACTACGATTCCAACCACGACGACTCCAACCAAGACGACTCCAACCACGACGACTCTAATCACGACGACTCCAATCACGATGACTCCAACCATGACGACTCTAACCACGACGACTCCAACCACGACGACTCCAACCACGATGACTTCAACCATGACGACTCTAATCACGACGACTCCAATCACGATAACTCCAACCACGACGACTCTAACCACGACGACTTCAACCACGATGACTCCAACCACTACGATTCCAACCACGACGACTCCAACCATGACGACTCCAACCACGATAACTCCAACCAAGACGACTCCAACCATGACGACTTCAACCATGATGACTCCAACCACGACGACTACAACCACGACGACTCTATTCACGACGACTCTAATCACGACGACTCCAATCACGATAACTCCAACCACGACGACTCCAACCACAACGACTGCAACCACGATGACTCCAACCACGACGACTCCAACCACGACGACTCCAACCACGACGACTCCAACCACGACGACTCTAATCACGACGACTCCAATCACGATAACTCCAACCACGACGACTCCAACCACGACGACTGCAACCACGATGACTCCAACCACGACGATTCCAATCACGACGACTCCAAACACGATAACTCCAACCACGACGACTCTAACCACGACGACTTCAACCATGATGACTCCAACCACTACGATTCCAACCACGACGACTCCAACCAAGAAAACTCCAACCACGAAGACTCTAATCTCGACGACTCCAATCACGATAACTCCAACCATGACGACTCTAACCACGACGACTCCAACCACGACGATTCCAACCACGATGACTTCAACCACGACGACTCTAATCACGACGACTCCAATCACGATAACTCCAACCACGACGACTCAAACCACGACGACTCCAACCACGATGACTCCAACCACTACGATTCCAACCACGACGACTTCAACCATGACGACTTCAACCATGATGACTCCAACCATGACGACCACAACCACGATGACCTCAACCACGATGACTCCAACCATGACGACACTAACCACGACGACTACAACCACGATGACTCCAACCATGACGACTGCAACCATGACGACTCCAACCACGACGACTCTAACCACGATGACTTCAACCACGATGACTCCAACCACGACGATTCCAACCACCACGACTCCAACCTCGACGACTCCAACCACGATAACTCCAACCATGACGACTCCAACCACGACGACTTCAACCACGATGACTCCAACCACGACGATTCCAACCACAACGACTCCAACCACGATAACTCCAACCTCAGTTACTCCAACCACGACTGCAAACACGGCTGCAAACACCAGTGATGCTCTCTCCGTCACTCTGGGTTTGATCCCTCTGCTACTGGGACTCTTTCACCTCTTCTAGAACCGGACGGAACCTCACCAGCAGGTCCTCATGAATAGCCACTATTATCACACTAACAATAATCAGTTAGGGAACGTAATCACATATTTAAAACCAGCCAGCACTCAGAACATGCATCGCTCTGCCAAGGTCACCACCTCAAAACCTGCAGAAAAGATTAGATGAGTTCTGTGAGCTCTGTGTGTACTGCAAGCATTAAATGTGTGATTAAAGTTTACTACTGTGAAGCTAGCAAAATAGCAAATAGAATTAGTAAATAGCATGTGTATAATATCTAAATCTCTTCAGTTCCCTGACGATTTTTATTCATTTTTTTCTTCATTTATTCTTGTTTGGCTCTCTATATATTTATTTAATCATGGCACAAAGCTTCCACAAGTACAAATCTGGCACAAAGAGGGTTCAAGCCTATTGACCTGCTGAAACTATAATATGTTGAGGTATGATGAAGCAAAATGACTCCAAAGAAGGGGTGATTTCGACATTTTGTGTGTTTTCACATCAAGAACAAAGAATAACATAAGTCTAGTTTGTAATTTACCATTTTGTCATTTTAGGACAATTTTATATTTGAAGCTTGATTAATTGGGAGACTCTTGGAAACCGTGCAGAACATTCTTATGTGGCCCAACCCAGTTAAAAAGGAAAAACAGCATTCAGGATGACATTCCTGACAAGACAGAGGTTTACTTCATTATTAGAGGTAGACTCTCTTTCTCTCCGCCTCTTCTTTGCTGATGGATCAGTCAATCAATCAATCAATCAAGTTTTATTTATATAGTGCTTAATCATGGCAACAGAAATTTCAAAGTGCTTTAACAGACAGAGAAACCCAACTGAACCCTCCAGAGCAAGCATAAGCGACAGTGACGGGAAAAAACTCCCTCGATGAGGAAGAAACTCCCGACAGGACCCAGAGTATTTTGGGTGGCCATCCGCCTAGACCGGTTGGGTGGAAAAGAAATCAAAGGAAGATAAGAACAGGGAAAGAGAACGAGAGACAGAGAGAGAGTGGCAGATAGGCCAGATAGAGACAGTGTCAATACGGTTGGAGTTATGTTTCCCATTGCTAAAGTCAAGATACAATTACAGCTGTGTGGATGACTGTATGGCGGCACGGAGGAAGAGGCTTCAGACTATGACAACCAGCATAGTGAACATAGCTGCTGAGAGGTTTGGTGTTGAGGAGGAATTGGGGGAGAGCAGCTTTACAACAAGAACCAGAGAGGAGTCAAAATCCACAACATCAGGAAAGAACTGAATACCATGAAGAAACAGCACAAGGAAACCAGTGAAGAAGAGAAGCCACCACTGGCAGAGCGCCGTCTCCTGTTCAGGAAGAGGCTCTATGTCCAGACCAAACAAAAAACATAGTCATGGAGGAGGAAAAGGACGATGGCGTGAGCTGCCTTCATCAACAACCCTTTTGGTTTGCATCAATGAGCTCCTCAGACAGTGACACAGCAGACGAATGGCCTGTTCAATGAATGATTGAATGAATGAATAAATGAATACTTTCATAATCCCAAAGGGAAATTATGTTAATAATTTATTAATTATTATTATTCAATTATTCATTATTATTATAAAGCAGGAGTTTGACCAACACTTCTTTGGAACATCTTGAAAGTCATCTGGAGACGATAAAAACAGCACAGCACTGGTGTTTTGCAAAAGGAGAGTGGATTCCTAAAGAAGAGGACTCCAAGACCATCAGACAGGTCAGTGTCCTCTTCAAGAATGGACACATGGACACTTCAGTGCAGAAAGGTGGCGTCCCCAGTAAGAAGTTGTAGGAAGTGATCATTGCATAGTCAAGAAGGATGGACAACTCTTAAAAGAACATGATAGGAGAAGACACCGTCTTGAAAGCTGCATATGAACAGGGGATCTATTGAGGAACCTTTCATGTGAGGAACCTTTTCATGTCAGCCCTCAGAACTTTTTTGATGGGGACTGTTTCATGTACTGCACTGTAATACAACTGGGCAACAATATATCTCGTATTTTATGTCAAAAATTATCAAAGGTGGTTGATGAGCTGGGGCTACTGACAGGTGATAGGTTGATACATGTCATGGTATTGATGTTTTAAATAAAAAATAAATTAATTTCAACATTTTTAAAAAATCATTCTATTTCTTAGTCATACATTTCGGAACCTGATCAACTCTCTTGTTGACTTTTCTTTGGATGATCAGGGAGTTGTCTTCATGGGGATCATGAAATGATTACATTTCTTGTGCATTTATATGCGTCACTCCTTCAGTCACGGAAGCTCTACCTAAACAGGAATTATTAACTCCTCTTACGTGTACGTTTAATCTGACAAGATAATTCGTGTTGACTTGAGTATTTATAGAATCACGATATAGGCTACAGAAAATGCCTGAAATGTTTGTGAGCTCATCTGTCATAACTCACGCCAAGCCATAGTGAACACCTGTGACTGTGGAACAGTAGAGTGGGAGAGACAATCACCAATCTGCACTTCTGTTCAGCTTTTTTCCGCCAACCTCCATAAGGTATTAGACCATTCAACACTAGGAAGACAGGCAGTGGCAGGTTACTCCATAGACTTTTGGACTCTCCTGGTGAAACCCGACTGGAACCCTATTCAAGGCCTTTTACAGCGGACACCCAGGTCACACACCAAACAGTTCCTTTATGCATGACCATGACAAGTAACCACAGTAAAAGGATCTCTTTTTATTTTATTTATTTAGTCAGTTTATTTTCTTCTTTCCAGACATGTTATTACAACAGCTTTCACTGTCATCAATGTTGGAACATCAGCAACAACATCCGAAAAGAAAAAAAACTAAAACTAAAACTCCTCTGAGATAGCGGAGTCCACATCTTCTTCTGCAGAAGTGGAAGATGAGCCGGAGGAAGCGTCCACATCTGAGCCGCCATCTTCCGGTGGATCGGCAGGCCCATCAGCAGCAGGTCCCCCAGGAGACGGGATGGAGGATGGAGCAGGCTGGTCAAGATGCAGGCGGTAAAAGTCTGTGATGAGCCGAGCGTCCACGATGAACCGGGCTGGAACCCAGGAACGATCCACCGGACCGTAACCTCCCCAGTCCACCAGATACTGCATACCACGTCCACGGCGGCGAGAGCGCGAGAGGTGCTTGACAGCATACACAGGACCACCATCGACAAGCTGAGGAGGTGGAGGGGTGGTGTAGGGGGAACAAAGCGGGCATAAAACTTGTTGAGGGCATCTGCTAGGGAGGGGTCTGTCGGGCCCTGTGCATTCCTGGTGTTAAAGTTGGTGATGCACTTGATGCCCTTCCACATGCTCCGTGGGTCCCCTGAGGTCAGGTGACCCTGGATCTTTTGAGCATAAGTGGATTTGGCCTCCTTTACTCCCTTATCCAGAGCCCTCCTCGCTGCCCTTAGTGCCCCTGCCTCCTCCGCCCTGAATGCAGCATCCCTGGCCTTCAGCAGAGTTCTCACCTCTGCATTCAGCCAGGGCTTCTGGTTCGGGTAGACGGTGATCGTTTTGGTGTTAGAGATGAACCCGAGGACAGAGGAAGTGTATTCCTCCAAGTTCACCTCTCCCCCCTGTGTGGCTGCCTCCCTGAACATCTGCCAGTCTGTGTGTTGGAAGCAGTCGTGGAGCACCGGGGCCGCATCCTGGGGCCACACAGTGACAGTTTTCCTCGTGGGTTTGAGGGATTTCACCCGGGGACGATATGCTGGAGACATCAGGATGGAGATGTGGTCTGATAGGCCGAGGTGTGGCGGGGAATGGACCTGTATGCACCGCGTAGGTTGGAGTATACACAGTCCAGCGTGTTGTCCCCACATGT
Source organism: Antennarius maculatus (assembly GCA_013358685.1). Lineage (NCBI taxonomy): Eukaryota > Metazoa > Chordata > Actinopteri > Lophiiformes > Antennariidae > Antennarius > Antennarius maculatus. The sequence continues at coordinate 24,364,768 of CM023610.1, read as the reverse complement.
GGGGATGGTGACGTGCTGGTGAAAGTCTTATGTGGTTGAAGTCTCCTGCTACCACGTAAAACGCCTCCGGGTGCCTGGTCTGCAGTGAGCTGAATGTGTTATGCAGCTCACGTAACGCTTCGTTACCGTTGGCATTAGCATTAGCACCTGGCAGGATGTAAACAGTGGTGACGAACATCGCCGTGAACTCACAAGGCAGATAATGCAGCCGGCATTTAACAGTCACGTGGTCTATCGCCTCGGAGCAGTAGCTCTTCACCAGTTCACTATTTGTGCACCAACCCCTTTTCACATATGCACACAGTCCCCCCCCCCCACGTGTTTTCCCAGATCGATGGTCCCGGTCCGCTCGGAACAGCTGTAATCCATCGATCTGGAAAGCAGAGTCTGGCATGCTGTTGTTTAGCCAGGTCTCCGTCAGGCCGACCACACAGCAGCTCCTCATCTCCTCTGAAGCAATGTCTTTTCAAAGCTTCTTTATTCCGTGGGTTCTTGTTATTGAGGTAAAGTAGGAGACTTAGCCGATCGTCATAAGTTTAAAAAGCTTATTCCTGACAACAAGTCTAATACAGATATCCGGGCTCCACCACAGTCCATGACTGCCAGTACTGCACGGGTCTTACATCAGACGCAGCTGAAGAAGAGCAAATTCTATCTTGGCCCGGTCAAATTTAAACAATTCAGATTAAGAATATGCATGAGGGGATGTGGTGTCTTCTGGACCAATCCGATCGTGACAGGTTTCCGGCCGCATCTTCTCGACATAGTTTCCGTCTCCGGTCTCATCCTGTAAACAATCCTGCCTACTTCCTGATCACCCCATAAGTGTGAAGACTTCCATAAATGGAACTGTTACCTTGGGTGTATGGGGGTGCGTGTGTGTGTGTGTCAGATTAGACAACTTTGCCTATGTCCTCCAAATGAAACAACCATGTTGTATGTATGTGTGTATGTGAGTGTGTGTCAGACTAGAGAGAACTGAGACCGCTGTCTATGTCCTATGTGTATGTGTGTGTGTGTGAATGTGTGTATGTGTGTGTGAGTATGTGTGTATGTCAAATTATATGAGTTCAAGTGTGTGAAAATTTACTGAGACAGAGTGATAGAAACGTTTACTGCATAATTAAAACTAAATACTTATGCAGCCAGCAAAATAATGAATAGCATGTTTTTAAATCTCTTCATTCCCCCTCTTGGCCTCGAAAGAGGCCACACTATAAGACATCAAAGATTCAATTCTTCCGGGGTGCTGATGGGTAAGTACCTCCTTTAATGATGTTGTCTGCTCAGGTGACGTACAGTAGGAGACTGTGGCATACTCACCATGACTCTGCCATGTTGACGCCGGAATGGATGTAGTGAATGTTAGTCGCTTGAAGAATCTTAAATAATCTAGTTTGTCACAAAGCAAACATGGTGAAGGCCTGAGACGCAACAAACGATGTGACTGAATGTTCTATGAGAAAGATAAGTGGGTGGCCTCGAAATATGTGTGCTGTTTTGGTTACCAATGTAGCAAAGCCTGCTGCATATCTGGCGCAAGGTGGCTGTCTACTCTCAAAGGGGTCAAGACGAGCACTACAATACATCAAAATGTGTCTTTCACCTTCAACCTTCTGATACAGGACACCATTAGCGATATCATCTGAGATGGAGACATCCAGATGGAACGCAGTGCCTTCATCTGGCATGGCTAAGGCAACCGCCGTAGCCAAAGCATTAACAAGTCTGACAAAGCAATCTGATGTTTCTGTATCCCATGCAAGTTTGGCGGTGAGGTTCTTGTGACCGTGTTGTTTTATCAGTTCACATAGTGGTGTCGTATGCTCGACAAAACAAGGGATGTAGTGTCTACTGTAACTGCACAAACCCAAAAATGATAGCACGTCTTTTACCGCTCCAGGCCTCGTATGGTGCAGGATAGCAGAGCGATGAGCCGTAGACATTGCAGAACCGTGTGTTGACACAACACGTCCCAGGAAAGTGACGGATTTCCTGCAACACTAATTTCTGTTTGGACACTGGAGAACAATTTCCTAATTAAACATTCAGTGTCTTCTAAACAAATTTCAGGTGTCTCACATGCCAATAAGAGATCATCCACAAACTGTACTAACACACAACCTTCAGGGAACTGCATGTCAGACAACATTGTTTTCAAAGCCTGATTGAAGATTCCAGGGCTGTTCTTAAATCCTTGTAGGAGTCTAGTTTATTGCAACTTGACTCCATGATACCAAAATGCAAAGTATTTTCTGGAATCTGGATGTAGAGGTAAGCAAAAGAAAGCATTTGCCAAATCTACAACTGTGAACCATTTGAATTTAGGTGAGAGTGATGTCGATAGCCTATGTAGATCAGGTACAGGTAGAACTGGAGTTAGCGTTACATCATTTATGGCTCTCAAATCATGTGCCATTCGATAACGTACTCTGTCTGCTTTTTGAACTGGCCTCAATGGGGTTGACCAAGGTGAGTCTGATTCTTCCAGAACACCAGCATTCCACAGTCCACATAGTGTACTCTCCATCCCCTCGTTTGCTGCTTCCGGCCATGGGTACTGTTTTCTGCAAACAACTTGTGCATCAAAAATGTTTAGTACAACATCAGGGTTATCTTCACAATTCCCTACATCAAATGGACCTGTAAACCATATCCCTTCGGGGATAGAATCTAACATTACCTGGTTATCCTCATGATTTGCTAAGTCTCTGCCATGTTCGCGTGAAATGAGGTGATGTTGCAAGGTCGCTGTATCAGTCATGGAACCTAAAATTCTGTGTGATTTAGATGATGATGAGAATTGAACTTGTGAAATTTGTGAATCCTGCCAATCAGTAAGGCTAACTAAACGTTTGACCATGGGTCCCAGTTCCCTCGGCTCATGCCCTGAAGACACTGCCAATGAAATGTGGGGAACTGATGTGCTTCTCATTTCAAACAACGTGCTCTGTTCTGGTGTCAAAATCGTGTGTGCCGCAACGCCTTCAGATGAGATGTAAATGTGCTCGGAATGTAACTGCCAACTATCATCTATGTGTGATCTGAACCTATCTTCATATGTTTCATCGTGGTCCCTATCATAAAACAGTGTGCAATGTAGTGGATCGATAGGAGGCAAGTAGGGTGCACAGGACTGAATCCAAGGCTTCCACATGGCATACACGGAACACACACCAGGGTCAGCGGAGGGTGTCTCTGGTTGAACCTCTGCCCAGTAGATGTCAGCAGTGGGTGAGGTTGGAACTGGTTGCATCAGCCATTGTCCATTGTGTCCAGCTTCACTGCAAAAAACTTGAGTACCATCTGGAAACCGGACAGTCAAACCTTGTGGTCCGCACAAAATGGTAGCGTTTGTGGCAATTAGTAAGTCTCTGCCTATCAGGTTAACAGGCGTTTTTAGTGATGCAATGAGCCTGTGTCTTAAACAATGTCCCGCTAACACAGTAGGTAATGATTTGGTGAAAGGCAGAACCTGTGGTTTCCCTGAGAAGCCCATCAATGATATGCTGTCTGATGTTAACAGTGACTGCGGTACAGGTGTATTGAAAGTGGAATACGTGGCTCCAGTGTCTACCAGGCCGCTGACAACCTTACTGCACACAGTCATAGGAAGCATTGGTTCCGCCATTCCGCTGCTTCCGGGGCTGCCCAGGCATCCCTAGGCTGTCCATTAGGGGTCCTCCTCCTCCTCTGTCATTGTTTCCCCAGTGTAATATTGTCCATATCGCTGTTGTCCAGTCGGTCCCCCCGGCCGCTGGTTGTTTGGTGCCCATGGATAGATGCCCCCTCTGCCCCGTCCTGGAAATCTTCTGCCTCGAGGTGGTCGTGGACCATACCATTGTGGTCTTAGTTCGGCCTGTGGGCAACTGCGACTCCAATGATTAGGATCACCACAGATGAAACATCTAGGCTGATTACCTGAGTATGATCTGCTGCCGCCATAGCTTTCACATCTTCCTCGTCCTCCTTGGGCCCCAGACCAGCTGCCACGACCCTGCCACATAACACTGCTAGCTGAATTAGACTTCTTTTTATCATTTGACTTGGATCTAGCCTCAGCTAAGTTTAATTTAAGTAATTGTGTCTGCATGTGGTGGATGTCACTGTTGTGGTCAGCCTCTGTTCTCTGATAATGTGTTAAATGATGCACAAGGTGATGGCGGAAACGTCCTTCTGCCATAATCAAGAAAAATGGATCGCCTGTTAATTTGTTCTTCAATGGAAGTGGCAAACCATTCAAGAGAGCTGTTCTAGACAGTGTCTCAGTTACCTCATTGTTGGAGGGATGTGCTCCCGTTGCCATTGACCATTTGGCCAGGCAGTTGTCATAATACACCAATGGTTCCTCCTTACCATCCCATGGGAACGAGGTAGGGGTGTTTCCACGGGGTGTCGGGAATTCCTCTCTCAGCACATTAAACAAGGCTCTATCATACGGTCCGAACGGTTTCTCTGCTCCCACACCATACAATCCTGCTGCTGTCTTAACAGCTGAAATTTTCATAGGGGTTAGTGCAGTTCCTAAACATGGCAACATATCTCCTGCTGCTAAACTTTGACCTGAGGTCATGGCTAACATGTGTCCAATCAATTGATCCACTCCTTGAGACAGGGGTGGTAACTTTTTAGCCATACCTTCAACATCATTAAATGAAAACGGTCTATATTCTCCCAAATTACCTTGTTGATTGATTCTCAGGGGCATTTGACGATAAGTCTTACCACTACGTGTGTGTGCCGGGATATCTTCTTCCTCCCCTTCGTCACGAGGGTGTGCTGCTGACTTAATGTACCATTCATTCTCACCAGCTATTTGATTTGTCAATTTACACTCATCTGGAAATCAACGTGGGATGCCAATAGCATCTGTGTAGACTGGACTGTCCTCCAGCATCGTGGTGTATGAGCTCAGGTGTGACCATGTCGTAACCTCAGCCTTGGACACATTGTAAATCTGTATGGGAGAAATGATACACACAAGTGCACATCTTCCTGCCCAGTTTGGGACAAGGAGTCATTTGTGTCTTGGTTTTAGTCTTGTTAATTGACAGTTGAACTTGATCGAATTGCAACTGTATTTTTCATAAGTCAGTTGCTAAATCATCAAATGTCTTTTGGCATTTCTCATAGAAGTGGCAACATCTCTCCGTCTCCACTCTTTCCCTACTTGACTTTGCTCTTTCTTCAACAACCTCCACTGTCTTCCTTATCAACTTTCTTTTGCACTCGTGATCTTCCAACAGGGATTGCTGATATCCCTTCTCACTTACAACTTCCGCTTCACTTCCTTGTCTTACTTCTTCTAGTTCCTTTCTCCTCTCATACTCCACTCTATCTCTTCTCTGTCTGTCTCTCTCTCTCTCGCTATTATTGCCATTTTTAATCGAAATAGAGTTTGACGTGCATCATCTGTTTCTCCTTCCTCTTCAGTTTTAAACACTCCCTCTTTTATATGCCACAGAGCTTGTTGACTAGCTGGACTAGCTGTGACATTTGTGGTTGATGGGTTATTTTGTGTTTGCTTTAACATTTCTCCTGAGTTTAAGGCCCACTGGTGAAATGTTCCTCTCTACTTCGAGTTGGCATGTTCCTGAATGGAATGTTAGCCTTGTTTTCAAAATAAAATGCCTCCCTATCTCTAGTAAAACTGTTGTCCTTGTCCATGGGCTCCGGCTGCCGTGAGAGGGCCCGTCCCACCGCCAGCCAAAACACCAAGCACAGGACAGGGGGTGTGTTCTGCTGTTTTCTACAGAATTTGAAGGAATCACAATTTTGGATCACACCCCGAGTGAATTTCAAATCATCTTCTATTCTTTTTTTTTTTGCAATTTCCCTGTTTTCTCTAAAGTTTTAAAGTTTTTTAAGACTCTAATAATCCTACAGGGAAATTATTTACCTATGTTAAATACATGTTCAGTCGTATGGCATATGTTACACAAGAATACAGCTATCATGGTTAGACAACACAGCATTCACACTAAATAAACACAAGAGACACAAGTTCTGGGATCAGAAACGGTCTCGTCAGACCTTCAATCAGATTTACAGACAATTTGTTCAATCAATCAACTGTTTAACTTGCTTAATTGGCTGGAATTTAGTTAATCTTTATTTTGGCATCTTGCATAACATTTTACCCCAGGTATCTGATTTTCACTCGGTGGCCGCCATTAAGTGAACCACTGTCTTCTGGATGTCGCCGTTCCGAGCAGTCAGTGGCCCTCCCGGTTTAACCCTATCTAAACTAGTTTTACCTTTTTTTCTTTTCAAGCCTTTCAAACATCACACTCTGTCCCTGACCATTCATTCCATTCATTTCACACAATCTCCCTTCATCACATTCACCTTCCATTTCACACAATACAATGCAATACAACACAATATTCAATAAAACCCTTTATCACGTCTACCGAATCGCCGTCGGAGGGACTTTAACCCAAGAATATTTACCGAATCGCCGTCGGAGGGACTTTAACCCAAGAATATTTACCGAAAATATTTACTGAGACAGAGTGATAGAAAAGTTTACTGCATAATTAAAACTAAATACTTATGCAGCCAGCAAAATAATGAATAGCATGTTTTTAAATCTCTTCACCTCCCAGACCCGCAGCCGGAGGCGAAGCATGTCCATTTTATTGTCCAAAGAACGGACATTGGCCAAGAAGAGTGAGGGGATTGGTAGTCTGTTGGATTTTAGCTGGGTTAGCCAACCAGCCCTCTTTCCTCTTTTCTTCCTCCGGGCACATCGCTTCCTCTTGCCGGTCAGTCCTCGGGCCCCCCCGCACCGCTCCTCCTGCGTTCTGAGTATCCCCAGTCTGCCGAGAGTAGCTTTCACAGTTGGTGGAATCGATGCCGTTTGGTTGTTTCTGATGAAGTACAGTTCGGCTGGGCTGTACTTCACATTTGTTGCTAAGCTGCTGTTCAGATTTTTTCTTAAAGCGCCAAAAATGGGCATAACAGCGGGATCTCCAGAAGCCGCTGCAACCCTGTGCGCTGCCATCATGGATAAATAAGGATATATATATATATATCAGGATGTCTTTGAGTGATGCAACCATCTGTTCTGCTAGCCGCCAGGGCGGATACGTTAGCCATGTGGTGTTAAAATAGACAAATTTGGACGTGGTAGTCACATGATGTGAAATAAATTTCATAGGTTTATATGTAGAAGCGGCATGTTTGGGCATTTCAGTCATATGCAGGGAATTGTACCACAAACTAGTTTGGTACAAAACTTGTTGACACATCATGGCATATGGAGCCACATGTTGAAATATACAATCATGAAAGATGGTTCCCACATGTTAGCATATTAAAGCCACACATCAGGAGGTGGCAGTCACATGATGGGACGTCAAACCAACATGTTAGAACATAATAGTCACATGTTGAAGTGTTTTTCCGCAAGTTTGAAAATCGTAGCTACGTTTTGGAACTTGATAGCCATGTGGTCGACCTGGTGTCCCCGTGTTGGGCAGCGGTTCCTGTTGAAGCCTCAGGCTGAAGGTGGAGCTGATTGGGGAAGCTGATAGAACCCTTTTTTCCTGGATCTCCTCAGGTAGTCCAGTATCAAAGCAGTGGCCGCCAGCCCAGCGGCAACACAGGCAGCCGGGATGATGACGGCACTGAGACCGAAAGGAAGGCTGGTGCTCCTCTCTGCATGAAACAAAGGATTGGTAAAAAAAAATCAGCTTTCTACTGACGATAAACCTGATTCTGAACCAAAACGTTAAACCATCAGCTGCTTTAACTGACCTCTGACGATGATACTGAAGACTTTGATCTCTGATCCAAGGTTATTAGTAACATTGACCTGGTAGAGGCCAGAGTCTCTGGCTGTGACATTGACCAATAGGAAGGTACCATTGGGGGAGTGCAGCTCTGTTCCATTGGTCAGCTTCTTCAGAGTCACAGCTGATGGTGGGAAGCTGACAGTCTGGCAGCACACCATGACATTTTGTCCCTCATGGACCACCGTGGATGGCAGGACAAGTATTGTGGTGTTCTGTGGAGGAGCCGGAGAACAAGAAACCAGACAGAAAAATTATGGATCACTGACCAACCAGCATTGTTACTGGCTTGTAGGTAAACTCGACCTCTTTGGACGAAAATGAAAGATGGCTGGTGTGTTTTCAGTTTCACTGCTGATGTCCAATCAATGCCGTTTGCACAAAAAAGAGAAAGGATTATTTATATATTGTTGCAATCATACCTCGAGATTCGAGTTTAATCCGTTCCGTGACTGAGCTCGCAAGTCAACAAACGTTCCCCATTTATTCATTCATTCTTTTTTCTCAATCCGCTTAATCCGCTTACGCAGGTCGCAGGGGAGCCGTTGCCTATCCCGGCAGTCTCAGGGCGTGAGGCGAGGGACACTCCGGGCACGACGCCAGTGTACCACGGAGCCACATAGAGACAAACAATCACTCACACACACACTCACTCCTACGGGCAATTTGGGACCGGCCAATCAACCTGAAGGGCATGCTTTTGGACTCGAACCCGGGTCCTTCGTGTTGTGAGGCGACAGCGCTACTCACTGCGCCCCCGTGCCGCCTTGTTCCCCATTTAAAATAACTAAAGTCATCTTAATCTGTTCCAGGCTGGTATAAAAGGCCCAAACCTGCTAAATTATGAACAAAAGCATATTTTTTTTATCAATCAACATCAGGAGTGTCTGTTCCAAAGCTGTGTGGATGTGGATGCAGATCCTGATAATAAACATCTCTGTTTAACCACCCTGAAACTGTTTTCTGTTCATTTTTTAGTAAGGAGGGTGTTGACGTGGTAAATACCCTTAAAGTCATTTGTTGAAAAGTAATAGACGTCTTCAAATAAATTCCAGGATAAATACTTTAAATTAAAATGTGTACTTGTTCTTCATGTTATCAGCAGCCATTTTTCCAACGGCTTGAAACTGCTGACCTTTAAAGTGACTCGATAGGTTTTGGATAGGAACCATGTGGCTGCGCAGGTTGGGTTCCCCTTCTTTAAATAACTTTCCATCCTATCAGTTCCAGTTTCATTCTAAGGAACATTTATTCCTTCGGAATGTGTCTGAATATGTTTTTCACAGACTTTTTGTCTCCCTCGCTGTGACTCTGTCGTTCATCCTCAGACTTGGCTGATGGCAACACAGCCTGACAGAACCGGTTAAATCTCGTCTAAGTCGGCCTGTGAAGGCAGCAGGAGGCTGGACGTATCCTCCACATTACTCAGCGGTGGGAGTCAGAATTTATTTCTGTCCAGAGAAGCACTCACCATCATGTGAAGGAGTGAGAGGTCGCTTCCCCGATACGAATCGTCAAACAAAAAGCAAAAGAACAACTGAAGACTGACCAGACATGTTGTCTGGTCTGAGCCAGACAACACATCTACATGTAGATCAGTAATAAAGATGAAACTCAGTTCAGAGAAGGGAAATGCAACTAGAGCTACACTGGTACCTTGAACAGTGACCTCCAGGGCTGTGGTCTGCATGATTTTTTTTTACTTTTCTACGTTTTCATATTTCTTTATTTTGTTTTCATATTCAGATCATCAATTTGATTAAAATGAATAATTTGAAATGTGTCATCCACCTGCATGCGTGTTGGAGGATATGCAACAGCGAAACACGTGAACGTGTCCACCCACAGCCGCGACCAAATGTCACGATATTTAGATTTGAAATGAAAGAAAATTAGAATTTGGTTTTGCAATTTTAGCCTTTGTGTTGTTTTATTTTTGTAATTGATTTAATACTAATGGAATAAAAAGACAAAACATAGAGCTGTAAATAAAAAGTTCACCAACACTGATTTCAAATATGGAGGTTAGTGCTGAAAGCTAGCCTGTCCGACCTAGCTAGCTGCTACCTAGATCACGCTAGCTAGCAGTTAGCTACAAGCTAGTAATTCTGAGCTAGCAGCTACCAGCTGGCAGCCATGAGCCAGCAGTTACTATAGCGTGATCTGACCCTCCAATCAGAGGAAGGGAAAATGCTGGCGTTGTAAGGTGAATTGGAAATCTGATTGGTTAAAGAAATTGGTTAAATTGCCAATGTTACATTGGCCAGCAGTACTAATCTTGAAGGCCCGTGGCAAATTATTGAGCCCTGGCAACACATGGAGGCTAAAATCTGATTGGACAAACCATGAAACCTCCAGGGACATATCCTGTAGGAAGAACAGCCAATAGAAATACAAGGAAATGAAGCAAATACACTATTGGGAATACGTTATTACAATTTTATGAACACGTTAGAATTTAAATTGTAAGTGTGAGTAATTCTGGGTGTTTTTTTAGGACAGCAGACTGCCCACCACTGCAAATAAGACAACCTCATCTGTTGATGAAGAGTGTGTGATACTGTTAAAAGCTACACTCAAAAAAATAATTGGATGAACAAGATTTTATCATGCCACCTATATTCCATCAAAAGAAACCAAGTTAAGTCAATTAATCTTGACTATGTTGTTTCAACATAACATACATTTGTTGTTGCTACATCATCTGAATATGTTCATTCAATTAGTTTGCCTTTCATTGAATTAAAATCTTTGCATTTAGTTATTCCAGTCAAATTCAATTACATTTGGTCTATAATGGTGAAACATTTTAAATGACCAAAATTCAACCTTGTTTTATGAACCTTGGGTTTCATTTATTTGTTTTGATCTTGTTGAATAAATTAAGGTTTTATTCTTTATACCATTATAAACCCAGAAAAATGACAAAATGCATTACAATTTATATACATATTTTATTTTAACAACAACAGTGAAGAAGACTGCAAACATACAATAACATCAAATCAAAAGGTGCATTTAAGTTCTGGAGGGTAACTCAGGTTCAAACTGTATGTCAGCCCAAACAACAGAGCACAAGCTGTCCCAATGTCCCCCAACTCACAGAGGACCTGAACACCTTCAATCAGGACACCAATGTCTTCTGGGCCATCTCCAGGCTCCGCTCCCTCCTTCCTTATAACATACAATCCCATCATGGTTTGCTCCATTGAACTGTGGGACTCCATGTCAATGTCCTGTTGAGAAAAATACAACAAACACATTTTCTTATGTAGATAAGCAATATAGATGCATACATTCCAAAAGAAGCACAAAAGAAGTACCTTCTACAGTTGGACATTCCAATGAGGATTAAAAATTCAGAGGAAATTAGTACAGAGACAACTGTCACTGTAAAAAAGCTCCAGATTTACCAGCTAGACAAGTAATCTTCAGATTTTAAAATATCACACCATACAGTGAACAGTTTTACATCTGCATCAAAACTAAAAAGAAAACTGCATTTTATTGTTCATTTAGATGGAAATGTCCATGGCTACACAATTGCCAATATGCACTATATCAGCTAATAGAGTAGTATGTGTGCTACTAACTGATAGCAACCACAATCACAAAGAGAATCTGATGCAGTATCACAGTCCTAAGTTAAAAAAAAATAAGTTTCTCAGGCACTTTAAAACTCAAAAAGTAGCTGCTAGCATGATTCCAACACTTCTGTTTGGGCTTCAAATGGTTTGTTTTGCTGTCAAAACTATTGCTTTTTTAACGCTTAATTTTTAAATTTAATATACCAGGGAAATAAATATGTGCTTTGTCCAATTGATCAATAGACTGTTCAGACTGCAAACAGCATTCCAATCAGATTCCCTTTCATATGTGATTTTAAGGGCAGACTGTTCACACTGTTTTTAGCAAGTGTCCAAATGTGGTCTTGCTCTGTTCAGACTGGGCCACATACGTAATTGGCCACATAATCTGATGGGTTGCCATAGCAACGACATCGGGACAGAGGCGTCCTCCATGCTCCGTTAAGCGCAGCGCCTCTTGCGGCACGTAGAGTGATATCACTAACTCTCAGAGCCGATCGGCGTTTTGGAGCTGTTCAGGCTTGTTCAGGCTGAGATGCATCTGCGATTTGAAGCTACCTCCGGAATATGGTTTCAATCTGTCTTTGAAAAAATCTGATTTTATGTGGTATGTGACTGTTCATGCACTACAATTTTGTAATGTCCTAGAATTCAAATTCTTTATTTGGGGGCTTTTAGCAGGTATGAGATTAAAATGCGATTACCGTATTGGCTCGAATATAAGACGACCCTGATTCTAAGACGACCCCCTTTTTATCAAGACTCAAGTTTGAAAAAAGACATTTTGAAAACCAAATTGAATTTTTATACAGAAAATAATTTACAGTACATCTGAAACAAATGACTATAACAATATATTCGAGAGAAAAAGAATGTTATTTTTGCCTCATTCAATCATACAGAAACTGTCTATCACATCTTAATATCTGAACATTTAAATATGTAAACTAAAGTGCAATCACATTTGTAAATGAATGGTGAGTGGCACCAACCTTGCTACCATCCGAGAACCGACCCACTTTTCTCCAGATTGTTGCTACGTTTCTCCATTTTCTGTTATCTTTTCTCTTATTTTCTTCTCTTTTCTTTCTTACCACTATTTTTTATTTTTCTTCTTCGTGCTATTGCTATTTTTATTTTTCTTCACCTTCACCTGCGATGAGGTGAAGCCTTACGTGTTGATGCGTGAATGTGGGAGGGATTACTGTACAAGAAAAAATGACAGAAGACAACATGATAGTCGAGTCTTTCAAGTCTCAACTTATATCCCATCTTTTCTCACTGACTTCCAGCTTGAGTTCACACAGAGATGACGCGTTCATATTTTGCTTTGTCATTGTCGACTGTGATTGTTTTGACAACTTAAAGCTTAATCAATCAGAAGAGGCGGAGAGGTTTGATCCAAAAGGTTGAATTGAACTGCTGTCTCATCAGGAATGTTGTCCTGAATGCTGTTGCTCCTTTTTAATTGGGTTGGGCCGCTTTGAAATGTTCTGGGTTTTTTCCATGAACCTCCCATTTAGTCAAGCTACAAACATGAAAATTGTCTTAAATAACAAAATAAATAACAAATTACAAACTAGGATAATGTCTTTCTTTGTTCTTGAAATTTTTTTTACCACATCAAAATATATGAAAATGTGTTCACAAATGTTGTGCTTTATGTGTTGGTAGAATTTTAAAAAAAGTTTCATAGAATTATTAAACAGAAAAAAAATATAAAAGTCCCATTAGAAGGTGAAAATCACCTCTTTAATTGAGTAATTAATCGATGAATTAATTAAAAAATAGATTGGACACTGATCGATAGCACGTTTTCATTTTCATCAAATCATGCTAAATGAAACGTTCAAATTTAAAATGGAATGTTGTTTTCGTCATGACGTTGGTTTCTGATTGGTTTAACAAGGAACGCCCTTCAGCTGTCAGGTCTTAATATGCCAATTAATTAGTCAGTCAGGTATTAATCTGTCTGTTCGCAACACCCGAACATTACAGTACAGGAGAGGTCAAGTATCTCTACCTCCAGTAGTTTCCTCTTCATCATGATGAAGCTGATCCTTTCTCTGGCTCTCACCTGGACTTTCTTCAGCTCAGGTAACTGCAACTCATCTTTGAGGCCTGATTCATTCATCAGTATTGATCAGTTGATTATCATTTATCTCTAGCCGTCATGTTGTTCTCTTTGCAGCAAATGGAGTTGGTTTTTTTTGTCAGTGCAATGGTACTACATGTACTGGAGACAGGGTAGAATGTTCTGCAGAATTTGCGTGTTTAACAGTCATCACTAACGGTCAGTGTTTCTTTATCACAACTCTTCTGTTAATTTCGTTTGTCGTCTTTCACCAGCAGTATCTAACTATCTTTGGTTTTGTAGAAACCATATTTGGGAACACAGCAGTGTTGAATCAGAAGGGATGTGGGCCGTCGAACATATGCCCAAACCCAATCAATCAGACGTTTTCATTCAACATTGGTCATGCCAGTTCAGACACAATTCTTGAATGCTGCAGCTCAAATAGCTGCAACTCTGGACCTTTTCCAGGTAAGTATGAATGAGTAGAAATAATTAATTCTCATCAGCGTTCTTTGTTCCTCAGATAAACGATTTTCTGTTCTGTTTCAGTTATTATGATTCAGGCAACTAACAACCTGACATGTTGTCTTGATGCTCAATGCAACGGACAAGTCCAGTGTGAGGGAATACAGGACCGCTGCATTAATGGATCCGGTGAGACTAATAATATAAGTGAGACGATAACAAGTTCTAGATGACAACTCTCATGCTCTCATTCCTGCTGTGTTCACATTAGTGTCTGAAGTGATTTTTTCACAGACCATCTTTACCTGCATCCATCAACCAGCCTCTTATCAGCAGAACACATTTTTATTCAATATTTATACTGCATTATCTATTCAAGTGTTTACCAAAACCAATGTCCCGCGGGAAATAATGCAATCTCGTTAAATTGGCTTAAAAAAAAATGCCATTCTCCAATGTCTATGTTAATATGTGTTTTATGTTGATGTGTTCCTGACATGATAATTAAGATCATCAGGAGTTTATTCAGTGACAATGATGTCTCATTTACAGGGGTCATACAATCAACATCCACATCTGTCTTCGGCTGCGTGTCTGCCAACCTGTGTCCGAAAAGCACAATCCCACTTCCCAACATGACTGTGTCATTCAGCAATGATGCAACCTGTTGTAACTCCAGTCTGTGTAATGGGTCTCCAACCAGGAGAATTCTAGCCACGATGACTACAACCACGATGACTACAACCACGATGACAACAACCACGATGATTCCAACCACGATGACTCCAACCATGATAACTACAACCACGACGACTCCAACCATGACGACTACAACCACGATAACTCCAACCATGACGACTCCAACCATGACGACTACAACCATGACGACTCCAATCACGATAACTCCAACCACAACGACTCTAACCACGACGACTCCAACCACGACGACTTCAACCACGATGACTCCAACCACTACGATTCCAACCACGACGACTCCAACCATGACGACTCCAACCACGATAACACCAACCATGACGACTACAACCATGACGACTTCAACCATGATGACTCCAACCACGACGACTACAACCACGATGACTCCAACCACGATGACTCCAACCATGACGACACTAACCACGACGACTACAACGACGATGACTCCAACCACGACGACTCCAACCACGATAACTCCAACCATGACGACTTCAACCATGATGACTCCAACCACGACGACTCTAATCTCGACGACTCCAACCACGATAACTCCAACCACGACGACTCTAATCACGACGACTCCAATCACGATAACTCCAACCACGACGACTCTAACCACGACGACTCCAACCAAGAAGACTCCAACCACGACGACTCCAACCACGACGACTTCAACCACGATGACTCCAACCACTACGATTCCAACCACGACGACTCCAACCATGACGACTCCAACCACGACGACTCAAAACACGACGACTCCAAACACGAAAACACCAACCACGACGACTCTAACCACGACGACTTCAACCACGATGACTCCAACCACTACGATTCCAACCACGACGACTCCAACCATGACGACTCCAACCACGACGACTCTAATCACGACGACTCCAATCACGATAACTCCAACCACGACGACTCTAACCACGACGACTCCAACCACGACGATTCCAACCACGATGACTTCAACCATGACGACTCTAATCACAACGACTCCAATCACGATAACTCCAACCAC
Source organism: Antennarius maculatus (assembly GCA_013358685.1). Classification (NCBI taxonomy): domain Eukaryota; kingdom Metazoa; phylum Chordata; class Actinopteri; order Lophiiformes; family Antennariidae; genus Antennarius; species Antennarius maculatus. Next base: position 24,349,105 of record CM023610.1, on the reverse strand, counting down.
GACGACTCTAACCACGACGACTCCAACCACGACGATTCCAACCACGATGACTTCAACCACGACGACTCTAATCACGACGACTCCAAACACGATAACTCCAACCACGACGACTCTAACCACGACGACTTCAACCACGATGACTCCAACCACTACGATTCCAACCACGACGACTCCAACCATGACGACTCCAACCACGATAACTCCAACCATGACGACTCCAACCATGACGACTTCAACCATGATGACTCCAACCACGACGACTACAACCACGATGACCCCAACCACGATGACTCCAACCATGACGACACTAACCACGACGACTACAACGACGATGACTCCAACCACGACGACTCCAACCACGATAACTCCAACCATGACGACTTCAACCATGATGACTCCAACCACGACGACTCTAATCTCGACGACTCCAATCACGATAACTCCAACCACGACGACTCTAATCACGACGACTCCAATCACGATAACTCCAACCACGACGACTCTAACCACGACGACTCCAACCATGACGACTCCAACCACGACGACTCCAACCACGACGACTTCAACCACGATGACTCCAACCACTACGATTCCAACCACGACGACTCCAACCATGACGACTCCAACCACGACGACTCAAATCACGACGACTCCAATCACGATAACTCCAACCACGACGACTCTAACCACGACGACTACAACCACGATGACTCCAACCACGACGATTCCAACCACGACGACTCCAACCATGACGACTCCAACCACGACGACTCTAATCACGACGACTCCAATCACGATAACTCCAACCACGACGACTCAAACCACGAAGACTCCAACCACGACGATTCCAACCACGATGACTTCAACCATGACGACTCTAATCACAACGACTCCAATCACGATAACTCCAACCACGACGACTCTAACCACGACGACTCCAACCACGACGACTCCAACCACGATGACTTCAACCACGACGACTCTAATCACGACGACTCCAATCACGATAACTCCAACCACGACGACTCTAACCACGACGACTTCAACCACGATGACTCCAACCACTACGATTCCAACCACGACGACTCCAACCATGACGACTCCAACCACGATAACTCCAACCATGACGACTCCAACCATGACGACTTCAACCATGATGACTCCAACCACGACGACTACAACCACGACGACTCTATTCACGACGACTCTAATCACAACGACTCCAATCACGATAACTCCAACCACGACGACTCTAACCACGACGACTGCAACCACGATGACTCCAACCACTACGATTCCAACCACGACGACTCCAACCATGACGACTCCAACCACGACGACTCTAATCACGACGACTCCAATCACGATAACTCCAACCACGACGACTCTAACCACGACGACTCCAACCACGACGATTCCAACCACGACGACTCCAACCATGACGACTCCAACCACGACGACTCAAAACACGACGACTCCAATCACGATAACTCCAACCACGACGACTCTAACCACGACGACTCTAATCACGACGACTCCAATCACGATAACTCCAACCACGACGACTCCAACCACGACGACTGCAACCACGATGACTCCAACCACGACGATTCCAATCACGACGACTCCAATCACGATAACTCCAACCACGATGACTCTAACCACGACGACTTCAACCACGATGACTCCAACCACTACGATTCCAACCACGACGACTCCAACCATGACGACTCCAACCACGACGACTCTAATCACGACGACTCCAATCACTATAACTCCAACCACGACGACTCTAACCACGACGACTCTAATCACGACGACTCTAATCACGACGACTCCAATCACGATAACTCCAACCACGACGACTCCAACCACGACGACTGCAACCACGATGACTCCAACCACGACGACTCCAACCACGACGACTTCAACCACGACGACTCTAATCACGACGACTCCAATCACGATAACTCCAACCACGACGACTCCAACCACGACGACTACAACCACGAAGACTCCAACCACGACGATTCCAATCACGACGACTCCAACCATGATAACTCCCACCACGACGACTTCAACCACGATGACTCCAACCACGACGATTCCAACCACGATGACTCCAACCACGACGATTCCAACCACGACGACTCCAACCATGACGACTCCAACCACGATAACTCCAACCATGACAACTCCAACCATGACGACTTCAACAATGATGACTCCAACCACGACGACTACAACCACGACGACTCTATTCACGACGACTCTAATCACGACGACTCCAATCACGATAACTCCAACCACGACGACTCCAACCACGACGACTTCAACCACGATGACTCCAACCACGACGACTCCAACCACGACGACTCCAACCACGACGACTCTAATCACGACGACTCCAATCACGATAACTCCAACCACGACGACTCCAACCACGACGACTGCAACCACGATGACTCCAACCACGACGATTCCAATCACGACGACTCCAATCACGATAACTCCAACCACGACGACTCTAACCACGACGACTTCAACCACGATGACTCCAACCACTACGATTCCAACCACGACGACTCCAACCATGACGACTCCAACCACGACGACTCAAAACACGACGACTCCAATCACTATAACTCCAACCACGACGACTCTAACCACGACGACTCTAATCACGACGACTCCAATCACGATAACTCCAACCACGACGACTCCAACCACGACGACTGCAACCACGATGACTCCAACCACGACGACTCCAACCACGACGACTCCAACCACGACGACTCTAATCACGACGACTCCAACCACGATAACTCCAACCACGACGACTCCAACCACGACGACTCCAACCACGATGACTCCAACCACGACGATTCCAATCACGACGACTCCAACCATGATAACTCCCACCACGACGACTTCAACCATGATGACTCCAACCACGACGATTCCAACCACGACGACTCCAACCATGACGACTCCAACCACGACTACTCTAATCTCGACGACTCCAATCACGATAACTCCAACCACGACGACTCTAACCACGACGACTCCAACCACGACGATTCCAACCACGATGACTTCAACCACGACGACTCTAAACACGACGACTCCAATCACGAAAACACCAACCACGACGACTCCAACCACGACGACTCCAACCATGACGACTCCAACCACGACGACTCTAATCACGACGACTGCAATCACGATAACTCCAACCACGACGACTCTAACCACGATGACTTCAACCACGATGACTCCAACCACTACAATTCCAACCACGACGACTCCAACCATGACGACTCCAACCACGATAACTCCAACCATGACGACTGCAACCACGATGACTCCAACCACGACGGTTCCAATCACGACGACTCCAACCATGATAACTTCAACCACGAGGACTCCAACCACAACGACTCAAACCACGACGACTCTAAACACGACGACTCCAATCACGATAACTCCAACCACGACGACTCCAACCACGACGACTCCAACCACGACGATTCCAACCACGATGACTTCAACCACGACGACTCTAATCACGACGACTCCAATCACGATAACTCCAACCACGACGACTCTAACCACGACGACTCCAACCATGACGACTCCAACCACGACGACTCTAATCACGACGACTCCAATCACGATAACTCCAACCACGACGACTCTAACCACGATGACTTCAACCACGATGACTCCAACCACTACAATTCCAACCACGACGACTCCAACCATGACGACTCCAACCACGATAACTCCAACCATGACGACTGCAACCACGATGACTCCAACCACAACGATTCCAACCACGACGACTCCAACCACGACAGCTTCAACCACGATGACTCCAACCACGACGATTCCAACCACGAGGACTGCAACCACGACGACTCTAATCACGACGACTCCAATCACGATAACTCCAACCACGACGACTCAAACCACGACGACTCCAACCACGACAACTCCAACCACGATGACTCCAACCACTACGATTCCAACCACGATGACTTCAACCACGACGACTCTAATCACGACAACTCCAATCACGATAACTCCAACCACGACGACTCTAACCACGACGACTTCAACCACGATGACTCCAACCACTACGATTCCAACCACGACGACTCCAACCATGACGACTCCAACCACGACGACTCTAATCACGACGACTCCAATCACGATAACTCCAACCACGACGACTCTAACCACGACGACTCCAACCACGACGATTCCAACCACGATGACTTCAACCACGACGACTCTAATCACGACGACTCCAATCACGATAACTCCAACCACGACGACTCTAACCACGACGACTTCAACCACGATGACTCCAACCACTACGATTCCAACCACGACGACTCCAACCATGACGACTCCAACCACGATTACTCCAACCATGACGACTCCAACCATGACGACTTCAACCATGATGACTCCAACCACGACGACTACAACCACGAAGACTCTATTCACGACGACTCTAATCACGACGACTCCAATCACGATAACTCCAACCACGACGACTCCAACCACGACGACTGCAACCACGATGACTCCAACCACGACGACTCCAACCACGACGACTTCAACCACGACGACTCTAATCACGACGACTCCAATCACGATAACTCCAACCACGACGACTCCAACCACGACGACTGCAACCACGATGACTCCAACCACGACGATTCCAATCACGACGACTCCAATCACGATAACTCCAACCACGACGACTCTAACCACGACGACTTCAACCACGATGACTCCAACCACTACGATTCCAACCACGACGACTCCAACCATGACGACTCCAACCACGACGACTCAAAACACGACGACTCCAATCACGATAACTCCAACCACGACGACTCTAACCACGACGACTCTAATCACGACGACTCTAATCACGACGACTCCAATCACGATAACTCCAACCACGACGACTCCAACCACGACGACTGCAACCACGATGACTCCAACCACGACGACTCCAACCACGACGACTGCAACCACGACGACTCTAATCACGACGACTCCAATCACGATAACTCCAACCACGACGACTCCAATCACGACGACTGCAACCACGATGACTCCAACCACGACGATTCCAATCACGACGACTCCAACCATGATAACTCCCACCACGACGACTTCAACCACGATGACTCCAACCACGACGATTCCAACCACGACGACTCCAACCATGACGACTCCAACCACGACGACTCTAATCTCGACGACTCCAATCACGATAACTCCAACCACGACGACTCCAAACACGACGACTCCAACCACGACGATTCCAACCACGATGACTTCAACCACGACGACTCTAATCACGACGACTCCAATCACGATAACTCCAACCACGACAACTCTAACCACGACGACTCCAACCATGACGACTCCAACCACGACGACTCTAATCACGACGACTCCAATCACGATAACTCCAACCACGACGACTCTAACCACGATGACTTCAACCACGATGACTCCAACCACTACAATTCCAACCACGACGACTCCAACCATGACGACTCCAACCACGATAACTCCAACCATGACGACTGCAACCACGATGACTCCAACCACGACGGTTCCAATCACGACGACTCCAACCATGATAACTTCAACCACGATGACTCCAACCACAACGATTCCAACCACGACGACTCTAATCTCGACGACTCCAATCACGATAACTCCAATCACGACGACTCCAACCACGACGACTCCAACCACGACGATTCCAACCACGATGACTTCAACCACGACGACTCTAATCACGACGACTCCAATCACGATAACTCCAACCACGACGACTCCAACCACGACGACTCCAACCACGACGACTCCAACCACGACGACTCTAATCACGACGACTCCAATCACGATAACTCCAACCACGACGACTGTAACCACGATGACTTCAACCACGATGACTCCAACCACTACAATTCCAACCACGACGACTCCAACCACGACGACTCCAACCACGATAACTCCAACCATGACGACTGCAACCACGATGACTCCAACCACGACGGTTCCAATCACGACGACTCCAACCATGATAACTTCAACCACGATGACTCCAACCACAACGATTCCAACCACGACGACTCCAACCACGACAGCTTCAACCACGATGACTCCAACCACGACGACTCCAACCACGATGACTTCAACCACGACGACTCTAATCACGACGACTCCAATCACGATAACTCCAACCACGACGACTCTAACCACGACGACTCCAACCACGACAACTTCAACCACGATGACTCCAACCACTACGATTCCAACCACGATGACTTCAACCACGACGACTCTAATCACGACGACTCCAATCACGATAACTCCAACCACGACAACTCCAACCACGACGACTTCAACCACGATGACTCCAACCACTACGATTCCAACCACGACGACTCCAACCATGACGACTCCAACCACGACGACTCTAATCACGACGACTCCAATCACGATTACTCCAACCACGACGACTCCAACCACGACGACTGCAACCACGATGACTCCAACCACGACGATTCCAACCACGACGACTCCAATCACGATAACTCCAACCACGACGACTCTAACCACGACGACTACAACCACGAAGACTCCAACCACTACGATTCCAACCACGACGACTCCAACCATGACGACTCCAACCACGACGACTCTAATCACGACGACTCCAATCACGATAACTCCAACCACGACGACTCTAACCACGACGACTCTAATCACGACGACTCTAATCACGACGACTCCAATCACGATAACTCCAACCACGACGACTCCAACCACGACGACTCCAACCACGATGACTCCAACCACGACGACTGTAACCACGACGACTCCAACCACGACAACTTCAACCACGACGATTCCAACCACGACGACTCCAACCACGACGACTCCAACCACGACGACTCTAATCACGACGACTCCAATCACGATGACTCCAACCACGACGACTCAAACCACGACGACTCCAACCACGATGACTCCAACCACGATGACTTCAACCATGACGACTCTAATCACGACGACTCCAATCACGATAACTCCAACCACGACGACTCTAACCACGACGACTTCAACCACGATGACTCCAACCACTACGATTCCAACCACGACGACTCCATCCATGACGACTCCAACCACGATAACTCCAACCATGACGACTCCAACCACGACGACTTCAACCATGATGACTCCAACCACGACGACTACAACCACGACGACTCTATTCACGACGACTCTAATCACGACGACTCCAATCACGATAACTCCAACCACGACGACTCCAACCACAACGACTGCAACCACGATGACTCCAACCACGACGACTCCAACCACGACGACTCCAACCACGACGACTCCAACCACGACGACTCTAATCACGACGACTCCAATCACGATAACTCCAACCACGACGACTCCAACCACGACGACTGCAACCACGATGACTCCAACCACGACGATTCCAATCACGACGACTCCAACCACGAAAACTCCAACCACGACGACTCTAACCACGACGACTTCAACCACGATGACTCCAACCACTACGATTCCAACCACGACGACTCCAACCATGACAACTCCAACCACGACGACTCTAATCTCGACGACTCCAATCACGATAACTCCAACCATGACGACTCTAACCACGACGACTTCAACCACGACGATTCCAACCACGATGACTTCAACCACGACGACTCTAATCACGACGACTCCAACCACGATAACTCCAACCACGACGACTCTAACCACGACGACTTCAACCACGATGACTCCAACCACTACGATTCCAACCACGACGACTTCAACCATGACGATTCCAACCACGATGACTTCAACCACGACGACTCTAATCACGACGACTCCAATCACGATAACTCCAACCACGACAACTCTAACCACGACGACTTCAACCACGATGACTCCAACCACTACGATTCCAACCACGACGACTCCAACCATGACGACTCCAACCACGACGACTCTAATCACGACGACTCCAATCACGATAACTCCAACCACGACGACTCCAACCACGACGACTGCAACCACGATGACTCCAACCACGACGATTCCAATCACGACGACTCCAATCACGATAACTCCAACCACGACGACTCTAATCACGTCGACTTCAACCACGATTACTCCAACCACTACGATTCCAACCACGACGACTCCAACCATGACGACTCCAACCACGACGACTCAAAACACGACGACTCCAATCACGATAACTCCAACCACGACGACTCTAACCACGACGACTCTAATCACGACGACTCTAATCACGACGACTCCAATCACGATAACTCCAACCACGACGACTCCAACCACGACGACTGCAACCACGATGACTCCAACCACGACAACTGTAACCACGACGACTCCAACCACGACAACTTCAACCACTACGATTCCAACCACGACGACTCCAACCATGACGACTCCAACCACGACGACTCTAATCACGACGACTCCAATCACGATGACTCCAACCACGACGACTCCAACCACGACGACTCCAACCACGACGATTCCAACCACGATGACTTCAACCATGACGACTCTAATCACGACGACTCCAATCACGATAACTCCAACCACGACGACTCTAACCACGACGACTTCAACCACGATGACTCCAACCACTACGATTCCAACCACGATGACTCCAACCATGACGACTCCAACCACGATAACTCCAACCATGACGACTCCAACCATGACGACTTCAACCATGATGACTCCAACCACGACGACTACAACCACGACGACTCTATTCACGACGACTCTAATCACGACGACTCCAATCACGATAACTCCAACCACGACGACTCCAACCACAACGACTGCAACCACGATGACTCCAACCACGACGACTCCAACCACGACGACTCCAACCACGACGACTCCAACCACGACGACTCTAATCACGACGACTCCAATCACGATAACTCCAACCACGACGACTCCAACCACGACGACTGCAACCACGATGACTCCAACCACGACGATTCCAATCACGACGACTCCAATCACGATAACTCCAACCACGACGACTCTAACCACGACGACTTCAACCACGATGACTCCAACCACTACGATTCCAACCACGACGACTCCAACCATGACAACTCCAACCACGACGACTCTAATCTCGACGACTCCAATCACGATAACTCCAACCATGACGACTCTAACCACGACGACTTCAACCACGACGATTCCAACCACGATGACTTCAACCACGACGACTCAAATCACGACGACTCCAATCACGATAACTCCAACCACGACGACTCAAACCACGACGACTTCAACCACGATGACTCCAACCACTACGATTCCAACCACGACGACTTCAACCATGACGACTTCAACCATGATGACTCCAACCATGACGACCACAACCACGATGACCTCAACCACGATGACTCCAACCATGACGACACTAACCACGACGACTACAACGACGATGACTCCAACCTTGACGACTGCAACCATGACGACTCCAACCACGACGACTCCAACCACGACGACTTCAACCACGATGACTCCAACCACGACGATTCCAACCACCACGACTCCAACCATGACGACTCCAACCACGATAACTCCAACCATGACGACTCCAACCACGACAACTTCAACCACGATGACTCCAACCACGACGATTCCAACCACAACGACTCCAACCACGATAACTCCAACCTCAGTTACTCCAACCACGACTGCAAACACGGCTGCAAACACCAGTGATGCTCTCTCCGTCACTCTGGGTTTGATCCCTCTGCTACTGGGACTCTTTCACCTCTTCTAGAACCGGACGGAACCTCACCAGCAGGTCCTCATGAATAGCCACTATTATCACACTAACAATAATCAGTTAGGGAACGTAATCACATATTTAAAACCAGCCAGCACTCAGAACATGCATCGCTCTGCCAAGGTCACCACCTCAAAACCTGCAGAAAAGATTAGATGAGTTCTGTGAGCTCTGTGTGTACTGCAAGCATTAAATGTGTGATTAAAGTTTACTACTGTGAAGCTAGCAAAATAGCAAATAGAATTAGTAAATAGCATGTGTATAATATCTAAATCTCTTCAGTTCCCTGACGATTTTTATTCATTTTTTTCTTCATTTATTCTTGTTTGGCTCTCTATATATTTATTTAATCATGGCACAAAGCTTCCACAAGTACAAATCTGGCACAAAGAGGGTTCAAGCCTATTGACCTGCTGAAACTATAATATGTTGAGGTATGATGAAGCAAAATGACTCCAAAGAAGGGGTGATTTCGACATTTTGTGTGTTTTCACATCAAGAACAAAGAATAACATAAGTCTAGTTTGTAATTTACCATTTTGTCATTTTAGGACAATTTTATATTTGAAGCTTGATTAATTGGGAGACTCTTGGAAACCGTGCAGAACATTCTTATGTGGCCCAACCCAGTTAAAAAGGAAAAACAGCATTCAGGATGACATTCCTGACAAGACAGAGGTTTACTTCATTATTAGAGGTAGACTCTCTTTCTCTCCGCCTCTTCTTTGCTGATGGATCAGTCAATCAATCAATCAATCAAGTTTTATTTATATAGTGCTTAATCATGGCAACAGAAATTTCAAAGTGCTTTAACAGACAGAGAAACCCAACTGAACCCTCCAGAGCAAGCATAAGCGACAGTGACGGGAAAAAACTCCCTCGATGAGGAAGAAACTCCCGACAGGACCCAGACTATTTTGGGTGGCCATCCGCCTAGACCGGTTGGGTGGAAAAGAAATCAAAGGAAGATAAGAACAGGGAAAGAGAACGAGAGACAGAGAGAGAGTGGCAGATAGGCCAGATAGAGACAGTGTCAATACGGTTGGAGTTATGTTTCCCATTGCTAAAGTCAAGATACAATTACAGCTGTGTGGATGACTGTATGGCGGCACGGAGGAAGAGGCTTCAGACTATGACAACCAGCATAGTGAACATAGCTGCTGAGAGGTTTGGTGTTGAGGAGGAATTGGGGGAGAGCAGCTTTACAACAAGAACCAGAGAGGAGTCAAAATCCACAACATCAGGAAAGAACTGAATACCATGAAGAAACAGCACAAGGAAACCAGTGAAGAAGAGAAGCCACCACTGGCAGAGCGCCGTCTCCTGTTCAGGAAGAGGCTCTATGTCCAGACCAAACAAAAAACATAGTCATGGAGGAGGAAAAGGACGATGGCGTGAGCTGCCTTCATCAACAACCCTTTTGGTTTGCATCAATGAGCTCCTCAGACAGTGACACAGCAGACGAATGGCCTGTTCAATGAATGATTGAATGAATGAATAAATGAATACTTTCATAATCCCAAAGGGAAATTATGTTAATAATTTATTAATTATTATTATTCAATTATTCATTATTATTATAAAGCAGGAGTTTGACCAACACTTCTTTGGAACATCTTGAAAGTCATCTGGAGACGATAAAAACAGCACAGCACTGGTGTTTTGCAAAAGGAGAGTGGATTCCTAAAGAAGAGGACTCCAAGACCATCAGACAGGTCAGTGTCCTCTTCAAGAATGGACACATGGACACTTCAGTGCAGAAAGGTGGCGTCCCCAGTAAGAAGTTGTAGGAAGTGATCATTGCATAGTCAAGAAGGATGGACAACTCTTAAAAGAACATGATAGGAGAAGACACCGTCTTGAAAGCTGCATATGAACAGGGGATCTATTGAGGAACCTTTCATGTGAGGAACCTTTTCATGTCAGCCCTCAGAACTTTTTTGATGGGGACTGTTTCATGTACTGCACTGTAATACAACTGGGCAACAATATATCTCGTATTTTATGTCAAAAATTATCAAAGGTGGTTGATGAGCTGGGGCTACTGACAGGTGATAGGTTGATACATGTCATGGTATTGATGTTTTAAATAAAAAATAAATTAATTTCAACATTTTTAAAAAATCATTCTATTTCTTAGTCATACATTTCGGAACCTGATCAACTCTCTTGTTGACTTTTCTTTGGATGATCAGGGAGTTGTCTTCATGGGGATCATGAAATGATTACATTTCTTGTGCATTTATATGCGTCACTCCTTCAGTCACGGAAGCTCTACCTAAACAGGAATTATTAACTCCTCTTACGTGTACGTTTAATCTGACAAGATAATTCGTGTTGACTTGAGTATTTATAGAATCACGATATAGGCTACAGAAAATGCCTGAAATGTTTGTGAGCTCATCTGTCATAACTCACGCCAAGCCATAGTGAACACCTGTGACTGTGGAACAGTAGAGTGGGAGAGACAATCACCAATCTGCACTTCTGTTCAGCTTTTTTCCGCCAACCTCCATAAGGTATTAGACCATTCAACACTAGGAAGACAGGCAGTGGCAGGTTACTCCATAGACTTTTGGACTCTCCTGGTGAAACCCGACTGGAACCCTATTCAAGGCCTTTTACAGCGGACACCCAGGTCACACACCAAACAGTTCCTTTATGCATGACCATGACAAGTAACCACAGTAAAAGGATCTCTTTTTATTTTATTTATTTAGTCAGTTTATTTTCTTCTTTCCAGACATGTTATTACAACAGCTTTCACTGTCATCAATGTTGGAACATCAGCAACAACATCCGAAAAGAAAAAAAACTAAAACTAAAACTCCTCTGAGATAGCGGAGTCCACATCTTCTTCTGCAGAAGTGTAAGATGAGCCGGAGGAAGCGTCCACATCTGAGCCGCCATCTTCCGGTGGATCGGCAGGCCCATCAGCAGCAGGTCCCCCAGGAGACGGGATGGAGGATGGAGCAGGCTGGTCAAGATGCAGGCGGTAAAAGTCTGTGATGAGCCGAGCGTCCACGATGAACCGGGCTGGAACCCAGGAACGATCCACCGGACCGTAACCTCCCCAGTCCACCAGATACTGCATACCACGTCCACGGCGGCGAGAGCGCGAGAGGTGCTTGACAGCATACACAGGACCACCATCGACAAGCTGAGGAGGTGGAGGGGTGGTGTAGGGGGAACAAAGCGGGCATAAAACTTGTTGAGGGCATCTGCTAGGGAGGGGTCTGTCGGGCCCTGTGCATTCCTGGTGTTAAAGTTGGTGATGCACTTGATGCCCTTCCACATGCTCCGTGGGTCCCCTGAGGTCAGGTGACCCTGGATCTTTTGAGCATAAGTGGATTTGGCCTCCTTTACTCCCTTATCCAGAGCCCTCCTCGCTGCCCTTAGTGCCCCTGCCTCCTCCGCCCTGAATGCAGCATCCCTGGCCTTCAGCAGAGTTCTCACCTCTGCATTCAGCCAGGGCTTCTGGTTCGGGTAGACGGTGATCGTTTTGGTGTTAGAGATGAACCCGAGGACAGAGGAAGTGTATTCCTCCAAGTTCACCTCTCCCCCCTGTGTGGCTGCCTCCCTGAACATCTGCCAGTCTGTGTGTTGGAAGCAGTCGTGGAGCACCGGGGCCGCATCCTGGGGCCACACAGTGACAGTTTTCCTCGTGGGTTTGAGGGATTTCACCCGGGGACGATATGCTGGAGACATCAGGATGGAGATGTGGTCTGATAGGCCGAGGTGTGGCGGGGAATGGACCTGTATGCACCGCGTAGGTTGGAGTATACACAGTCCAGCGTGTTGTCCCCACATGTGGGGATGGTGACGTGCTGGTGAAAGTCTTATGTGGTTGAAGTCTCCTGCTACCACGTAAAACGCCTCCGGGTGCCTGGTCTGCAGTGAGCTGAATGTGTTATGCAGCTCACGTAACGCTTCGTTACCGTTGGCATTAGCATTAGCACCTGGCAGGATGTAAACAGTGGTGACGAACATCGCCGTGAACTCACAAGGCAGATAATGCAGCCGGCATTTAACAGTCACGTGGTCTATCGCCTCGGAGCAGTAGCTCTTCACCAGTTCACTATTTGTGCACCAACCCCTTTTCACATATGCACACAGTCCCCCCCCCCCACGTGTTTTCCCAGATCGATGGTCCCGGTCCGCTCGGAACAGCTGTAATCCATCGATCTGGAAAGCAGAGTCTGGCATGCTGTTGTTTAGCCAGGTCTCCGTCAGGCCGACCACACAGCAGCTCCTCATCTCCTCTGAAGCAATGTCTTTTCAAAGCTTCTTTATTCCGTGGGTTCTTGTTATTGAGGTAAAGTAGGAGACTTAGCCGATCGTCATAAGTTTAAAAAGCTTATTCCTGACAACAAGTCTAATACAGATATCCGGGCTCCACCACAGTCCATGACTGCCAGTACTGCACGGGTCTTACATCAGACGCAGCTGAAGAAGAGCAAATTCTATCTTGGCCCGGTCAAATTTAAACAATTCAGATTAAGAATATGCATGAGGGGATGTGGTGTCTTCTGGACCAATCCGATCGTGACAGGTTTCCGGCCGCATCTTCTCGACATAGTTTCCGTCTCCGGTCTCATCCTGTAAACAATCCTGCCTACTTCCTGATCACCCCATAAGTGTGAAGACTTCCATAAATGGAACTGTTACCTTGGGTGTATGGGGGTGCGTGTGTGTGTGTGTCAGATTAGACAACTTTGCCTATGTCCTCCAAATGAAACAACCATGTTGTATGTATGTGTGTATGTGAGTGTGTGTCAGACTAGAGAGAACTGAGACCGCTGTCTATGTCCTATGTGTATGTGTGTGTGTGTGAATGTGTGTATGTGTGTGTGAGTATGTGTGTATGTCAAATTATATGAGTTCAAGTGTGTGAAAATTTACTGAGACAGAGTGATAGAAACGTTTACTGCATAATTAAAACTAAATACTTATGCAGCCAGCAAAATAATGAATAGCATGTTTTTAAATCTCTTCATTCCCCCTCTTGGCCTCGAAAGAGGCCACACTATAAGACATCAAAGATTCAATTCTTCCGGGGTGCTGATGGGTAAGTACCTCCTTTAATGATGTTGTCTGCTCAGGTGACGTACAGTAGGAGACTGTGGCATACTCACCATGACTCTGCCATGTTGACGCCGGAATGGATGTAGTGAATGTTAGTCGCTTGAAGAATCTTAAATAATCTAGTTTGTCACAAAGCAAACATGGTGAAGGCCTGAGACGCAACAAACGATGTGACTGAATGTTCTATGAGAAAGATAAGTGGGTGGCCTCGAAATATGTGTGCTGTTTTGGTTACCAATGTAGCAAAGCCTGCTGCATATCTGGCGCAAGGTGGCTGTCTACTCTCAAAGGGGTCAAGACGAGCACTACAATACATCAAAATGTGTCTTTCACCTTCAACCTTCTGATACAGGACACCATTAGCGATATCATCTGAGATGGAGACATCCAGATGGAACGCAGTGCCTTCATCTGGCATGGCTAAGGCAACCGCCGTAGCCAAAGCATTAACAAGTCTGACAAAGCAATCTGATGTTTCTGTATCCCATGCAAGTTTGGCGGTGAGGTTCTTGTGACCGTGTTGTTTTATCAGTTCACATAGTGGTGTCGTATGCTCGACAAAACAAGGGATGTAGTGTCTACTGTAACTGCACAAACCCAAAAATGATAGCACGTCTTTTACCGCTCCAGGCCTCGTATGGTGCAGGATAGCAGAGCGATGAGCCGTAGACATTGCAGAACCGTGTGTTGACACAACACGTCCCAGGAAAGTGACGGATTTCCTGCAACACTAATTTCTGTTTGGACACTGGAGAACAATTTCCTAATTAAACATTCAGTGTCTTCTAAACAAATTTCAGGTGTCTCACATGCCAATAAGAGATCATCCACAAACTGTACTAACACACAACCTTCAGGGAACTGCATGTCAGACAACATTGTTTTCAAAGCCTGATTGAAGATTCCAGGGCTGTTCTTAAATCCTTGTAGGAGTCTAGTTTATTGCAACTTGACTCCATGATACCAAAATGCAAAGTATTTTCTGGAATCTGGATGTAGAGGTAAGCAAAAGAAAGCATTTGCCAAATCTACAACTGTGAACCATTTGAATTTAGGTGAGAGTGATGTCGATAGCCTATGTAGATCAGGTACAGGTAGAACTGGAGTTAGCGTTACATCATTTATGGCTCTCAAATCATGTGCCATTCGATAACGTACTCTGTCTGCTTTTTGAACTGGCCTCAATGGGGTTGACCAAGGTGAGTCTGATTCTTCCAGAACACCAGCATTCCACAGTCCACATAGTGTACTCTCCATCCCCTCGTTTGCTGCTTCCGGCCATGGGTACTGTTTTCTGCAAACAACTTGTGCATCAAAAATGTTTAGTACAACATCAGGGTTATCTTCACAATTCCCTACATCAAATGGACCTGTAAACCATATCCCTTCGGGGATAGAATCTAACATTACCTGGTTATCCTCATGATTTGCTAAGTCTCTGCCATGTTCGCGTGAAATGAGGTGATGTTGCAAGGTCGCTGTATCAGTCATGGAACCTAAAATTCTGTGTGATTTAGATGATGATGAGAATTGAACTTGTGAAATTTGTGAATCCTGCCAATCAGTAAGGCTAACTAAACGTTTGACCATGGGTCCCAGTTCCCTCGGCTCATGCCCTGAAGACACTGCCAATGAAATGTGGGGAACTGATGTGCTTCTCATTTCAAACAACGTGCTCTGTTCTGGTGTCAAAATCGTGTGTGCCGCAACGCCTTCAGATGAGATGTAAATGTGCTCGGAATGTAACTGCCAACTATCATCTATGTGTGATCTGAACCTATCTTCATATGTTTCATCGTGGTCCCTATCATAAAACAGTGTGCAATGTAGTGGATCGATAGGAGGCAAGTAGGGTGCACAGGACTGAATCCAAGGCTTCCACATGGCATACACGGAACACACACCAGGGTCAGCGGAGGGTGTCTCTGGTTGAACCTCTGCCCAGTAGATGTCAGCAGTGGGTGAGGTTGGAACTGGTTGCATCAGCCATTGTCCATTGTGTCCAGCTTCACTGCAAAAAACTTGAGTACCATCTGGAAACCGGACAGTCAAACCTTGTGGTCCGCACAAAATGGTAGCGTTTGTGGCAATTAGTAAGTCTCTGCCTATCAGGTTAACAGGCGTTTTTAGTGATGCAATGAGCCTGTGTCTTAAACAATGTCCCGCTAACACAGTAGGTAATGATTTGGTGAAAGGCAGAACCTGTGGTTTCCCTGAGAAGCCCATCAATGATATGCTGTCTGATGTTAACAGTGACTGCGGTACAGGTGTATTGAAAGTGGAATACGTGGCTCCAGTGTCTACCAGGCCGCTGACAACCTTACTGCACACAGTCATAGGAAGCATTGGTTCCGCCATTCCGCTGCTTCCGGGGCTGCCCAGGCATCCCTAGGCTGTCCATTAGGGGTCCTCCTCCTCCTCTGTCATTGTTTCCTCAGTGTAATATTGTCCATATCGCTGTTGTCCAGTCGGTCCCCCCCGGCCGCTGGTTGTTTGGTGCCCATGGATAGATGCCCCCTCTGCCCCGTCCTGGAAATCTTCTGCCTCGAGGTGGTCGTGGACCATACCATTGTGGTCTTAGTTCGGCCTGTGGGCAACTGCGACTCCAATGATTAGGATCACCACAGATGAAACATCTAGGCTGATTACCTGAGTATGATCTGCTGCCGCCATAGCTTTCACATCTTCCTCGTCCTCCTTGGGCCCCAGACCAGCTGCCACGACCCTGCCACATAACACTGCTAGCTGAATTAGACTTCTTTTTATCATTTGACTTGGATCTAGCCTCAGCTAAGTTTAATTTAAGTAATTGTGTCTGCATGTGGTGGATGTCACTGTTGTGGTCAGCCTCTGTTCTCTGATAATGTGTTAAATGATGCACAAGGTGATGGCGGAAACGTCCTTCTGCCATAATCAAGAAAAATGGATCGCCTGTTAATTTGTTCTTCAATGGAAGTGGCAAACCATTCAAGAGAGCTGTTCTAGACAGTGTCTCAGTTACCTCATTGTTGGAGGGATGTGCTCCCGTTGCCATTGACCATTTGGCCAGGCAGTTGTCATAATACACCAATGGTTCCTCCTTACCATCCCATGGGAACGAGGTAGGGGTGTTTCCACGGGGTGTCGGGAATTCCTCTCTCAGCACATTAAACAAGGCTCTATCATACGGTCCGAACGGTTTCTCTGCTCCCACACCATACAATCCTGCTGCTGTCTTAACAGCTGAAATTTTCATAGGGGTTAGTGCAGTTCCTAAACATGGCAACATATCTCCTGCTGCTAAACTTTGACCTGAGGTCATGGCTAACATGTGTCCAATCAATTGATCCACTCCTTGAGACAGGGGTGGTAACTTTTTAGCCATACCTTCAACATCATTAAATGAAAACGGTCTATATTCTCCCAAATTACCTTGTTGATTGATTCTCAGGGGCATTTGACGATAAGTCTTACCACTACGTGTGTGTGCCGGGATATCTTCTTCCTCCCCTTCGTCACGAGGGTGTGCTGCTGACTTAATGTACCATTCATTCTCACCAGCTATTTGATTTGTCAATTTACACTCATCTGGAAATCAACGTGGGATGCCAATAGCATCTGTGTAGACTGGACTGTCCTCCAGCATCGTGGTGTATGAGCTCAGGTGTGACCATGTCGTAACCTCAGCCTTGGACACATTGTAAATCTGTATGGGAGAAATGATACACACAAGTGCACATCTTCCTGCCCAGTTTGGGACAAGGAGTCATTTGTGTCTTGGTTTTAGTCTTGTTAATTGACAGTTGAACTTGATCGAATTGCAACTGTATTTTTCATAAGTCAGTTGCTAAATCATCAAATGTCTTTTGGCATTTCTCATAGAAGTGGCAACATCTCTCCGTCTCCACTCTTTCCCTACTTGACTTTGCTCTTTCTTCAACAACCTCCACTGTCTTCCTTATCAACTTTCTTTTGCACTCGTGATCTTCCAACAGGGATTGCTGATATCCCTTCTCACTTACAACTTCCGCTTCACTTCCTTGTCTTACTTCTTCTAGTTCCTTTCTCCTCTCATACTCCACTCTATCTCTTCTCTGTCTGTCTCTCTCTCTCTCGCTATTATTGCCATTTTTAATCGAAATAGAGTTTGACGTGCATCATCTGTTTCTCCTTCCTCTTCAGTTTTAAACACTCCCTCTTTTATATGCCACAGAGCTTGTTGACTAGCTGGACTAGCTGTGACATTTGTGGTTGATGGGTTATTTTGTGTTTGCTTTAACATTTCTCCTGAGTTTAAGGCCCACTGGTGAAATGTTCCTCTCTACTTTGAGTTGGCATGTTCCTGAATGGAATGTTAGCCTTGTTTTCAAAATAAAATGCCTCCCTATCTCTAGTAAAACTGTTGTCCTTGTCCATGGGCTCCGGCTGCCGTGAGAGGGCCCGTCCCACCGCCAGCCAAAACACCAAGCACAGGACAGGGGGTGTGTTCTGCTGTTTTCTACAGAATTTGAAGGAATCACAATTTTGGATCACACCCCGAGTGAATTTCAAATCATCTTCTATTCTTTTTTTTTTTGCAATTTCCCTGTTTTCTCTAAAGTTTTAAAGTTTTTTAAGACTCTAATAATCCTACAGGGAAATTATTTACCTATGTTAAATACATGTTCAGTCGTATGGCATATGTTACACAAGAATACAGCTATCATGGTTAGACAACACAGCATTCACACTAAATAAACACAAGAGACACAAGTTCTGGGATCAGAAACGGTCTCGTCAGACCTTCAATCAGATTTACAGACAATTTGTTCAATCAATCAACTGTTTAACTTGCTTAATTGGCTGGAATTTAGTTAATCTTTATTTTGGCATCTTGCATAACATTTTACCCCAGGTATCTGATTTTCACTCGGTGGCCGCCATTAAGTGAACCACTGTCTTCTGGATGTCGCCGTTCCGAGCAGTCAGTGGCCCTCCCGGTTTAACCCTATCTAAACTAGTTTTACCTTTTTTTCTTTTCAAGCCTTTCAAACATCACACTCTGTCCCTGACCATTCATTCCATTCATTTCACACAATCTCCCTTCATCACATTCACCTTCCATTTCACACAATACAATGCAATACAACACAATATTCAATAAAACCCTTTATCACGTCTACCGAATCGCCGTCGGAGGGACTTTAACCCAAGAATATTTACCGAATCGCCGTCGGAGGGACTTTAACCCAAGAATATTTACCGAAAATATTTACTGAGACAGAGTGATAGAAAAGTTTACTGCATAATTAAAACTAAATACTTATGCAGCCAGCAAAATAATGAATAGCATGTTTTTAAATCTCTTCACCTCCCAGACCCGCAGCCGGAGGCGAAGCATGTCCATTTTATTGTCCAAAGAACGGACATTGGCCAAGAAGAGTGAGGGGATTGGTAGTCTGTTGGATTTTAGCTGGGTTAGCCAACCAGCCCTCTTTCCTCTTTTCTTCCTCCGGGCACATCGCTTCCTCTTGCCGGTCAGTCCTCGGGCCCCCCCGCACCGCTCCTCCTGCGTTCTGAGTATCCCCAGTCTGCCGAGAGTAGCTTTCACAGTTGGTGGAATCGATGCCGTTTGGTTGTTTCTGATGAAGTACAGTTCGGCTGGGCTGTACTTCACATTTGTTGCTAAGCTGCTGTTCAGATTTTTTCTTAAAGCGCCAAAAATGGGCATAACAGCGGGATCTCCAGAAGCCGCTGCAACCCTGTGCGCTGCCATCATGGATAAATAAGGATATATATATATATATCAGGATGTCTTTGAGTGATGCAACCATCTGTTCTGCTAGCCGCCAGGGCGGATACGTTAGCCATGTGGTGTTAAAATAGACAAATTTGGACGTGGTAGTCACATGATGTGAAATAAATTTCATAGGTTTATATGTAGAAGCCGCATGTTTGGGCATTTCAGTCATATGCAGGGAATTGTACCACAAACTAGTTTGGTACAAAACTTGTTGACACATCATGGCATATGGAGCCACATGTTGAAATATACAATCATGAAAGATGGTTCCCACATGTTAGCATATTAAAGCCACACATCAGGAGGTGGCAGTCACATGATGGGACGTCAAACCAACATGTTAGAACATAATAGTCACATGTTGAAGTGTTTTTCCGCAAGTTTGAAAATCGTAGCTACGTTTTGGAACTTGATAGCCATGTGGTCGACCTGGTGTCCCCGTGTTGGGCAGCGGTTCCTGTTGAAGCCTCAGGCTGAAGGTGGAGCTGATTGGGGAAGCTGATAGAACCCTTTTTTCCTGGATCTCCTCAGGTAGTCCAGTATCAAAGCAGTGGCCGCCAGCCCAGCGGCAACACAGGCAGCCGGGATGATGACGGCACTGAGACCGAAAGGAAGGCTGGTGCTCCTCTCTGCATGAAACAAAGGATTGGTAAAAAAAATCAGCTTTCTACTGACGATAAACCTGATTCTGAACCAAAACGTTAAACCATCAGCTGCTTTAACTGACCTCTGACGATGATACTGAAGACTTTGATCTCTGATCCAAGGTTATTAGTAACATTGACCTGGTAGAGGCCAGAGTCTGGCTGTGACATTGAGCAATAGGAAGGTACCATTGGGGGAGTGCAGCTCTGTTCCATTGGTCAGCTTCTTCAGAGTCACAGCTGATGGTGGGAAGCTGACAGTCCGGCAGCACACCATGACATTTTGTCCCTCATGGACCACCGTGGATGGCAGGACAAGTATTGTGGTGTTCTGTGGAGGAGCCGGAGAACAAGAAACCAGACAGAAAAATTATGGATCACTGACCAACCAGCATTGTTACTGGCTTGTAGGTAAACTCGACCTCTTTGGACGAAAATGAAAGATGGCTGGTGTGTTTTCAGTTTCACTGCTGATGTCCAATCAATGCCGTTTGCACAAAAAAGAGAAAGGATTATTTATATATTGTTGCAGTCATACCTCGAGATTCGAGTTTAATCCGTTCCGTGACTGAGCTCGCAAGTCAACAAACGTTCCCCATTTATTCATTCATTCTTTTTTCTCAATCCGCTTAATCCGCTTACGCAGGTCGCAGGGGAGCCGTTGCCTATCCCGGCAGTCTCAGGGCGTGAGGCGAGGGACACTCCGGGCACGACGCCAGTGTACCACGGAGCCACATAGAGACAAACAATCACTCACACACACACTCACTCACTCCTACGGGCAATTTGGGACCGGCCAATCAACCTGAAGGGCATGCTTTTGGACTCGAACCCGGGTCCTTCGTGTTGTGAGGCGACAGCGCTACTCACTGCGCCCCCGTGCCGCCTTGTTCCCCATTTAAAATAACTAAAGTCATCTTAATCTGTTCCAGGCTGGTATAAAAGGCCCAAACCTGCTAAATTATGAACAAAAGCATATTTTTTTTATCAATCAACATCAGGAGTGTCTGTTCCAAAGCTGTGTGGATGTGGATGCAGATCCTGATAATAAACATCTCTGGTTAACCACCCTGAAACTGTTTTCTGTTCATTTTTTAGTAAGGAGGGTGTTGACGTGGTAAATACCCTTAAAGTCATTTGTTGAAAAGTAATAGACGTCTTCAAATAAATTCCAGGATAAATACTTTAAATTAAAATGTGTACTTGTTCTGCATGTTATCAGCAGCCATATTTCCAACGGCTTGAAACTGCTGACCTTTAAAGTGACTCGATAGGTTTTGGATAGGAACCATGTGGCTGCTCAGGTTGGGTTCCCCTTCTTTAAATAACTTTCCATCCTATCAGTTCCAGTTTCATTCTAAGGAACATTTATTCCTTCGGAATGTGTCTGAATATGTTTTTCACAGACTTTTTGTCTCCCTCGCTGTGACTCTGTCGTTCATCCTCAGACTTGGCTGATGGCAACACAGCCTGACAGAACCGGTTAAATCTCGTCTAAGTCGGCCTGTGAAGGCAGCAGGAGGCTGGACGTATCCTCCACATTACTCAGCGGTGGGAGTCAGAATTTATTTCTGTCCAGAGAAGCACTCACCATCATGTGAAGGAGTGAGAGGTCGCTTCCCCGATACGAATCGTCAAACAAAAAGCAAAAGAACAACTGAAGACTGACCAGACATGTTGTCTGGTCTGAGCCAGACAACACATCTACATGTAGATCCGAGCCTGCAGACATGATTCAGGGTTAAAAAACATGCTGAAAAACATCTGAATCAGTAATAAAGATGAAACTCAGTTCAGAGAAGGGAAATGCAACTAGAGCTACACTGGTACCTTGAACAGTGACCTCCAGGGTTGTGGTCTGCATGATTTCGATTTTTTCATTATTTTTTTTTTACTTTTCTACGTTTTCATATTTCTTTATTTTGTTTTCATATTCAGATCATCAATTTGATTAAAATAAATAATTTGAAATGTGTCATTCACCTGCATGCGTGTTGGAGGATATGCAACAGCGAAACACGTGAACGTGTCCACCCACAGCCGCGACCAAATGTCACGATATTTAGATTTGAAATGAAAGAAAATTAGAATTTGGTTTTGCAATTTTAGCCTTTGTGTTGTTTTATTTTTGTAATTGATTTAATACTAATGGAATAAAAAGACAAAACATAGAGCTGTAAATAAAAAGTTCACCAACACTGATTTCAAATATGGAGGTTAGTGCTGAAAGCTAGCCTGTCCGACCTAGCTAGCTGCTACCTAGATCACGCTAGCTAACAGTTAGCTACAAGCTAGTAATTCTGAGCTAGCAGCTACCAGCTGGCAGCCATGAGCCAGCAGTTACTATAGCGTGATCTGACCCTCCAATCAGAGGAAGGGAAAATGCTGGCGTTGTAAGGTGAATTGGAAATCTTATTGGTTAAAGAAATTGGTTAAATTGCCAATGTTACATTGGCCAGCAGTACTAATCTTGAAGGCCAGTGGCAAATTATTGAGCCCTGGCAACACATGGAGGCTAAAATCTGATTGGACAAACCATGAAACCTCCAGGGACACATCCTGTAGGAAGAACAGCCAATAGAAATACAAGGAAATGAAGCAAATAGACTATTGGGAATACGTTATTACAATTTTATGAACACGTTAGAATTTAAATTGTAAGTGTGAGTAATTCTGGTTTTTTTTTTAGGTCAGCAGACTGCCCACCACTGCAAATAAGACAACCTCATCTGTTGATGAAGAGTGTGTGATACTGTTAAAAGCTACACTCAAAAAAATAATTGGATGAACAAGATTTTATCATGCCACCTATATTCCATCAAAAGAAACCAAGTTAAGTCAATTAATCTTGACTATGTTGTTTCAACATAACATACATTTGTTGTTGCTACATCATCTGAATATGTTCATTCAATTAGTTTGCCTTTCATTGAATTAAAATCTTTGCATTTAGTTATTCCAGTCAAATTCAATTACATTTGGTCTATAATGGTGAAACATTTTAAATGACCAAAATTCAACCTTGTTTTCTGAACCTTGGGTTTCATTTATTTGTTTTGATCTTGTTGAATAAATTAAGGTTTTATTCTTTATACCATTATAAACCCAGAAAAATGACAAAATGCATTACAATTTATATACATATTTTATTTTAACAACAACAGTGAAGAAGACTGCAAACATACAATAACATCAAATCAAAAGGTGCATTTAAGTTCTGGAGGGTAACTCAGGTTCAAACTGTATGTCAGCCCAAACAACAGAGCACAAGCTGTCCCAATGTCCCCCAACTCACAGAGGACCTGAACACCTTCAATCAGGACACCAATGTCTTCTGGGCCATCTCCAGGCTCCGCTCCCTCCTTCCTTATAACATACAATCCCATCATGGTTTGCTCCATTGAACTGTGGGACTCCATGTCAATGTCCTGTTGAGAAAAATACAACAAACACATTTTCTTATGTAGATAAGCAATATAGATGCATACATTCCAAAAGAAGCACAAAAGAAGTACCTTCTACAGTTGGACATTCCAATGAGGATTAAAAATTCAGAGGAAATTAGTACAGAGACAACTGTCACTGTAAAAAAGCTCCAGATTTACCAGCTAGACAAGTAATCTTCAGATTTTAAAATATCACACCATACAGTGAACAGTTTTACATCTGCATCAAAACTAAAAAGAAAACTGCATTTTATTGTTCATTTAGATGGAAATGTCCATGGCTACACAATTGCCAATATGCACTATATCAGCTAATAGAGTAGTATGTGTGCTACTAACTGATAGCAACCACAATCACAAAGAGAATCTGATGCAGTATCACAGTCCTAAGTTAAAAAAAAATATGTTTCTCAGGCACTTTAAAACTCAAAAAGTAGCTGCTAGCATGATTCCAACACTTCTGTTTGGGCTTCAAATGGTTTGTTTTGCTGTCAAAACTATTGCTTTTTTAACGCTTAATTTTTAAATTTAATATACCAGGGAAATAAATATGTGCTTTGTCCAATTGATCAATAGACTGTTCAGACTGCAAACAGCATTCCAATCAGATTCCCTTTCATATGTGATTTTAAGGGCAGACTGTTCACACTGTTTTTAGCAAGTGTCCAAATGTGGTCTTGCTCTGTTCAGACTGGGCCACATACGTAATTGGCCACATAATCTGATGGGTTGCCATAGCAACGACATCGGGACAGAGGCGTCCTCCATGCTCCGTTAAGCGCAGCGCCTCTTGCGGCACGTAGAGTGATATCACTAACTCTCAGAGCCGATCAGCGTTTTGGAGCTGTTCAGGCTTGTTCAGGCTGAGATGCATCTGCGATTTGAAGCTACCTCCGGAATATGGTTTCAATCTGTCTTTGAAAAAATCTGATTTTATGTGGTATGTGACTGTTCATGCACTACAATTTTGTAATGTCCTAGAATTCAAATTCTTTATTTGGGGGCTTTTAGCAGGTATGAGATTAAAATGCGATTACCGTATTGGCTCGAATATAAGACGACCCTGATTCTAAGACGACCCCCTTTTTATCAAGACTCAAGTTTGAAAAAAGACATTTTGAAAACCAAATTGAATTTTTATACAGAAAATAATTTACAGTACATCTGAAACAAATGACTATAACAATATATTCGAGAGAAAAAGAATGTTATTTTTGCCTCATTCAATCATACAGAAACTGTCTATCACATCTTAATATCTGAACATTTAAATATGTAAACTAAAGTGCAATCACATTTGTAAATGAATGGTGAGTGGCACCAACCTTGCTACCATCCGAGAACTGACCCACTTTTCTCCAGATTGTTGCTACGTTTCTCCATTTTCTGTTATCTTTTCTCTTATTTTCTTCTCTTTTCTTTCTTACCACTATTTTTTATTTTTCTTCTTCGTGCTATTGCTATTTTTATTTTTCTTCACCTTCACCTGCGATGAGGTGAAGCCTTACGTGTTGATGCGTGAATGTGGGAGGGACTACTATGAAAGAAAAAATGACAGAAGACAACATGATAGTCGAGTCTTTCAAGTTTCAAATTAAATCCCATCTTTTCTCACTGACTTCCAGCTTGAGTTCACTCAGAGATGACGCATTCATATTTTGCTTTGTTGTTGTCGACTGTGATTGTTTTGACAACTTAAAGCTTAATCAATCAGAAGAGGCGGAGAGGTTTGATCCAAAAGGTTGAATTAAACTGCTGTCTCATCAGGAATGTTGTCCTGAATGCTGTTGCTCCTTTTTAATTGGGTTGGGCCGCTTTGAAATGTTCTGGGTTTTTTCCATGAACCTCCCATTTAGTCAAGCTACAAACATGAAAATTGTCTTAAATAACAAAATAAATAACAAATTACAAACTAGGATAATGTCTTTCTTTGTTCTTGAAATTTTTTTAAAAGTCCCATTAGAAGGTGAAAATCACCTCTTTAATTGAGTAATTAATCGATGAATTAATTAAAAAATAGATTGGACACTGATCGATAGCACGTTTTCATTTTCATCAAATCATGCTAAATGAAACGTTCAAATTTAAAATGGAATGTTGTTTTCGTCATGACGTTGGTTTCTGATTGGTTAAACAAGGAACGCCCTTCAGCTGTCAGGTCTTAATATGCCAATTAATTAGTCAGTCAGGTATTAATCTG
Organism: Antennarius maculatus; assembly: GCA_013358685.1. Classification (NCBI taxonomy): domain Eukaryota; kingdom Metazoa; phylum Chordata; class Actinopteri; order Lophiiformes; family Antennariidae; genus Antennarius; species Antennarius maculatus. The sequence continues at coordinate 24,322,047 of CM023610.1, read as the reverse complement.
TCTGTTCGCAACACCCGAACATTACAGTACAGGAGAGGTCAAGTATCTCTACCTCCAGTAGTTTCCTCTTCATCATGATGAAGCTGATCCTTTCTCTGGCTCTCACCTGGACTTTCTTCAGCTCAGGTAACTGCAACTCATCTTTGAGGCCTGATTCATTCATCAGTATTGATCAGTTGATTATCATTTATCTCTAGCCGTCATGTTGTTCTCTTTGCAGCAAATGGAGTTGGTTTTTTTTGTCAGTGCAATGGTACTACATGTACTGGAGACAGGGTAGAATGTTCTGCAGAATTTGCGTGTTTAACAGTCATCACTAACGGTCAGTGTTTCTTTATCACAACTCTTCTGTTAATTTCGTTTGTCGTCTTTCACCAGCAGTATCTAACTATCTTTGGTTTTGTAGAAACCATATTTGGGAACACAGCAGTGTTGAATCAGAAGGGATGTGGGCCGTCGAACATATGCCCAAACCCAATCAATCAGACGTTTTCATTCAACATTGGTCATGCCAGTTCAGACACAATTCTTGAATGCTGCAGCTCAAATAGCTGCAACTCTGGACCTTTTCCAGGTAAGTATGAATGAGTAGAAATAATTAATTCTCATCAGCGTTCTTTGTTCCTCAGATAAACGATTTTCTGTTCTGTTTCAGTTATTATGATTCAGGCAACTAACAACCTGACATGTTGTCTTGATGCTCAATGCAACGGACAAGTCCAGTGTGAGGGAATACAGGACCGCTGCATTAATGGATCCGGTGAGACTAATAATATAAGTGAGACGATAACAAGTTCTAGATGACGACTCTCATGCTCTCATTCCTGCTGTGTTCACATTAGTGTCTGAAGTGATTTTTTCACAGACCATCTTTACCTGCATCCATCAACCAGCCTCTTATCAGCAGAACACATTTTTATTCAATATTTATACTGCATTATCTATTCAAGTGTTTACCAAAACCAATGTCCCGCGGGAAATAATGCAATCTCGTTAAATTGGCTTAAAAAAAATGCCATTCTCCAATGTCTATGTTAATATGTGTTTTATGTTGATGTGTTCCTGACATGATAATTAAGATCATCAGGAGTTTATTCAGTGACAATGATGTCTCATTTACAGGGGTCATACAATCAACATCCACATCTGTCTTCGGCTGCGTGTCTGCCAACCTGTGTCCGAACAGCACAATCCCACTTCCCAACATGACTGTGTCATTCAGCAATGATGCAACCTGTTGTAACTCCAGTCTGTGTAATGGGTCTCCAACCAGGAGAATTCTAGCCACGATGACTACAACCACGATGACTACAACCACGATGACAACAACCACGATGATTCCAACCACGATGACTCCAACCATGATAACTACAACCACGACGACTCCAACCATGACGACTACAACCACGATAACTCCAACCATGACGACTCCAACCATGACGACTACAACCATGACGACTCCAATCACGATAACTCCAACCACAACGACTCTAACCACGACGACTCCAACCACGACGACTTCAACCACGATGACTCCAACCACTACGATTCCAACCACGACGACTCCAACCATGACGACTCCAACCACGATAACACCAACCATGACGACTACAACCATGACGACTTCAACCATGATGACTCCAACCACGACGACTACAACCACGATGACCCCAACCACGATGACTCCAACCATGACGACACTAACCACAACGACTACAACGACGATGACTCCAACCACGACGACTCCAACCACGATAACTCCAACCATGACGACTTCAACCATGATGACTCCAACCACGACGACTCTAATCTCGACGACTCCAATCACGATAACTCCAACCACGACGACTCTAACCACGACGACTCCAACCACGACGACTCCAACCACGATGACTTCAACCACGACGACTCTAATCACGACGACTCCAATCACGATAACTCCAACCACGACGACTCTAACCACGACGACTCCAACCATGACGACTCCAACCACGACGACTCTAATCACGACGACTCCAATCACGATAACTCCAACCACGACGACTCTAACCACGATGACTTCAACCACGATGACTCCAACCACTACAATTCCAACCACGACGACTCCAACCATGACGACTCCAACCACGATGACTCCAACCACGACGGTTCCAATCACGACGACTCCAACCATGATAACTTCAACCACGATGACTCCAACCACAACGATTCCAACCACGACGACTCCAACCACGACAGCTTCAACCACGATGACTCCAACCACGACGATTCCAACCACGATGACTTCAACCATGACGACTCTAATCACGACGACTCCAATCACGATAACTCCAACCACGACGACTCTAACCACGACGACTCCAACCACGACAACTTCAACCACGATGACTCCAACCACTACGATTCCAACCACGATGACTTCAACCACGACGACTCAAATCACGACGACTCCAATCACGATAACTCCAACCACGACGACTCTAACCACGACGACTTCAACCACGATGACTCCAACCACTACGATTCCAACCACGACGACTCCAACCATGACGACTCCAACCACGACGACTCCAACCACGACGACTCTAATCACGACGACTCCAATCACGATAACTCCAACCACGACGACTCTAACCACGACGACTCCAACCACGACGATTCCAACCACTATTACTTCAACCACGACGACTCTAATCACGACGACTCCAATCACGATAACTCCAACCACGACGACTCTAACCACGACGACTTCAACCACGATGACTCCAACCACTACAATTCCAACCACGACGACTCCAACCATGACGACTCCAACCACGATAACTCCAACCATGACGACTCCAACCATGACGACTTCAACCATGATGACTCCAACCACGACGACTACAACCACGACGACTCTATTCACGACGACTCTAATCACGACGACTCCAATCACGATAACTCCAACCACGACGACTCCAACCACAACGACTGCAACCACGATGACTCCAACCACGACGACTCCAACCACGACGACTTCAACCACGACGACTCTAATCACGACGACTCCAATCACGATAACTCCAACCATGACGACTCCAACCACGACGACTGCAACCACGATGACTCCAACCACGACGATTCCAATCACGACGACTCCAATCACAATAACTCCAACCACGACGACTCTAACCACGACGACTTCAACCACGATGACTCCAACCACTACGATTCCAACCACGACGACTCCAACCATGACGACTCCAACCACGACGACTCTAATCACGACGACTCCAATCACGATAACTCCAACCACGACGACTCCAACCACGACGACTCTAATCACGACGACTCTAATCACGACGACTCCAAACACGAAAACTCCAACCACGACGACTCTAACCACGACGATTCCAACCACGACGATTCCAACCACGATGACTTCAACCACGACGACTCTAATCACGACGACTCCAATCACGATAACTCCAACCACGACGACTCTAACCACGACGACTCCAACCATGACGACTCCAACCACGACGACTCTAATCACGACGACTCCAATCACGATAACTCCAACCACGACGACTCTAACCACGATGACTTCAACCACGATGACTCCAACCACTACAATTCCAACCACGACGACTCCAACCATGACGACTCCAACCACGATGACTCCAACCACGACGATTCCAATCACGACGACTCCAACCATGATAACTTCAACCACGATGACTCCAACCACAACGATTCCAACCACGACGACTCCAACCACGACAGCTTCAACCACGATGACTCCAACCACGACGATTCCAACCACGATGACTTCAACCACGACGACTCTAATCACGACGACTCCAATCACGATAACTCCAACCACGACGACTCTAACCACGACGACTCCAACCATGACAACTTCAACCACGATGACTCCAACCACTACGATTCCAACCACGATGACTTCAACCACGACGACTCTAATCACGACGACTCCAATCACGATAACTCCAACCACGACGACTCCAACCACGACGACTTCAACCACGATGACTCCAACCACTACGATTCCAACCACGACGACTCCAACCATGACGACTCCAACCACGACGACTCTAATCACGACGACTCCAATCACGATAACTCCAACCACGACGACTCAAACCACGACGACTCCAACCACGACGATTCCAACCACGATGACTTCAACCACGACGACTCTAATCACGACGACTCCAATCACGATAACTCCAACCACGACGACTCTAACCACGACGACTTCAACCACGATGACTCCAACCACTACGATTCCAACCACGACGACTCCAACCATGACGACTCCAACCACGATAACTCCAACCATGACGACTCCAACCATGACGACTTCAACCATGATGACTCCAACCACGACGACTACAACCACGACGACTCTATTCACGACGACTCTAATCACGACGACTCCAATCACGATAACTCCAACCACGACGACTCCAACCACAACGACTGCAACCACGATGACTCCAACCACGACGACTCCAACCACGACGACTACAACCACGACGACTCTAATCACGACGACTCCAATCACGATAACTCCAACCACGACGACTCCAACCACGACGACTGCAACCACGATGACTCCAACCACGACGATTCCAATCACGACGACTCCAATCACAATAACTCCAACCACGACGACTCTAACCACGACGACTTCAACCACGATGACTCCAACCACTACGATTCCAACCACGACGACTCTAATCACGACGACTCCAATCACGATAACTCCAACCACGACGACTCTAACCACGACGACTCTAATCACGACGACTCTAATCATGACGACTCCAATCACGATAACTCCAACCACGACGACTCCAACCACGACGACTGCAACCACGATGACTCCAACCACGACGACTTCAACCACGATGACTCCAACCACGACGACTACAGCCACGACGACTCTAATCACGACGACTCTAATCACGACGACTCCAATCACGACAACTCCAACCACGACGACTCCAACCACAACGACTGCAACCACGATGACTCCAACCACGACGACTCCAACCACGACGACTTCAACCACGACGACTCTAATCACGACGACTCCAATCACGATAACTCCAACCACGACGACTCCAACCACGACGACTGCAACCACGATGACTCCAACCACGACGATTCCAATCACGACGACTCCAATCACGATAACTCCAACCACGACGACTCTAACCACGACGACTTCAACCACGATGACTCCAACCACTACGATTCCAACCACGACGACTCCAACCACGACAACTCCAACCACGACGACTCTAATCTCGACGACTCCAATCACGATAACTCCAACCATGACGACTCTAACCACGACGACTTCAACCACGATGACTCCAACCACTACGATTCCAACCACGACGACTCCAACCATGACAACTCCAACCACGACGACTCTAATCACGACGACTCCAATCACGATAACTCCAACCACGATGACTCTAACCACGACGACTTCAACCACGATGACTCCAACCACTACGATTCCAACCACGACGACTTCAACCATGACGACTCCAACCATGACGACTTCAACCATGACGACTTCAACCATGATGACTCCAACCATGACGACCACAACCACGATGACCTCAACCACGATGACTCCAACCATGACGACACTAACCACGACGACTACAACGACGATGACTCCAACCTTGACGACTCCAACCATGACGACTCCAACCACGACGACTCCAACCACGACGACTTCAACCACGATGACTCCAACCACGACGATTCCAACCACCACGACTCCAACCTTGACGACTCCAACCACGATAACTCCAACCATGACGACTCCAACCACGACAACTTCAACCACGATGACTCCAACCACGACGATTCCAACCACCACGACTCCAACCACGATAACTCCAACCTCAGTTACTCCAACCACGACTGCAAACACGGCTGCAAACACCAGTGATGCTCTCTCCGTCACTCTGGGTTTGATCCCTCTGCTACTGGGACTCTTTCACCTCTTCTAGAACCGGACGGAACCTCACCAGCAGGTCCTCATGAATAGCCACTATTATCACACTAACAATAATCAGTTAGGGAACGTAATCACATATTTAAAACCAGCCAGCACTCAGAACATGCATCGCTCTGCCAAGGTCACCACCTCAAAACCTGCAGAAAAGATTAGATGAGTTCTGTGAGCTCTGTGTGTACTGCAAGCATTAAATGTGTGATTAAAGTTTACTACTGTGAAGCTAGCAAAATAGCAAATAGAATTAGTAAATAGCATGTGTATAATATCTAAATCTCTTCAGTTCCCTGACGATTTTTATTCATTTTTTTCTTCATTTATTCTTGTTTGGCTCTCTATATATTTATTTAATCATGGCACAAAGCTTCCACAAGTACAAATCTGGCACAAAGAGGGTTCAAGCCTATTGACCTGCTGAAACTATAATATGTTGAGGTATGATGAAGCAAAATGACTCCAAAGAAGGGGTGATTTCGACATTTTGTGTGTTTTCACATCAAGAACAAAGAATAACATAAGTCTAGTTTGTAATTTACCATTTTGTCATTTTAGGCCAATTTTATATTTGAAGCTTGATTAATTGGGAGACTCTTGGAAACCGTGCAGAACATTCTTATGTGGCCCAACCCAGTTAAAAAGGAATAACAGCATTCAGGATGACATTCCTGACAAGACAGAGGTTTAGTTCATTATTAGAGGTAGACTCTTTCTCTCTGTCTCTTCTTTGCTGATGGATCAGTCAATCAATCAATCAATCAAGTTTTATTTATATAGTGCTTAATCATGGCAACAGAAATTTCAAAGTGCTTTAACAGACAGAGAAACCCAACTGAACCCTCCAGAGCAAGCATAAGCGACAGTGACGGGAAAAAACTCCCTCGATGAGGAAGAAACTCCCGACAGGACCCAGAGTATTTTGGGTGGCCATCCGCCTAGACCGGTTGGGTGGAAAAGAAATCAAAGGAAGATAAGAACAGGGAAAGAGAACGAGAGACAGAGAGAGAGTGGCAGATAGGCCAGATAGAGACAGTGTCAATACGGTTGAAGTTATGTTTCCCATTGCTAAAGTCAAGATACAATTACAGCTGTGTGGATGACTGTATGGCGGCACGGAGGAAGAGGCTTCAGACTATGACAATCAGCATAGTGAACATAGCTGCTGAGAGGTTTGGTGTTGAGGAGGAAATGGGGGCAAGCAGCTTTACACGAAGCAGAGGAAGTCAAAATCCACAACATCAGGAAAGAACTGAATGCCATGAAGATACAGCACAAGGAAACCAGTGAAGAAGAGAAGCCACCACTGGCAGAGCGCCATCTCCTGCTCAGGAAGAGGCTCTATGTCCAGATCAAACAAAAAACATAGTCATGGAGGAGGAAAAGGACGATGGCGTGAGCTGCCTTCATCAACAACCCTTTTGGGTTGCATCAAGGAGCTCCTCAGACAGTGACACAGCAGACAAATGGCCTGTTCAATGAATGATTGAATGAATGAATAAATGAATGCTTTAATAATCCCAGAGGGAAATTACGTGAATAATTTATTAATTATTATTATTTAATTATTAATTATTATTATAAAGCAGGAGTTTGACCAACACTTCTTTGGAACATCTTGAAAGTCATCTGGAGACGATAAAAACAGCACAGCACTGGTGTTTTGCAAAAGGAGAGTGGATTCCTAAAGAAGAGGACTCCAAGACCATCAGACAGGTCAGTGTCCTCTTCAAGAATGGACACATGGACACTTCAGTGCAGAAAGGTGGCGTCCCCAGTAAGAAGTTGTAGGAAAAGGATGAGCAGTGATCATTGCAAAATGAAGAAGGATGGACAACTCTTAAAAGAACATGATAGGAGAAGACACCGTCTTGAAAGCTGCATATGAACAGGGGATCTATTGAGGAACCTTTCATGTGAGGAACCTTTCATTGAGGAACTTTTCATGTCAGCCCTCAGAACTTTTTTGATGGGGACTGTTTCATGTACTGCACTGTAATATAGTTGGATAACAATTGATCTCGTATTTTATGTCAAAAATTATCAAAGGTGGTTGATGAACTGGGGCTACTGACAGGTGATAGGTTGATACATGTCAATGGATTTATGTTTTAAATAAAAAATAAACATTTTTTAAAAATCATTCTATTTCTTAGTCATACATTTCGGAACCTGATCAACTCTCTTGTTGACTTTTCTTTGGATGATCAGGGAGTTGTCTTCATGGGGATCATTAAATGATTACTCCTTTCAGTCACGGAAGCCTAAACAGGAATTATTAACTCCTCTTACGTGTACGTTTAATCTGACAAGATAATTCGTGTTGACTTGAGTATTTATAGAATCAGGATATAGGCCACAGAAAATGCCTGAAATGTTTGTGAGCTCATCTGTCATAACTCACGCCAAGCCATAGTGAACACCTGTGACTGTGGAACAGTAGAGTGGGAGAGACAATCACCAATCTGCACTTCTGTTCAGCTTTTTTCCGCCAACCTCCATAAGGTATTAGACCATTCAACTCTAGGAAGACAGGCAGTGGCAGGTTACTCTATAAACTTTCGGACTCTCCTGGTGAAACCCGACTGGAACCCTATTCGAGGCCTTTTACAGCGGACACCCAGGTCACACCCCAAACAGTTCCTTTGTGCATGACCATGTCAAGTAACCACAGTAAGAGGATCTCTTTTTATTTCATTTATTTATTCAGTTTATTTTCTTCATTCAAGACATGTTATCACAACAGCTTTCACTGTCATCAGTTTTGGAACATCAGCAACAACATCCGAAAAGAAAAAAAAGGGTTGACGGGTAGAAGCCATTGGCTTGTAAGGTTCCCGTCCCCTAGATCAACAACATCTCTCTCATTGCAGCACATTGTCAACCAAATTCATACATTGCATGTCACAAATCAATTTCAATAATTTATTCTAGTACATTGTTGTTTTAATCAGTCCATTCAGTCCAATAGGCGTGCATCTTTGCACACGTCTTTGTCAGTTCTTGAGAAGCAGTTCCTCAGCTCAGTTACTGCACTGAGGTTACATTGGCATTTGTTTCACAGGCGTGACAACATGAAGTTTAATTCGCCATAACAGTGCGGTCCTTTAACCATCATTTACGTCAGAAATATAACCTTGTAAAATCATGTTTTTAAATGCTTTTTTAAAGGCAGTTAGAGTTCCCACACTCCTAATTTCATCATCCAGTTTATTCCAATGTTTGACGCCAGTGAACGATAATGAAAATGGTTTTAGTGTTGTTCTTGCTTTCTTCTGTAAAAATGCTGTGTTTTCTCTTAGTTGGTAATTGGATTCATTAATCTGTATTAGTGATTGTATATTTTGAGGTCAATAGTGCCTTCTGATTTAATAATGTTTGAGTTTTCTAGAGTATGGATACACTTCTGGATGACTTTATTTGCAGTTGTGTTAAATGAGGTTTCCAATTTAGCATCTCATCAATAATCATTCCTAGCATTTTAAGTTCAGCAACCCATTCAATATTTACTTCATTCACCTTAATATTAATTTTGTGTTTGCAGCTTTTCTTCCCAAATACTATATACTTAGTTTTTGTTAGGTTCAAGGATAATTTGTTTATATCAAACCATAATTGCCATCCATCCATCCATCCATCTTCCATCGCTTATCCGTAGTCGGGTCGCGGGGGCAGCAGCTTCAACAGGGAACCCCAAACTTCCCTTTCCCCGGCCACATCCACCAGCTCTGACGGGGGGGACCCCAAGGCGTTCCCAGGCCAGTGCTGAGATATAATCCCTCTACCTGGTCCTGGGTCTGCCCCGAGGTCTCCTCCCAGCTGGACGTGCCAGAAACACCTCCCTAGGAAGGTGTCCCGGAGGCATCCGCACCAGATGCCCAAACCACCTCAACTGACTCCTTTCCACGCGACGGAGCAGCGGCTCTACTCTGAGCCCCTCGCGAACAGCAGTGTTTCTATCCTATCTCTAAGGGAGACACCAGCTATCCGCCTGAGAAAGCCCATTTCAGCCGCTTGTATCCGCGATCTCGTTCTTTCGGTCATGACTCATCGCTCATGACCATAGGTGAGGGAAGGAACGGAGATTGAATGGTAGATAGAGAGCTTCGCCTCTCAGCTTAGCTCCCTCTTTGTGACAACAGTGCGGTAAAGCGAGTGAAATATCGCTCCCGCTGCCCCAATTCTCCGTCCAATCTCACGCTCCATTGTTCCCTCACTCGTGAGCAGGACCCCAAGATACTTAAACTCCTTCACTTGTGGAAGGACCTCATTCCCCACTCAGAGAAGGCAATCCACCGGTTTCCTGCTGAGGACCATGGCCTCAGATTTGGAGGTGCTAATCCTCATCCCCGCTGCTTCACACTCGGCTGCAAACCGGACCAGTGAGTGCTGTAGGTCACAGGCTGATGACGCAAACAGGACCACAACATCTGCAAAAAGCAGTGATGCAATCCTCAGGCCACCAAACTGTAACCCCTCCTCACTATGACTGGGCCTCGATATCCTTTCATTGAAAATCACAAACAGAATTGGTGATAAAGTGCAGTCCTGGCGAAGGCCAACAGCTACTCGGAACAAGTCCGACTTACTGCCGAGAACCCGAACGCAGCTCTCACTTTGGGTGTACAGGGATTGGATGGCCCTGAGGAGAGGCCCCCTCACCCCATACTCCCGCAGTACTTCCCACAGTATATCCTTGGGGACTCAATCGTACGCCTTCTCCAAGTCTACAAAACACTTGTAGACTGGATGGGCATACTCCCTAGCCCCCTCTAGGATACCTGCGGGAGTAAAAAGCTGGTCCGTTGTTCCACGACCAGGACGGAACCCACATTGTTCCTCCTCAATCTGATGCTCGACAATTGGCCGGACCCTCCTTTCCAGCACCTTGGAGTAAACTTTCGCAGGGAGGCTGAGGATGTCTAAAAACACAATGTCTAAAACAGTCTGGCAAGTGGAGTGAAACGATGAGCTAAGCTCCTCTGTACTGCACCCAGACCCAGGAATGACGGAGTTATGATTAAAAGTGGCCGAAAACTGACCAGCAGTGAAACAAGATCGAGAGTGTGTCCACATTCTTGTGTTGGTCCAGACACAGACTGCACAAGACTAAAAGAGTCAATGAGGTTCAAAAAGTGAATTGCCATAGGCTTTTCAGGACAACACACGTGAACATTAAAGGACACGGTCATATTTAGGCATCATTTCAGCCAGGAAATCAGAAAATTTAAAAAGTCCTTATTGTATTTAGGAGGCCGATAGACCACGGCACACAGCACAGTGTGAGAGCGACCCAGTTCAAATAGGCTCAGTTCAAAGCTGGTGAACGAGGATAATAGGGATAACTGCTTACATTTATATTGATTCTTGTAAACAGTAGCGATTCCACCTCCTCGGCCAGTAGTCCGCGGGAAGTTAAAGTAGCAACAGTCGTGGGGTAAGAGTTCAGTGAAAGCGCTGGACTCACCAACACTCAGCCACGTCTCAGTCACACAGAGAAAACCCAATCCTCGGGATGTGAAGAAATCCTTCAGAATGAAGGTCTTGTTCGCTAGCGATCTAGCATTCACCAGGGCAATCCTGGCGGGAATCAGCGGATCCGCGGCATCACCTGTCAGGGAAGCCCGCCGCAGGAGCCGCAGGTTGTGGCGGTTCACCCTGCGCCAGCATGGACGAAGAGAGCAGGGGCCGCGGGGCTGGAACACCTCATCTGGGACGACGACAGGTAGCAGCCAGGAGTCCACAGGGTCCAGTGACCCTTTACCGTAATCGGTAAAGTTCCGTAATGTCGCTCACCTGCTTTGCCTCGTCACCATTCACCCATAAGTCATAAGCGACAGAAAGTGGGACAATCTCCACATTTAAACCGAACTTCAGTGGACTGCTCTATTCGCCAAAAATGGGCTCCGGGCAACTTTGCGTAAAGACACCAAGGACAGTGACTGTGTTTGGTTGTTTTGTCTTTCATGTGGCCCTGTGATAAGCTGGCAATGTGTCCAGGGCATACCCCACATCACACCCAATGTCAGGTGGGATGGGCTCGACTGTCTCATCATGGGCAAACCCTGAGAGAATGTGTGAGACCATCTGTGCCAACACCTCTGCTGTTTGGACCCGGCACCTGGTGGTTCTGTTAATCATCACGGGTGACTTCAATCATGTCATCCTAGACAAGACACTGCTCACAATGTGTGTAGACTGCCCACAAGGAAGAACTATTGCTCTGATTTACACCAATGCCAAGGAGGCATACACAGCCTCAGGGATGGTCAGGGAGTCGTCCTCATGATCATTATAAAATGATTAAATTACTTGTGTTTTTACATGTGTTACTCCTTTAATCCTGGAAATTATGGTCGAACAGAAACTTCTTCTGTTCACGACAACTGAAATCCTCTTACTTATAAGTTTAATCTGAAAAGATAATTCTTGTTGACTCAACTAGCATAATTATAGGATTAAGACTTAGGCTACAGAATGTCTGAAATGTTTATGAGCTCATCTGTCATAACTCGTGCCAAGCCTTTGTGAAAGCCTGTGGCTGTGGAACAGTAGAGTGGGAGAGACAATCACCAATCTGCACTTCTGTTCAGCTTTTCTCTGCCGACCCCTGGAAGGTATCAACTCCAGGCAATTAACTCCAGGAACAGATGCAGCTCGAGGGCTTCTTACTATTTGGCAGGATGGGAAGTCAGTAGCAGGTCATTCTGTAAACTTTCAGACTCTCCTGGTGGAGCCCAGCTGTTCCTCAGGCACCTCTTCGAGGCCTTTTACAGCGAACACCCAGGTCACACACACCAAACAGTTCCTTTGAGCATGACCATGTCAAGTAACCACATTGAGATGCTCTCTTTCCATCTCATTCATGCTCATCAACAACCCCTTATTTTATGATATCCCAAGCTCAGAAGACATAACCCACACATAGGCCAGTACACAGTAGAGGTAAGATTGGGCCTAAAAATCCAGCCCAACCTGACCCGAGCCCGAGAGTAGCCCGACCCGACCTGAATGTAATTATTGACATTTTGGGCCCTACCCGGCCTGAAATCCGGGCCTGGTTGGGTCGGGCTTGGACTTGGGCTCAAGACCTTACCTCTAGTCCACAGGAACCATGCTTCAGTGGAGTGTCTTCCCGTCTGTTTAAAGCGTGCTCTGTCACAGGGGTATTCAATTAAAACTCACGGAGGTCCAGTTATTAAAATTTCCTCTCAGAAAAACGTCCGAACCCAAGTCCAGTTTGTGTTTTATGTCCATATTTTCAAGGTTTCAATAACATTTATTGTCAATTTTCAATGCAGGATATCTGAGTGCACATATCCATTACCACAAGTAAAAGTAGACCCAGGTAGATGAATTTAAAGCCTTTATTTGAGATTGAAGAACACACAAACCTCAGAATAACAAAAAAAAATATTACAAAGCGCAAACAAAGTCGATTAACCCTTATTTCTTATAAATTAAAGACATCTTAGCTTCAAGAACTGAATGCCTATGCTTCCGTCCGTCCGTCCGTCCGTTCGTATCCGCAAAATATCTTCGCAACTGTTGCAGATAGAAAGATGAAACAAAAAGCACATTACTCGGGCAGAAAAGGGGATGAAAATTAAATAATGACCTTGACCTTGAGAAAACCAGGTCAAGGTCAAATTTCAACCTTTGTACACTCAGGAACCAGATAAGATTGAAAGACGAGGGAGAAGGCAAGTGTGAGTAAGACCATAGATTAAAGCTAGTGCTTTGATCAATGCTAGTAGGTCAGAACACTAGCTTTGATCTTTGACCTATGCAAGTAGGTCAGGGTAAAATTTTTAATTCAGGGGTGTCACGGGATGTTGCAGTCTGTGACTGCATTGGTACTTGTTAATTCTATTTTCATTTACTTTAATGTTATTGCCTGTCTTTACCAGTAGGTGGCGACAGATCCATTGGTGGCTCATACTAATAGGAATGCTCTCCATCCACATGACTGCTGAAGTCACCAGCATTCACCAGGACTGTTTACAACTATTTTCAGGTTAGTAACAACCGCAAAGTAACAAGAGTACATTTTTGTGAAAGTACAGAGTCACACAGAGAATTGTTGATGTTTTTGATTTGTTGGAAATAAAATGCAAAATTGATTTAATGATAAATGACTTATCTGATAATCATCTATTTACAGCTTCTGTTAATAAACCGTTAGATTGCTGATACTGTGGTGAATGCAGTGTTTCTGTTGCAGTTTTTGAATGCTGATGGAGGACTGTAATCTGCATGAATTAGGGACAACCACTTAATGTGAAGTCTGTCCTATGAGACATGAAACTGCTATAAATTGTACCCCGCTAGCATTCATATTTTAAAGTGAATGGTTTACAAGTTCCGTCACCCGTTGCGGCGGATGGTTTGTTTACAAGTTAGAACTTTATGATGACTTTTGTGATTAGAATATGGATTTATTTTCTCATTTCATCCATTAACTCTTGTTGTCGCTATCTCTCTAACTCATACCCATACTGACTCTTCTTCCTCTGGTCTCTGTCATGCGCTTGTCTCGATGCTCAATGCAATGAACAAGTCCAGCGTAGGGGAATACAGGACCGTTGCCTTCAAGGATCCGGTGAGATTTAAGCCATTGTCGAGTTGTCTGTGCTGTAGAGTACAACAATGTAACATAAACACATGTATGATCATTCTTAATGACAGACACATATACTTGACAAAGGCATATTTTTATATCGAGCCGGGTCAGACTCAAAATGTTAATAATTACGTTCGGGTCAGGTCAGGTCGGGCTTTAATACCCTCAGGCATGGGCCGGGTTGGGCTTTAATACCCTCGGGCTTGGGACGGGTTGGGCTTTAATACCCTCGAGCTTGGGTCGGGTCGGGCTGGATGTTTTAGACCCGATCTTACCTCTAGTCAGGGAACGTTTATGTGTTTCCAGTGACGTATTTACAACCAGCTAGCATTCAGAACATGCATCGCTCTGCCAAGGTCATCACCTTAAAACCTGCAGAACAAGAAGACGAGTTTCAAACTCCATTATAGAAAATGTTTGAATACTTCATTAGCGGTCGATCATCACCATGACGATGTGGCTTAAATAGAATCTGATTGGAGCAACATGATGAACGCTGGAAATTTGTGCCAAACTTTTTGAATAATGTTGATTGGCTGCAGCTTGTGAGTTAACACATAAAATATTATTTTGTTAATAAATGAGATCCATTTAAATGACTGACTCTGAATGATCTCAGATAGATATTGGTGGTGGTGTGATGTATTCTCTTCTCTCTGGTGCAGGACTGAAACCTAATACATATTGATCCTCTCAAAGTATTTTGTCTCATCATTCTGTTATATTGTGATGTTACTGATAGGGTCCTGTCTCTCTGTAGACTCTGGATCATTAATCTAATAATAATATAATAAATTCTTCTGAACAATGTTTGTTTGCTGCTTTTATTGAAGTGATTAGACTTTATTGGGATCAAACAGATTATCAGTCACCAGGACCACACCCTCAGTAAGGTGAGATCATACGGGTCAAAGAACATCTACTGTAAATCACTTCATTGTTCTCTAAAGAAGAAATGCAACTGTGAAAACAACACAAATTTAAATGGTTCAGAGGATACGTGAACCCCATAAATGGCGATTTTCCCCTGATCAGCAGATTTCTACTCAATTAATTCATTGATCATCATCATGCTGGAGCCGATCCTAACTTGTTAAAGGTGAAAGCAAGCGGTATATGAGATGCCAGTTTTCTCTAACACACCTTTAATGTGTTAGAGAAGAACACAGTGAAGATGGTCTGAATCCACAGGGTCCATTTTTGGCCAGAGAATTTTAAAGGTTTTCCGTTGGCAAAACATCCGGACAATAAAAAGCAGAATCAGACAAATTGTAAAAATCAACAAATTTAATGCTCAGGGCTGAAAACACAAGTGTGACATGAAAACTGAAGGCAGTGGAGTGAAAATGTAAAATTAACAGAAAAAGAGGAAAACGAGCAGGCAGCAGAGACACGACCAGAGAAGTAAAGGAGTGACTGGTGAGAAATAGGGAGGATGATGACAGATACGGTTCAGGTGTGTCTCATCAGCTGTCAGCCCGAGATGACAGCTGCTTGTCAACAAGGATCTGAAACTAGTGATGTCTGAATGGTGCCCCATTGGCCTTTGAACGGTTTGCGACAATTGTGCCAAAGACGCCCTCTTTGGCAGGGTGACTGTACTGCAACCACACAACAGTCAATGAGCCCAGAAAAATGACATGTGTGGTTTATTATTTTCCACTGTGTGAACAACAGAGTCTGAAAATAAGTTTCTTAGAAATTAAAATCTACTTTGTTTGGCAGCACAAGTTCTAAATGTTCCCAGACTTGGGATCTCTTTCTGGTTGGATCCATTGTAAATTAAAATATGACGCAAACTGTCAGCAAACGGAACGCTACTGTGATCAATCCAAGGGATATCGAGACGATATCAATTAATGTTACTGAACTGAATTTGAATATTATGTCATCTATTGGTTTTATTTTATTGTATTTTTCAGAATCAAATGGTGCAATAAGTTAGTCAAAAACGTTTACATTTTCAGGCAAATTGATGCACTCAAAATGTTTTCTGTTGTAGACTAAAAATAATGGTATTAAAATTACTCTTTGTTATAAATTACACTATATCTCCTTTTTCGTTTTTATTTTCTTTAATGTTATAAGGATACAATGCTATGCAGAACAATTCTAACAATTTTCTAGAAATATTATACAGTATTATTTATAGTTGCGGCGGAGAGTGTGGGGAGGGGAGCACGAATTGTTTCTGTCTTTCTAGGGGTGCAAAAGAAAATAATTGAGAAGCAATGGTGTGAGAAGCTCGGCGTGAGTTATGACAGCAGAGCTCAAATACATTTCAGACATATTTTCTAACCTAAGTCCTGATCCGATAAGTACTTGAGAGAAGTCAACAAGGATTATCTTGTCAGATCAAACTTACAAGTACGATGAATTAAACTGGAGAAGACAAACAGTTTCTGTTTAACCAGAAATTCCAGGAGTGAAGGAGTGACACATGTAAAAAGCAGGTGATTTGATAATGTAATGACTCTCATGAAGACGACTCCCTGATCATCCAAACAAAAGTCAACAGGAGAGTGAGGCCACGTCCACATGTAAGCGGGTATTTTGAAAATTTTTCCTATGATTAGGCCTATCGTCCGTGAAAAAACGTAATAAAAAAACAGGCCAGGTCTCTGTTGCATCACTGTCCAAGGACCTCCTACAGGTTGGTTTTGATAGTCTGAAGCCTCGTTTTTTAGTATTTAATGTTAATATTTCTGAAACATTTCAGTCTGGTTTAAAATCAACAATCATGTCACTCTAGGTTTATCTTTTGTCCACTTTTGGATCAATTTTAAGATTTTATTGCTTGTTTTCAAGTATTTTGGCGCCTCCTTATTGATGTCTTGTTAGACATCCTTACTGCAGTTAGAGCTTTGAGGTCACTGGATGTTCCCACAGGAGACTGACCGAGCCTTTGCAATGGCTGCATCAGACTTGTGAATCAACTTACCTCTACAGCAACAAACTGCTTGGATAGTCGCGTTTTTCAAGT
Source organism: Antennarius maculatus (assembly GCA_013358685.1). Taxonomy (NCBI): domain Eukaryota; kingdom Metazoa; phylum Chordata; class Actinopteri; order Lophiiformes; family Antennariidae; genus Antennarius; species Antennarius maculatus. The sequence continues at coordinate 24,304,398 of CM023610.1, read as the reverse complement.
CATCTTTTCTCACTGAGTTCTTTGTCTATGACAAAGACATCATTATTTTGTCATTGTGGTCTATGACTGTTTGATGTGACACCCGGAAGCTCTGTCTGTAAAGAATAGGCAGACGTAGAGAGGTTTTACTTGAAGAGGTGAACTAATCCACCGTCTCCTCAGGAATGTCGTCCTGAATGCTGTTCCTCCTTTTTAACAGGGTTGGGCCGCTTTAAGATTTTCTGGATTTTTAACAGCAATCTCCTATATAAGCGAGCTTCAAACATGAAATGACAAAATGGTAAATTACAAACTAAAGTGATGCAATTCTTTAAAGCAGACGCCATTGGGCTGGATTTGGACTTAAGGAACCCTTGTTCATTCATTTTTTTCAATTTCATTAGCCACTTCTTTTGCAGTCATGGGTCGTGGGGTTGCTGGAGCCTATCCCAGCGGACAGGGGGTGTGAGGCAGGGTACACTTCCGGCGCAATGACAGTACACCATGGTGGAACCCTTGCACCAACATTAAAGATAATGATTAAAAGATACAGAAAGCCAGAAAGCAATTTAAAACATAATTTTTAAGAATAGTTTGGACACTAATCAATTATAGTTTTTGATTTTGATCATATAATGCAACAGAAAATATTCAGGTTTAGAATGGAATTTGTGGTTACAACGACTTCAGTTGCTGATTGGTTAAATAAGGAACACCCTCCAGGTTTCCAGTCTTGCCCTGTCAATTAGTTTGTTAGTTGGGTATTAGTCTGTCTGTTCTCAACACCTGGATATTAAAGTACAGGAGAGGTCAAGTATCTCTATCTCCAGTAGTTTCCTCGTCATTGTGATGAAGCTGATCCTTTCTCTGGCTCTTGCCTGGACTCTCTCCGGCTCAGGTAACTGCAACTCATCTTTGAAGCCTGATTCAGTTGGTTTTCACTGCCTGCTCCAGTCTTTCCCACCCATCCTCATCCACCAGATGCATGATTGTGTCTGCTGCACCTGTGACGTATCACTACCCTCAGTCCTGCTTAGAGTCCCCCGTTGTGTCTTGTCTTGTTGCCAGTTTGTGGCAACAAGACAAGACTCACATTGCAGTCTTGGTTTGTATGGTTTGTCTGTTTTTTTTTTATATTGCCATTCTGCCTTACCTTTTCGATAGCTCTCCCTCAGTATTTCTTAACTTTATTGGAGGTACTGAACCCTGCCAGTTTCATATGCTCACTCGCCGAACCCTTCTCTAGTAAAAAAAATATACTCAACAAAAGTATAAACGCAACACTATTGTTTTTGCTCCCATTTTTCATGAGATGGCCTTAAAGATCTATAATACATTCTAGATACACAATATTACCATTTCTCTCAAACATTGTTCACAAACATTGTTCTCTGAAATGCCTTTGGAGACGGCTTCTGGTGGAGAAATTAACATTCAATGCATGAGCAACAGATCTGGTTGACATTTCTGCTGTCAGCATGCCAACTGCACGCTCCCTCAATGCTTGTGGCATCTGTGGCATGTTGCTGTGAGACAAAACTGCACATTTCAGAGTGTCCTTTTATTGTGGGCAGTATAAGGTACACCTGTGCACTGATCATGATGTCAGATCAGCATCTTGATGTGGCACACCTGTGAGGTGGGATGGATTATCTCAGCAAAGCAGAAGTGCTCACTATCACACATTTAGACAGATTTGTGAACAATGTTTTAGAGAAATGCTAATATTGTGTATCTGGAATGAAGATCTTTAAGTCCATCTCGTGAAAAATGGGAGCAAAAACAATAAATGTTGCGTTTATATTTTTGTTAAGTCCTAAATTTGAAAAAAAATACACTCACGTTATGTTTTACTGTTGTATTTAATGAATTGTGCATTAATGTCACCTTTTTCAAAGAACAAAACCAAGACAGTGCATGAACTCACATGAAATGACCTACCTGCAAATCAGTGTGACTTCTGCTGTTGTTACTGAGAGACCAGTTCAGATATGCGTGGCTTCATCTTGGCAAGTGTTACTCTGATGTCATTGTCACAGCAAAGTCTGTTTCTTTTGTTCTCCATGCAGCTTAAGGAAGTGTTCCTTTATTTTTGCCAGTGTCAGACTAGAGTTGCTCATTGCAAATCACGGAGAACGCTGACTCCCACCACATTCCGTTATACAGTACATGAAAATTCACGTTGCACATATTCGTCTGACCACTTTCTTTTTTTGCTCAACATAGTTACTATGAATTAAAATATTAAGAAAGCAATCAGATGACGTACCATCATCCATCCATTTTTAAACACTGTATCTGCCGCAGAGGGTCATGGGGCGCTGGAACCTATCCCAGTTGGCATAGGGCGTTAGGCAGGGGACACTCCAGGCATGACGCCAGTGCACCGCGGAGCCACACACAAGACAGACAACCACACACCCACACTCACTCCTACGGGCAATTTGGGACCGGCCAATCAACCTGAAGCGCATGCTTTTTGAGGTGGGGGGAAGCCGGAAAACCCGGAGAGAACCCACGCAGACACGGGGAGAGCATGTAAAGTCCGCACAGAGTGGGACTCGAATCCGGAACCGCCGTGTCGTGAGGCGACAGCGCTACCCACTGCACCACCGTCCCACCCGACAAACCATCAGACAGGCATAAAACGACTACTGAATGCGCAAAATCCTATGGAGCACAGTTAGGCTAATCAATGTTGGTGTTTTGTCTTGACCTCCATCACCGCCAAACCCCTGAGACCAACTCACTGAACCCCTAGGGTTTGATCGAACCCAGGTTAAGAACCACTGGTCTACCTTTATTTGACTGCTCTTCTGTGTACCAAGCTGTGCTTACTGTTAAAATTTTTTTTGTTGTTGTTTTTCCACTGGTCTCTGTCATGCGCTTGAGTCCTGTATGCTCCGTGCCATGTTCTTCACAGACTCATTACTCTGTATTGATCAGTTGAATACCAGTTATATATATCCATCAGCTGACTGACAGTTATGTTGTTCTCTTTGGCAACAGTAGTTTGTTCTTCAGAAAAGATGTGTTTCAACGCTTTCGTTAACGGTCATTATTTCTTTAACAGAACTTAGGTGAATTTTGCATGTCTGTCGTCTTTCCTCCAGCAGTAACTAACTCTGCTTTGGTTTCATAAAAACTATATTTGGGGCCAAAATAATGCCGAATGAGGAGGGATATGCACCATCTGTCATATTCCCAACCTCAGGCTCTCAGTCATTTTCATTCAACATTGGTAATGTCAGTTCAGACATAATTTTTAAATTCTGCAACACAGATAATTGCAACTCTGGACCTTCTCACAGCAAGTATGAATGAGTAAAAATAGTTAATTCTATGTTCTATATTCCTCTGGTAAATGGTGTTTTGTTCTGTTTCAGTTCTTAAGATTCAGTCAACAAACAACCTGACTTGTTGTCTCGATGCTCAATATGATGAACAAGTCCATTGTAGGGGAATACAGGACCGCTGCTTTCAAGGATCCAGTGAGACTTTATGAGACGATAACAAGTTATAGGCCGCGGTGCGCGCCCAGGGTTTGCCCCACCTTACGCCCTATGCCAACTGGGCTTGGTTCAATCAATCAGTCAGGTTTCATTTATATAGTACTTAATCATGGCAACAGACATTTCAAAGCATTTTAAAAGACAGAAAAAACCCAACGGAACCCTCCAGAGCAAGCATAAGCGACAGTGGCGGGGAAAAACTCCCTTGTTGAGGAAGAAACTCCAGACAGGACCCAGACCCTTTTGGGTGGCCATCCGCCTTGACCAGTTGGGTGGAAAAGAAATAAAATGAAGGTAAAGACAGGGTAAGACAAAAAGAGAGAGAGAGAGAGTGGCAGATAGGCCAGAAAGAGTCAGTGTCTTTATGGTTGTAGTTAGACGATTTGATGCAGGTGCTGAATTTGGGATGGGAAAGTCAGGCTGCGTTCACCGACTCTGGTTTGTTGCCTTCAATACATGTTCCCCATCATGTGGTTGGTTAATTCAAGGTACAATTACAGCTGCATGGATGACTGTAGGTTGGCACAGAGGAAGAAAGGCAGCAGGACCCCAACCGATGGATAGATGAGGGGTGATACTGGAGGGCTTGGATGAGCAGGTCCACAGTGGATGGGCAGATGAGGGGTGAACCTCAAAAAGAAACAGTGAGGACATAGAGCACAGAGACTCCAGGGAAGAAATTGCGTTAGGAGAGGGTCAGAGAGAAGAAGCAGGAGAGAGGAGCTCAGTGAGTCTTGATGCTCCAGCTCCCGCGCAAGCGGATGAAGCAGTCGGGAAAATGAATGAATGAATGAATAACAAGTTATCGATGAAGACTCTCATGCTCTCATTCCTGTTATATTCACCATAATGTTGAAGTTATTCTTTCATAAACTATCTTTACCAGCATCCTTCAACCACGTGAAATATGTACATGTAGTCCTCAACACACAAACACAATTGATTCTGAAAAGTTGGTCGTAAGTTGAGTTGTTTGTCAGTTGTAATTTATTAAATATAATTCTATAATCACTATTTGAGGTCATTTAAATGTCATTACTACTCTAAATATGAAAGTAATATTCGCTAAGATTTACCAGAAAAAATTACAGGACAGACAAACAACACATAATAAAATAAAATATAGGCACAGGTCATTTAAAGTTTAGTCGCTCTCGAGTTCCTTCAGTTGTAAAAAAAAAATACACAGATAAATAAAAATCAAGTTTACGTAATTGTATATTACAATGATTGGCAGACACAGATACTGACAATGGTGTTATTTTAGACCGATTAGATTAGATTAGATCAGATTAAATTAGATTAGATTACATTAGATTAGATGAGCAAAGTTGGATGATTTCCCACAGCACACCTGGCGTTGTCACACAGCATACCAATGTTGGAAAAGACTGACCTGTTCATTAATGTTTGTTTTATGTTGATGTGCTCCTAACATTAAAATTGTGAATTATTACTACTTAAGATCAACAGTAGATTGTCCAGTAACATTGATTTTTCAATTCCAGTGGTCGTACAATCAAGATCCATGTCAGTCATTGGCTGCACGTCTGCCAACCTGTGTGCAAACAGCCCAAACCAGCTTCCTCCCAACATGGCTGTATCCTTTGGCAATAATACAACCTGTTGTAACCCCAGTCTGTGTAATACGGCTCCAACCACGACAACTCCAACCACAACAAGTACAACCATGACAAATCCAACCAGGGCAAGTACAACCACAACAAGTCCAACCACGACATGTCCAACCACAAGTCCAACCACAACAAGTCCAACCACGACAAGTCCAACCATGACAAGTCTAACCATGACAAATCTAACCACGACAGGTCCAACCATGACAAGTCTAACCATGACAAGTCTAACCATGACAGGTCCAACCATGACAAGTCTAACCATGACAAGTCTAACCACGACAGGTCCAACCACGACAGGTCCAACCACGACAAGCACAACCATGACAAGTCCAACCATGACAACCACAACCTTGACAAGTCCAACCACGACAAGTCCAACCGCGACAAGTCCACCCACAACAACTCCAACCATGACAAGTACAACCTCAACAAGTTCAACCAGGACAAATCTAACCACAACAATGCCCGCAAATCCAGCAACCACAAGCACCACCAAGAGAACTCCAACCACAAAAAATCCAACCACAATAACAACAACCACGACAAATCCAACAACAACAAGTACAACCACAACAAGTACAACCACGACAACAACAACAAAAACACATCCAACTTCCATGGTTGTGTTTTTGCTCTGGTCATGTTGCTCTGCCTGCAGCTGCTTCTCCTCCTTTACCTTCTCTGCTCTGCTCTCCTTCTCCTTCTCTGCAGTGCTGGAGCACAGCAGGAGGCGGGTCTGGGCTCATGGGAAAAGCCTGTTCTCCACATTTGAGCTTCATCGGGGTGATTATCTGGGGCCTAGTTAGCCACTCTCTCCCTTTTGTTCAGTGCCGGAAGACTCCCTAGTCATGCACTCTGTGTCTCGCCACATTGCTGACCTTGTCTCCTGCCACGCATTCCAGCCGCATGTTTTTGTTCTTGTGATTCTCTTGTATTTGGTCTACACAAGTATTTCCCTGAGTAAGGTGATTTTGTTAACTAGTTTTATTCCTAAGAAGGTGATTCCCTGTTGTTACTTTGTTAGTCAAGCTTTTCCCTCAAAGGTGATTTTCTGTGGTTACTTTTTGCTTAATAAACTTTTTGCTCTTGTACTCTGCATCCGGGGTCCTGGCCTTGCTTTTGCTTTGTGGCTCATCACAAAATTTTCCGGGCAACAAAATGGGCCAGTAGAGACAGAGCGTCTCAAGCACTCACTCTCAACACTAGGAGCACTGGTCAGCCGACATGAGATGACGCTGCTGCGAATAATGGATTACCTGTAGTAACTGTCCACCAACGGGACTCAGCTGAGTGCCCAGCTGGCAGCCATCAACAAAAGCTTTCTCACCAGCCAACTCCTTGGGTCTCTCACCCCCACCAGCCAGCCGTAGAACCAGTCGACTCACAGCTGTTCATTCCAATCCCTGCTAGGTATTCTAGAGATTTAGGCACATGCGCACAATTTCTTCTGCAACGGACATTATATTTTAACCAGCAGCTCACCACATGCGCTACCACCCAGTCTAAAATAGTTGGCCGCTTCTCTAAGGCAGTTCATTTTGTTCCCCTCCCCAAACTCCCCCCGGCCTTAGAGACCGCTAACCTCCTGGTACAGCATGTTTTCAGGCTTCATGGAATCCCCATGGGCATTGTATAAGATAGGGATCCACAGTTCACCACTCAGGTGTGGAAGGCTTTCTGTCGGACACTGGGGACCTCAACCAGCGTTTTGTCCAGATATCATCCTCAGATCAATGGCCAGACTGAGCAGGCAAACCAAGATCTGGAGACAGCCCTTCACTGTGTAGCCTCACTCCTCCCCGCCATCTGGTCCACCCACCTCTCGTGGGTGGAGTACGCCCACAACTCCTTGAGCAGCACCACCTGGTAGCTAGACCTCTACCAACCAGGATCCTCTGTTTCCCAGCCAGGAGTCCGGAGTGGCAGTTCCATCCATGCATGCCCAATTCCACAGAGTCCGGTGGGTCTGGATGGAGGGCTGGCTGGCCTGGTCTTGCTTTTGTCTTACAGCACGTAACAAAATTCATTATAGAATGTTTGGTAAGCTGTCATGTCAGAATGAGTAAAATAGAGTAAATTAGAACAATATGATATTAGTTATAAAGATCACTGTTTATACACTGAATTAAACTAACAAGTATCTGGCTATAGTTTAAACTTCACTGTTCAAACATGAGATTTGCTGAGTTTGTCAACAATTCAAATAGGGACATCTAATGTCAGGCAGCAAAATTTCACTTTAACAGCCAATGGTTATACACATCTTGTTAAAACACTACAACTAGTGTCTGTGGGAGTTCATGAAATTTTGTGTGAACATTTTTTTGTGTGATTTCAGATGTTGTAAAAAAGTCACTTTGGTCATGATGCGACTGAAAAACACCGAATCAAACATGCATTTTGTTCCAAGTTAAATAAATTCGGTGGTCTTATGTACTGTATCTCACAATGTTGTCGTGTTTGGTTTTCATGTCTTCCTGTCATGATTGTTTTCATTCACGAGTTTCTTTTGTAATTGATTGCCCAGAGAAATAGCAGTAAAACACTGTGGATACAATTCATGGTTGCGTTTCATTTTTGTATTTATAGTATATTTTGACCTCTTTTCTGATGAGTCTAACTGATAATTGATGCTGTTACACAGGACAATTTAACCACAGACTCATAGAGTGGGTTAAAGGATATAGTCTAATATATTTTCAAGTCTTGAATGTATTGAATGATTTCTTACTATGTATTGATAAAGGCAGACTGGTAAAGGGAAGCATTCAAACTTTTTGAGATCAACCTCGATGTTTGTCAGCTAGATTTTGGATATTTCTGTTGCTAGTTATGGCCAAATGAGCCATTCTGAATAAAGGATATGGAACGGATCTGGGCTGGCTGAGCTGCTTCAATCACAGATCCAGAACGGGTCCAGACTGGATGAGCTGCTTTATGAAAAGAACAGATCTGGAATGGATCCGGAAGGCTAAGTTGCTTTGTGAATGGATCCGGATTGGCTCCGCACCGGTTTTGATCTGCAGTCCTTGTTCGTTCCAGATCCGTTCCGCCGTGCAAGTTGACTCTGGTCTGGACCCGTTTCCCGGATCTGTTTCAGAGCCTATAACGGAGACATGGTTTGGTTTGACCACCTTCCTGAGATGAGGCCTCCTCAGTGCCACCTGGTCAGCAGTCTTATGATGAGCACAAGTAAAGAAAAACAGTAACTGTATATTTTCAAAAGAGTAAATTAATTTTCTCAATCCATGAAGCTGGAGTTGTGTCAGCTGATCTACTGCCATAGGTTCTGGACCAGGGATGGGCAAACTTTTTGACTGGTGGGTCACACAGTTTTAAAATGATGTGACAGGAGGACCAACTGAGGAGCAGATGGAGGGAGTTTTTATATGGACAAATGCAAATGACACAAAAAAAACCATTATATAAATGGTTTTGGCGGCAGTAAAGCATACAATGCAAGGCTTCACATTAAAATTGTTTTACATCTGCATTTATTTCATAAAATTAAATACAGTTTAACGACTTTCTTGGGCTGGATTACAATGCCTAATGGGCCATACATGGGCCCTAGTTTGCCCGTGTCTGTTCTAGACACATGAGTAAAGAGCAGATCGGAACTGTGAACTGATCGCCACCTGGTGGTGAGTTGGATCAGCTGGGAACATCTTACTAAGGACACAGTCAAGTTGGTGTACAAATCGTACCTTTGGCGAAGCCTACAACCTCAACAACAGTAGGAGAACAATATTTTGAGTGTTGTTCCAAACATTCTGTAACTGCAATATGAGACTGGAGAAAATTGTCACTTTATGTTTAGAATATTATGACTTGAAAGGTCCATATTAAATTTTTTTCCATCCATTTCACTTGTCGACGCCCAATTTGTTTACTTAAAATTCCCCTCAAACACTGTTGTAGAGTAGACCGAAGATGGGCTATCTACACTCAACAAAAATATAAACGCAACACTTTTGTTTTTGCTCCCATTTTTCATGAGATGGACTTAAAGATCTATAATTCATTCCAGATACACAATATTACCATGTCTCTCAAACATTGTCCACAAATCTATCTAAATGTGTGATAGTGTGCACTTCTGCTTTGCTGAGATAATCCATCCCACCTCACAGGTGTGCCACATCAAGATGCTGATCTGACATCATGATTAGTGCATAGGTGTACCTTATACTGCCCACAATAAAAGGCCACCCTGAAATGTGCAGTTTTTTTGCTTTATTGGGGGTCTAGGGACTCAGAACCAGTCAGTATCTGGTGTGACCACCATTTGCCTCATGCAGTGCAACACATCTTCTTCACATAGAGTTTATCAGATTGTCAATAGTGGCCTATGGAATGTTGGTCCACTCCTCTTCAATGGCTGTGCGAAGTTGCTGGATATTAGTAGGAAATGGTACACGCTGTCGTATACGCTGGTCAAGCACATCCCAAACATGCTCTATGGGTGACATGTCCGGTGAGTATGCTGGCCATGCAAGAACTAAGACATTTTCAGCTTCCAAGAATTGTGTACAGATCCTTGCAACATAGGGCCGTGCATTATCTTGCTGAAACATGAGGTGATGTTCATGGATGTATGGCACAACAATGGGCCTCAGGATCTCATCACGGTATCTCTGTGCATTCAAAATGCCATCAATAAAATGCACCTGTGTTCTTCGTCCATAACAAATGCCTGCCCATAGCATAACCCCACCACCACCATGGGCCACTCCATCCACAACATTGACATCAGCAAAGTGCTCACCCACACGACGCCACACACGCTGTCTGCCATCTGCCCTGAACAATGTAAACCGAGATTTATCTGTGAAGAGAACACCTCTCCAACGTGCCAGATGCCATGGAATTTGAGCATTTGCCCACTCAAGTCTGTTACAGCAACGATCTGGAGTCAGGTTAAGACCCCGATGAGGATGACGAGCAGGCAGTTGAGCTTCCTTGAGACGGTTTCTGACAGTTTGTGCAGAAATTGTTTGGTTATGTAAACCAATTGTTTCAGCAGCTGTCTGAGTGGCTGTTCTTAGACGATCTTGGAGGTGAACCTGCTGGATATGGAGGTCCTGGGCTGGTGTGGTTACACATGGTCTGCGTTTGTGAGGCTGGTTGGATGTACTGCCATATTCTCTGAAACGCCTTTGGAGACGGCTTCTGGTGGAGAAATGAACATTCAATGCACGAGCATCAGATTTGGTTGACATTCCTGCTGTCAGCATGCTAACTGCACGCACCCTCAATGCTTGTGGCATCTGTGGCATGTGGCATCTGTGAGACAAAACTGCACATTTCAGGGTGGCCTTTTATTGTGGGCAGTATAAGGTACACCTATGCACTAATCATGATGTCAGATCAGCATCTTGATGTGGCACAACTGTGAGGTGGGATGGATTATCTCAGCAAAGCAGAAGTGCTCACTATCACACATTTAGATAGATTTGTGAACAATGTTTGAGAGACATGGTAATATTGTGCATCTAGAATGAATTATAGATCTTTAAGTCCATCTCATGAAAAATGGGAGCAAAAACAAGTGTTGCATTTATATTTTTGTTGAGTGTAGTTAGCCAAATGCAAGCTGACTTCATCATACTCATAGGCAACTGTAGATAAGATACAAATGTGGCAACACTTGTCTGGTACAACTGCTGGGTCCCGTATGTTCGGGAGTAATCCTTTCATGAGGGTCAGTGTTGAGTCAAAGCAAGTTTTGTACTAAACCTCAATGCTGAAGCTGAAGTTAAGTAGTTTGCACACACAGAAACAAACTTGGAGGAAACAGATCCGGAAAATGTCTTAGAATGAAAAACACCCACCTTCTCTCCTGTTCTTCTTTGGCTGGGACAGAATACAAGTAGTTTCGTTGATTTGTACAACCAGCAACTGAGCAATTTGCATGTTTACCTCTCAGTATTGACATTGCACCATGCTGCTACCTTAACTTCACCTCGAGAATGGACACCCCATTATCCTGTGGCTCTCACTGTTAAAACATGATAATTGAAGTCAATGCTGGAAATCTTTTTGCAAAATCTAATCTTTTTAATCTTTAGTTCAAGTAGCTTGACTCACTTCCTGTCAAGCTACTGTGGTTGAATTGTTTTATAACGGTCAAAAACCAGTGGATTTAAAGTTTTAACATAATTGCATTAAATGTATTTTGCCTTTGTTCAGCATTGAACACACAATAACTTGCTACATCCCGCTTCAAAGCGGTAATGTATTTTAATTGTCAGTGTTTGTGTGTTCGTCCATCCATCCGTCCGTCCATCCGTCCGTTCGTGTCCACCAAATATCTTCGCAACCCTTGCAAATATGAAACAAAAAGCACATTACTCGGGTGGCAAAGGAGATGAAAATGACATGATGACCTTGACCTTGAGAAAACTAGGTCAAGGTCAAACTTTAACTTTTGTACTCTCAGGAACCGGATAAGATTGAAAGACATGGGAGAAGGCCAGTGTGAGTAAGACCATAGATCAAAGTTGGTGCTTTGATCAATGCCAGTAGGTCAGAGCACTTGAATTGATCTTTGATCTATGCAAGTAGGTCAGGTTAAATGGATGGATGGTTTACAAGTTAGAACTTTATGGTGACTTTTGTGATTAGAATATGGATTTATTTTCTCATGTCATCTATTAACTCATCCTCCTGGATGGTGATAGTGTTGTAATTACTCCTCCAACGGCACTAAATCAATTCCATTGGACTTCTAGAAATTTCCTTGAAGATATTTCACTTCTCATCTAAGAAGCTACTTCAGTCCTCACGGAAGTTGGTCTTGCCCCAGCTTTTAATGTCTGTGAAGTGTGGTCAACGCTGACCAGGACCTGCCTGCCCCAACGATGGTTGTTGGCAGAACCAAGGAGTGTCAATGGTGGCCACAGAACTAAGAATTTCAGAGACTGCCATGAAGCCTTCATATGCTAATGGTGGTCATCAGCAAGAGACACTTCACGTGAATCAATTTATGGAGTAGTTATTTTTGGCAAGTTTTGAAAGGCCCTGAACGTAAATAGGTTATAGATGATGTCCCCAACCCCCACTCCCCCACCCCTTCAGAAAGATTAAATGATTAACGATCACGTAATTGGTCTTCCGTAGGGGAATTTTTTTTCACTATTGTTAGCAATCATTACAACCACACACACACACACACACACACACACACACACACACACACACACATACACACAGATATATAGGCTTATACACAGATATATAGGCACATAGGCTTCTAACAATTATATACAGTGTGTGTCAGTTATGCCACTCTTCAAAGGAGTTTTTTGGGCCAAAATAGACGCACAGTTAAAGGAGTTTTTCAAAATAAGGCACAGACATAAAATGCATGAATGTTTGCATCTCGTGACGAAATGCACGAATCGCGAGACATGTTCGAATCACACAAATACATGCTTCTACGATGGCGACTATATGGACAGATATACGGCGCCTGTCGTCTGATTATAAGAAGCCGTTTGAACCGCATGTCTTAGATAAAATGTAAACAATCATATCTCCGCTCTTCCGGGGTCAGTCGGCTCCAAATAAAAAACCGAAAGACAGTTTCACATCTATACTGTCACGCACAGCAATCCCCGTGACAGACTTTATTTGTTAAGAATGGTTTAAAAACATTGTGTGAGCTGATCATGGGGGCGTGATCATAGGGCTGTAAGGGTTATTAAAGCATTTTTGTATTGAAGAAAAGTTGCAGGAGGAATGAGTCAGAATGCAGCGCATACACGCAGATGCTGTCAGCCAATAGCATGCGTGTACGGTATCACGTGACTATCTAAAAATCCGTGATGAGGTGAAGCATTTTGAAGAAGTGAGGGATTACTGTACATGCTACAAAGGAATTTACATATCTACACTGGTTATACTGATTGACACTGGGAGTTTGATTGTGTGTGGACAACTGGGGCTGTGCTGGTTGTAAAAAGAAGGAAAAGAGTTCAAATAGACAGAGGCTCCGAGCCCTGACCAATCAAGTAGCAGCAATCGAACAAAGAAGCACCTGCTCCCAATTTATTCACTCGTTCTGAAACTGAATTCAATCTTTTTGATGAAGCGGTAGACAATGAATGAATGAAGATATCAACACCTTGACATGTATCAATCTATCATCTACCAGTAACTCCAGTTCATCAACCACCTTTGATAATTTTAGACAATACAAGACCAATTGTTGCCCAGTTGTATCACAGTGCAGTACATGAGACAGTCCCCGTGAAAAAATTTGTAAGGCTGACATGAAAAGGTTCCGCAATAGCCCCCCCACACACACATCTCAGCTCTTTGAGTCTCGTCTATACCAACAAAACTAGTTATGTTCTCCAATGGCCTTGTTCTAGTAGTACAGATCTTTAGACATAGACCGTTAGAGCAGTGGTCCCAAAACTTTTTTGCTCAGCAGACTGCTTAAACATCAGCAAAATTTTCACAAACCAGCCTGTAATGTGTGACAGATAAAAACAGCTGAATGTAATGATACGGCCAGCATAAAAACTGGTAGTTTGCAGCTTCCTTTTTCGTTGATGTTGTAGGTTCTTCTTGTGTTTCCACGTTGGCTCTTTTACCATGAGCAAAGAAACTTTCCAAAGATATTTGTTTTTTTGTTTCTGTGTTAGGGGCCCGAGCAACCCCTTTAATAAGATAGTCATATAAACGAGGCAAGCATCTTGACATACTTCAAGGGGGACTCATAGATGGATGAAATGGGTAGAATCTGGTACTTTTCCGAACCAAAACACTGTTAAGAATCAGATCATTAATAAAATGGAAATAATGCAAGTTACCTATTCTTGCTGTGAGGTACCAATTGGCCCATGGATTGGTGCCGGTCCACAGCCTGGGAGTTGGGGGCCACTGTTTTAGATGATAAACTTGATATGGGCTGGTACAGCTATCAGGACAGTGTCTACTGCTATCGAGCTCTTTTAAACCAGCTGTTTTGATGCTTTTAGACGAGTGCTGTCTTTGACATAGTCAATCACTCCATTCTTTTATCTTGCCTTAAAGAGTGTGTTGTTTTTAAAGGTACAGCCCCTTCATCGATTTATGTCTATTTTGACCAAAAGGAGTTTCTTTGTTCCATTTGGGAATTTTTCTACTTCTGCGGTTCCTCTCTCCTGTGGGGCACCCCAAGGTTCTATTTTGGGCACATGACTGTTTTCCTCACATTGCCCTTGGACTTCATCTTTAACTATTATATCTCCTTCCACTGTTTTGCTGACATATTGTTGACATATCATATTTATTTACCTTTACAAGCTAACACCACAGACTCACTGGAACCCGACTGACTCTGCTAGAGTGATTTGAAAATGTGGTAGGGTGTAAACTTTCTGTGCCTAAATGTAAAACTGAAGTTGTGTTTGGTTGTTGTGAGTCTGTTTGATGGTACTGCCAGCATTTCTGGCCCACTTGGGTCATCAACCAGCTTTTTCCAGCTGAGTCTACTGGCCAAAGTTAAGCCTTGAATGTCCTTTGAGAGACTTTGAGGACTTTGAGAGAATCTTCAATGCTTGTATAAGAACTCATAATGATTACTGTCAATCTCTGTATACGGGTGTGGATCTGTGTTGACTTCCCCATTTGCAGTTGGTGGAAATTTCTATTGCTTGGAATTTAACCACAGCTAGAAGACATGGGCACTAGAAAATACGACTCATGTGACTCCAGCTTTAGCTTCTTGTCCATGTTTGGATCAATTTTAAGATTGTATTGCTTGTTTTCAAGGTTTTACCTTTAATGGAACCTCCTTATTTACGTCTTGATAGACATCTATACTCCAGTTAGAGCTTGGAAGACATCCAATAATATGACAGTGGATGTTCCCAGATCATGTCTTAGATCCACCACAAGCTTTGTCTGCAAAGAAGAGGCAGAGACAGAGATTCTCCCTCTAGTGGTGAACTAAACCATAGTCTCCTGAGGAATGTCGTCCTGAATGCTGTTCTTCTTTTTTAACTGGGTTGGGCTGTTTTAGTGTTCTGGGTTTTCTCCAAGAATCTCCCAATTAATCAGCCTTCTGACATGAAAACGGCCTGAAATGGAACAAAATATATAGGAAATTAAATTTAATTGTCATTTCATTGTCGTTTTGCTCCGCGGTGCACTGGCGTCGTGCCTGGAGTGTCCCCTGCCTCACGCCCTATGCCAGCTGGGATAGGCTCCAGCTCCCTGTGACCCACTGTGATGGATACAGCGGCAGAAAATGAATGAATGAATAATTGTCATTTAATTTTACCCGTCATTTTTTGTTCTTGATGTGAAAACACATCAAAACACTTTATTACCTTAATATACATCAAAATGAATGTTGTCCCTCATCTGTTGGTAGAGTTAAAAACAAAATTTATTTAAAAAAAAAAAGATGTCTCAAAACAAATGTCTCAATGTGAAAATCACCCTTTCTTTGGAGTCATGTTGCTTCACCATACCTTGAAATTACATTGCTTGAGGTTGATCAAATCATGCAATAGGAAATATTCAAATGTAAAATGGAATGTTGTGGTTATAATGACTTCAGTTTCTGATTGGTTAAACAAGGAACACCCTCCAGCGTTTACGTGTTAGTCTGTTAGTTACTTAGTTGTTTAGTTAGTGAGGTATTAGTTTGTCTGTTGTCAACACCCGGACATTAAAGTGCAGGAGAGATCAAGTATCTCTACCTCCAGTAGTTTCCTCTTCATCATGATGAAGCTGATCCTGTCTCTGGCTCTCGCCTGGACTCTCTCTGGCTCAGGTAACTGCAACTCATCTAAGAAGCCTGATTCATTCACCAGTATTGATCAGTTGATTATCAGTTATCTGTATCCATCAGCTTTTTCTCTTTTCTGCAGTTGGAGCATTTCAGTGTGAAACCTGCAATCCTATGTCATGTCCCTTCACCCAACCAACAACCTGTTCTTCAGAGACGATGTGTTTCACATCCTCCTCTAACGGTCGTTATCTCTTTATCACAACTCTTCTGTCAATTCTGCACGTTTGTCTTCTTTCCACCAGCAGCATCTAACTCTGCTTTGGTTTTATAGAAACTATATTTGGGCGCACAACATTGTTGTTTCTGAAGGGATGTGCATCGTCCCTCACGTGCCCAAACGCAGGCCGTCGTCTGTTTTCATTCAACATTGGTAATGCCAGTTCAGACCCAACTCTTGACTGCTGCAACACAGATCGATGCAACAACCAACCTTTTGTCAGTAAGTATGAATAAGTATAAATAGTTGATTGATCAGTTGAAAGTTAATTTTTAGTTAATTTTCACCACTGTTCAATGTTCATCAGATAAATTACTTTCTGTTCTATCTCAGTTACCATGTTTCCGTCAACTAACAGCCTGACATGTTGTCTTGATGCTAATTGCACCAAACAAGTCCAGTGTAGGGGAATACAGGACCGCTGCCTTCGAGGATCCGGTGAGACTTTATGAGACGATAACAAGTTCTAGATGAGACTCTCATGCTCTCATTTCTGCTGTGTTCACATTAGTGTCTGAAGTGAATCTTTCATAGACTGTCTTTACCAGCATCCTTCAACCAAGTGACAAATGCATTAATATAAAAATCAACCCTGCACACCACCAGGCTCGTTGTAGGAGAACACTTTTTTTTTTCTATATTTATACTGCATTATCTATTCCAGTGTTTTCCAACACTAATGTTGAATATCAGTGCTGTAGATTACAACGATTCCCATAAACACTCGTATGATTGCTCTTAATGACAAATACAGATAATCAACCATGGCTTTTTTTTAGACCAGTCATGCGAGTTTGGATTATTTCCCGCGGCACACCTGGTGTTCTCTCACAGTTCACCAGTTGAGAAACACTGATCTACTCATTCGCGTTTTTTTTATGTTGATGTTTTCTTGAAATTATAATTATGAAACATTACTGCTTGAGATCAACAGTAGTTTTTTCAGTGACATTGATTTTTCATTTCCAGCGGTCATACAATCAGTATCCACGTCTGTCTTTGGCTGCGTGTCAGCCAACCTGTGTCAGACCAATTCCAGCCAGCTTCCTTCCAACACGGCTGTGTCGTTCGAAAATGATACAACCTGTTGTGACTCCAGTCTGTGTAATGGGTCGCCAACCACAGTGACTCTAAATATTACAACTCTAATGATGACGGCTCCAAACACGACGGCTCCAAACATGACGGCTCCAAACACGACGGCTCCAAACACGACGACTCCTAACATGGCAGCTCCGGAGAGGATGATTACATACGTGACATACATACATTTCATACAATCTCCAATCACCTGCGATGCTTGCTCCATCAGTCTGGGTTTGATCCCTCTGCTACTGGGACTCTTTAATCTCTTCTAGAACAAGAAGGAACCTCTCCAGCAGGTCCTCATATGTGTCCACTATTATTAGACTTTAACATTAATCAGTCAGGGAACGTTTGTGTGTTTCTTATCATGTATATACAACCAGCCAGCATTCAGAAAGTGTATCATTCTGCCAAGGTCACCACCACAAAACCTGCAGGACCAGAAGATTTGTTTCAAACTCCATAAGAGAAAATGTTTGGATACTTCATTAGCGATCAATCATTACTGTGACGTTGTAGCTTGAATGGAATCTGATTGATGCAACATAATGAACGCTTAAATTTGTGCCACGCCTTTTGAATCACGTTTATCTGCAGCAGTTTGAGAGTTAACACATAAAATGTGATTTTAATGCAGATGTAACTTTTTATCTTTTGTTAATTTATGAGATCCATTCGAATGACCGACTTTGAATAATGTCACATTGATTTATTGGAGGTGTGATATATCCTCCTGTCTCTGGTGCTGGACTGAAACTAGTACATATTTAGTGTTCTCCTTAGCGTGCATCTTTGCATCTTTGATCGTACGCGAGTTTCTCGTCACGAGACTTACGTGCGTCATTCAGCCTTATTAAAATTGACCAAACGGCAACACAACGTCTGTTGCGCAGTATGTCAGGGGAATATATGAATTAAAGGCAAATAAAACTATTGAGTGGAAAGCAAATGTGAAAAAAAAAGCTGTATTACATCTTTCTTTATTTCTTAAACTGTTTTTTTTTTTTAAATGACTACCAGGCTTTAACATTTAAATAAAAATTATGTCATTTTGCTCTGTCTTTCTTTTTACTTCAACTGTTATGACGTAAACACTAAAATGAACAGTTTGTTTAGTTTAACAGTTTGTTTATTGTACTTTTGGCAAAACTCAATCCTTGCATACATCTTTTACCGTATATTTTGTTATTACTTTTGGGATGCATCGCAGGGATGCACTACTTGAGATAACATGAACTCTGTATATTGATCTTCTCCAAAGTATTTTGTCTGATAATATTATTGTGGTGTTGTTAATAAAGACCTGTCTCTCTGTGGACTCTGGATTATTAATCTAATGTAAATCTTTCTAAACACTGTTCCTCTGCTGCTGTTATTGAATTGGTTTGACTTCATGAGATTAAGCAGATTAGCAGTCACCAGGATCACACCCTAAGGAAGGTATTTAAGTTTATACTTGTGGTTTCTGTGGGCAGTGACAAGGACAGGTTAGGTGAGGTCACAAGAGAAAGAACACATACTGTAAATCACTTCATTATTATCTAGAGAAGAAATGCAGCTGTGAAAACAACACTAATGTAAATGGGTTAAAGGATACATGAACTCAACATGTTCTTGATGCTCGAGTAAGGAGAGGAGCTGAGCTCACCATCTGGTGGTGAGTTGGGTCAGCTGGCAGGGGAAGGTGTTGGACAGACATGGGAGGAGATGAGCCGGCAGTTCCACGAACAGAAGATCAGGAAGGCGCCAGGCCCTGATGGTGTCTTCCACTCCTGCCTCAAGGTCTGTGCAGATCAGCTGGCTCCAGTATTCACACAGATCTTTAACAGATCCCTCCAGCTATGTGAGGTACCCTCCTGCTTCAAGCGCTCCACCATCATCCCGGTCTCCAAGAGACCCTCCACCACAGGACTAAATGACTTCCGGCCTGTCGCTATGACATCTGTGGTCATGAAGTCCTTTGAACGCCTCGTGTTGACCCACCTGAAGGACATCATAGGACCCTTGCTGGACCCCCTGCAGTTTGCCTATTGGGAAAACAGGTCAGTGGATAATGCAGTCAACATGGCACTGCATTTCATCCTGGATTATCTCGACCACCCAGGGACTTATGCACGGATCCTGTTAATAGATTTCAGCTTGGCATT
The DNA here is from genome assembly GCA_013358685.1 of Antennarius maculatus. NCBI lineage: Eukaryota > Metazoa > Chordata > Actinopteri > Lophiiformes > Antennariidae > Antennarius > Antennarius maculatus. The sequence continues at coordinate 24,285,028 of CM023610.1, read as the reverse complement.
CAACACCATCATCCCTGAGCTGCTGTCCTCCAAACTTCACCAGCTCACAGTCCCCTCTGTCATGTGTCAGTGGATCACCAGCTTCCTGACAGACAGGACACAGCAGGTGAGGCTGGGGGTGATCACCTCAGACACCTGGTCAGTCAGCACTGGCTCCCCTCAGGGTTCCGTCCTCTCTCCGCTGCTCTTCTCCCTCTACACCAACAACTGCACATCTACGCACCCAGCTGTCAAATTCCTGAAGTTTGCAGACGACACAACTGTGATTGGACTCATCCAGGATGATGAGTCTGCATACTGACAGGAGGTGAGACAGCTGGTGGACTGGTGTAATCGTAACAAACTGGAACTGACCACGCTCAAGACTGTGGAGATGACAGTGGACTATGGGAAGTTCCCCTCCCCTCTGCTCCTCCTCACCATCGCCAACAGCCCTGTGGACTCTGTGGAGAGCTTCAAGTTCCAGGGGACTACTGTTTCCCGGGACCTGAAGTGGACTCTCCACATCAGCTGCATCCTCAAGAGGGCCCAGCAGAGGACGTACTTTCTCAGGCAGCTGAGGAAGCACGGTCTGCCACAGGAGCTGTTAGTCCTGTTTTACACAGCAGTCATTGAATCGGTCCTTTGTTCCTCCATCACAGTCTGGTTCGGTGCTGCCACCCAGAGGGACAGGACAAGACTGCAAAGGACAGTCAGGTCTGCTGAGAAGATCACTGGGACCTCCCTCCAAAAGTTGCACTCCCCAAGAGTTAGGAGTCGGGCAGGGAAGATCATCTTAGACCCATTACACCCTGGACCCAGACTGTTTAAAAGTCTATCCTCTGGGAGGCACTACAGAGCCCTCCTCTCAAAAACCACCAGATTAAAGAACAGTTTCTTCCCCCAAGCCATAATCCACTTGAACAGCAAATGTTAAATTATCTTGTCTTCCAGTCCTTGCACTCTGTTTACACGCACTCTGCACTTGTACACTGCGTCCCCCACCCACTGCGTTTTGTGTTTTTGTACTTAGCATAGTTATTTATAGTATTTATAGCATTTAGGATAGTGTATTTAGCATCTTCTTTTCCTTTTGGCTTTTCCCTTCAGGGGTCGCCACAGCGAATCAACCGCCTCCATCTAACCCTGTCTTCTGCATCCTCTTCTCTCACACCAACTACCTTCATGTCCTCTTTCACTACATCCATAAACCTCCTCTTTGGTCTTCCTCTAGGCCTCCTGCCTGGCAGTTCAAAACTCAGCATCCTTCTACCAATATATTCACTATCTCTCCTCTGGACATGTCCAAACCATCTCAGTCTGGCCTCTCTGACTTTATCTCCAAAACCTCTAACATGTGCTGTCCCTCTGATGTACTCATTCCTGATCCTATCCTTCCTGGTCACTCCCAGAGAGAACCTCAGCATCTTCATCTCTGCTACCTCCAGCTCTGCCTCCTGTCTTTTCCTCAGTGACACTGTCTCTAGACCAAACAACATCGCTGGTCTCACCACAGTTTTGTACACCTTTCCTTTCATTTTAGCTGAAACTCTACTATCACACATCACACCTGACACTTTTCTCCACCCATTCCATCCTGCCTGGACACGCTTCTTCACCTCTTTTCCCCACTCTCCATTGCTCTGGACTGTTGACCCCAAGTACTTAAAATCCTCCACCTTCTTGATCTCTTCTCCCTGTAACCTCACTCTTCCACTTGGGTCCCTCTCATTCACACACATGTACTCTGTCTTACTGCGGCTAACCTTCATCCCTCTCCTTTCCAGGACAAACCTCCCCCTCTCTAGCTTCTCCTCCACCTCTTCCCTACTCTCACTGCAGATCACAATGTCATCTGCAAACATCATAGTCCATGGAGATTCCTGTTTAACCTCGTCTGTCAGCCTGTCCATCACCATAGCGAACAAGAAGGGGCTCAGAGCTGATCCCTGATGCAGTCCCACCTCCACCTTGAACTCCTCTGTCACACCTACAGCACACCTCACCACTGTCTTACAGTCCTCATACATGTCCTGCACCGCTCTAACATACTTCTCTGCCACTCCAGACTTCCTCATACAATACCACAGTTCCTCTCTGGGCACCCTGTCATAAGCTTTCTCCAGATCTACAAAAACACAATGCAGCTCCCTCTGGCCTTCTCTGTACTTCTCTATCAACATCCTCAAAGCAAATACTGCATCTGTAGTACTCTTTTTTGGCATGAAACCATACTGCTGCTCACAAATGCTCACTTCTGCCCATAGTCTAGCTTCCACTACTCTTTCCCATAACTTCATTGTATGGCTCAACAGCTTTATTCCTCTGTAGTTGCCACAACTCTGCACATCTCCCTTGTTCTTAAAAATGGGCACCAGCACACTTCTCCTCCACTCCTCAGGCATCTTCTCACTATCTAAGATCCTGTTGAACAACCCAGTCAGAAACTCTACTGCCACCTCTCCTAGACACTTCCAAACCTCTACAGGTATATCATCAGGACCGACTGCCTTTCCACTCTTCATCCTCTTCAGTGCTCTCCTCACTTCATCCTGGCTAATCTTTGCTACATCCTGGTCCACAACAGTCACCTCTTCTAGTCTTTGTTCTCTCTCATTTTCCACGTTCATCAACTCCTCAAAGTACTCTTTCCATCTTCCCATCACACTGCTGGCACCTGTCAATAGACTTCCATCCCTATCCTTAATCACCCTAATCTGCTGCACGTCCTTCCCATCTCTATCTCTCTGTCTTGCCAGCCTGTATAGATCAGTCTCTCCCTCCTTACTGTCCAATCTAGCATACAAGTCATCATAAGCTTCTTGTTTGGCCTTTGCTACCTCTACCTTCACCTTACGCTGTATCTCCCTGTACTCCTGTCTACTCTCCTCAGTCCTCTCAGTGTCCCACTTCTTCTTAGCTAACCTCTTTCTTTGTATACACTCCTGTACCTCCTCATTCCACCACCAAGTCTCCTTATCTACTTTCCTTCCAGATGACACACCAAATACTCTCCTACCTGTCTCCCTGATCACATTAGCTGTAGTTGTCCAGTCATCTGGAAGCACCTCCTGACCACCCAGAGCCTGTCTTAACTCCTTCCTAAAGGTCATGCAACACTCTTCCTTTTTTATCTTCCACCATTTCGTCCTCTGCTCTGCCTTTGCCCTCTTCATCTTCCTCACCACCAGAGTCATCCTACACACCACCATCCTATGCTGTTTGGCTACACTCTCGCCTACCAGAGTCATCCTACACACCACCATGCCCTTCCTGACGCAACCCTCTGTATTTATCCGGGCTTGGGACCGGCACAATAAGACACTGGCTTGTGCCCTCTTGCGGCTACATTAGGATAGTGTATTTAGCATATTTAAATTTAATGTTACAAATGTACAGTTTGAGTCACCACCTGCCGGAAACAAATTCCTTGTCTGTTTTTTAACATATGATGGCAGTTAAAGCTGATTCTGATTCTGATTCCGATTGAGGAACCACTCAAGTTGGTCTACAACTTCCACCTTCAGCAAGGTCTTGGGCATGTTCTTGGGTGGCGGGGTACACAGAATCTGAAAGTCCATGTTCAGTGCTGCTATTGTCATTGATTGACTCCGTGGACAAGTGACCACAAACTGATGGTGCTGGTTGTGGTGGTAATCCCTGAACCTGCTGGTCAACACCAGAGCTGAGGGAAGCTGTCAGGTTGAAGGAGTCCTACGGAGCATAGATGACCTGTGGGAGTCTAAAGAAAGCTGATGCAGCAATGTGTAACTTTATCCGTCAAGAAGGTTAAGATCTAGTTGTAGGAAAGGTTTGGCGACACCATGGAAGATAACTTTCAGCTCTCGTGAGGGTGCTGAAGGGAGTTTGCACAACTCGTCCCCATGCCCTTTGTGGACCTGGATAAGGTTAACGACCATAGTTTGGGGAGTTCTTTGAGATTATGGGGTGGATAGCTTGTTGTTTCAGGTTGTCCAGTCTTTGTATTCCAGAATCAGAGTATGGTTCATATTATGAGTCAGACTCGTTTCCAGCTGCAGTTGGACTCCACCAGGGCTGCCCTTTGTCACTAGGTCTATTCATTACCTTTATGGACAGAATCTCTAGGCGCAGCCAAGTGGGGGTAGGTGTCAGGTTCTGTGGCCTGCTCCCAGCTGCTTGGCACTTAGCTGCATTGCACTCCAGTGTGAACTGGAGGTCACTGGTCGACAGTACCAGTACCACCACATCATCTGCAAAAAGCAGAGATGCTTAAGGCCATGATGATGGTCATGGTGACTTAGACTGTGAAATAACTCTGGAGGATGGTGTCTGTCACTGCTCTACTGTCCTGGATAGCTGAATGGCTGGATAGGTGGATGGGGTCATCTTTGGGGTCTTCAGTTTGTAGGGCAGGGTGTTGTTCTCCTCTAATAGTGGCAATATTATGACGAACACAACTATCACAGGTTCTCTCAGGGGTCATTCTGAGGTTTTGTAGGGACTGTACTTCTGTACTTCTCTATCAACATCCTCAAAGCAAATACTGCATCTGTAGTACTCTTTTTTGGCATGAAACCATACTGCTGCTCACAAATGCTCACTTCTGCCCTTAGTCTAGCTTCCACTACTCTTTCCCATAACTTCATTGTATGGCTCATCAGCTTTATTCCTCTGTAGTTGCCACAACTCTGCACATCTCCCTTGTTCTTAAAAATGGGCACCAGCACACTTCTCCTCCACTCCTCAGGCATCTTCTCACTATCTAAGATCCTGTTGAACAACCCAGTCAGAAACTCTACTGCCACCTCTCCTAGACACTTCCAAACCTCTACAGGTATATCATCAGGACCGACTGCCTTTCCACTCTTCATCCTCTTCAGTGCTCTCCTCACTTCATCCTGGCTAATCTTTGCTACTTCCTGGTCCACAACAGTCACCTCTTCTAGTCTTTGTTCTCTCTCATTTTCCACGTTCATCAACTCCTCAAAGTACTCTTTCCATCTTCCCATCACACTGCTGGCACCTGTCAATAGACTTCCATCCCTATCCTTAATCACCCTAACCTGCTGCACGTCCTTCACATCTCTATCTCTCTGTCTTGGCAGCCTGTATAGATCAGTCTCTCCCTCCTTACTGTCCAACCGAGCATACAAGTCATCATAAGCTTCTTGTTTGGCCTTTGCTACCTCTACCTTCACCTTACGCTGCATCTCCCTGTACTCCTGTCTACTCTCCTCAGTCCTCTCAGTGTCCCACTTCTTCTTAGCTAACCTCTTTCTTTGTATACACTCCTGTACCTCCTCATTCCACCACCAAGTCTCCTTATCTACTTTCCTTCCAGATGACACACCATATACTCTCCTACCTGTCTCCCTGATCACATTAGCTGTAGTTGTCCAGTCATCTGGAAGCACCTCCTGACCACCCAGAGCCTGTCTCTGTCCATGTTTGCAATACCCTTCCTTTTTTATCTTCCACCATTTCGTCCTCTGCTCTGCCTTTGCCCTCTTCATCTTCCTCACCACCAGAGTCATCCTACACACCACCATCCTATGCTGTTTGGCTACACTCTCGCCTACCACTACTTTACAGTCACTGATCTCCTTCAGGTTACATCGTCTACACAAGATGTAGTCTACCTGTGTGTTCCTACCACCACTCTTATAGGTCACCCTATGTTCCTGCCTCTTCTGGAAGAAAGTATTCACCATAGCCATTTCCATCCTTTTTGCAAAGTCAACTACCATCTGTCCTTCTGCGTTCCTCTCCTGGATACCAAACCTGCCCATCACTTCCTCATCACCTCTGTTACCTGCACCAACATGTCCATTGAAGTCTGCGCCAATGACAACTCTCTCACTTCTAGGTATGCTCTGCATCATTTCATCAAAGTCCAACCAGAATTTCTCCTTCTCCTCCAGCTCACATCCTACCTGTGGGGCATACCCACTAACAACATTGACCATCACACCTTCTATTTCTAGCTTCAGACTCATCACTCTATCTAACACTCTTTTTACCTCCAGGACATTCCTAACAAACTCCTCCTTCAAGATAACTCCTACTCCATTTCTCTTCCCATCTACACCATGATAGAACAACTTGAACCCTGCTCCTAAACTTCTAGCCTTGCTACCTTTCCACCTGGTCTCCTGGACACACAGTATGTCTACCTTCCTCCTCTGCATCATGTCGACCAACTCTCTACCTTTTCCTGTCATAGTTCCAACATTCAACGTCCCTACTCTTAGTCCTATACTCTTGGCGCTCCTCTTCTCTTTCTTCGTGCGAACGCACTTTCCTCCTCTCCTTCTTCGACCAACAGTAATCCAATTTCCACCGGCGCCCTGTAGGTCAACAGCGCCGATGGCGGTCGTTGTTAACCCGGGCCTCGACCGATCCGGTATGGAAGTCATATGTTTGATTCGCATCTTTGATTTGGCAAAAGTTTTACGCCGGATGCCCTTCCTGACGCAACCCTCTGTATTTATCCGGGCTTGGGACCAGCACAATAAGACACTGGCTTGTGCCCTCTTGCGGCTACATTACACACAAACACACATATATATATTAAATAGACACGCATGAACATGTTAGCTATGACTCTTATTGCTTAATTGAACCCTTCAAGGACCAGTGATCATAAAACAATTTCCTATAATATATGGCTACAATATAACAAGCAAGGATTAACACATTGAATTAGATTATATTCGGTTTTATTCAGAAAATATATGCAATACAGGAAACATCAAAGTGCTGTTTTCTGGGCTCATCGATCGTTGTGTGGTTGCAGTACAGACATCCTGCCAAAGAAGGCGTCCACATTCTCAAGGAACAGGGCGCTGAGTAATGAAACCGTTTTCGGCACAATTGTCGCAAACGGTTCGAAGCTCCATGGGACACCATTCAGACATCACTAGATACAGGTAGTCCTCAAACTAAGAATATAATTGGGTCTCAGAGGTTGTTCCTAAGCTGAATAGTGTGTAATTCATTATTTATTAAATTTCAGCCTATATTCACCCTTTGAGGTCATTTAAATGTGTTTACTGTCCTGGTGCTTTTCCTGATCCTGTCCCTCATCTTCTCATCAGTAGGGCTAATGAGTCACATCTGCTCCGACATATAATCAGCTAGTTATTTAAACCAGCCTCGTCTTTTCTGGTGCCAGGAGCTTGCTTTTGCTTCCTGCAGAATCACCCTTTTTCGAGTTGATCTCCAGTCTCTAGTGCTTCTAGTTATGCTGTCTGTGCTTATTAGGTTATTTCTCCAGTTTCAAGAAAAAAACACACGCAAATACTTTGGTTTCTGTGGCAATTGACAGGGGGAATGGTACTCCTATATCAACCGGAATGCAGAGGCATGAACGCAGAGCAGGGGGTTGAGTATTTGCAGAAGAACAGAGGAAAGAGAGAGTGGAGCATGAGATGTTGAGACTGAAACAGGAACTGGAAGCTGTACGACTAGGAAGTGAAGCGGAAGTTGAAAGAGAGAGAATGGATAACAGCAGCCCCTGTTGGTAGGTTACAATAGCAGATGAAAGTTGATAAGGAACATAGTCAAGAGAAGTTGAAGAAAACTTTTCTTGAAAAGTCAAGTAAGAAATCAATTTCTGCAAAACCCAAATAAGAAAATTATGCAAAACCAAAAAAATACAAAACTGTACCATACAACCTCCGCCCAAACTCGAACAGAAATCGAAAATATCTCCTGCTGCTTTGCACATCAGGAAACATTTTAGGTCTTGGTGACTTCAGCAATGCTATCAAAGCACATTTTACATGGGAAGAGTTACAAGAGCTCCATGATCAATTGCGCCAGAGTCTTCATCTTTGTGGGAAGTGAGAGTGACCAGTCGGTATTCATTGAGCATAGAGGCACGTCCCTTCTGAGGCATCGGGACAATGCAGGAAGTTTTCGACGTGGACAGGACGCTCCTCAAATGCAGGCTGTGGTCAAGTATGTGTTGAAGAGGATCTCTCAGTTCAGCAGCACAGGCTCGAGTCTCTGGGAGACATGGTTCGGTCTGGCCACCTTCCTAAGACGAGGCCTTCTCAGTGTCACCTGGTCGACAGTAGATGAGCTGCTGTCTTCTCACGGCACCTTATGATAAGCACAAGTAAAGCACTCAAGAAAAATGGTAACAATATATTTTCAAGAGTAAATTAAGTTATCAATCCATTAACTTGTGGTCGTGTCAGCTGATCTACTGCCATTAGTTCTAGACCAGAGTTGGGAAAATCTTTTGACTGGTGAGCCACAGAGTTTTAAAACCATTAAAAGGTTTTGGCCTTTAAAAGGGCAGCAAAGCATACATATGCAAGGGTTGTTGTTAATAATATTAATAGTAATAACAAGAATTGTATTATTATAAAATTAAATATATAGTTTAACAACTTTGCTGGGCTGGATTACAATGCCTTAAGGACTGTACATGGCCCAGGAGCCGTAGTTTGCCCATGTCTGTTCTGGTCACTGAAGTAAAGAGAAGAACTGAACTGTGAACTGATCACCACCTGGTGGTGAGTTGGATCAGCTGGCAGATGAAGGTGTCGTACAGACATTCATTCATTTTCAGAACAGCTTTATCCGCTGTCGTGGGGAGCTGGAAGTGGAGCCTATCCCAGCTGGCTTAGGGAGTGAGACGGGAGAAACTGCAGGCACGACGCCAGTGCACTACGGAGCCACTCAGAGTGCAGACAAACAAGCATGCACACACTCAATTGGCCGGTCAATTTGGGACAGTTAACCTGAAGTGCATGGTTTTGGAGGTGAGAGGAGCCGGAGAACCCAGAGAGAACCCACGCAGACACAGGGAAGACCCTGCACAGAGCGGGACGCAACCCGGAACCGCCTTGCTGTGCTGCAACAGCGCAACCCACTGTGCCACTGTGCTGCCCCCATTCAGACATGGGAGACCCAAACAGATAGAGGGTCTGCTGGGTACATCTGGATAAGGACCCTGTCCAGTTGGTCTACAAATCGTACCTTTGGCAAAGCCTACAACAACGACAACAGTAGGAAAACAATATTTCAAGTGTTTTTCTAAAAATTCTGTAATTGCAATATGAGATTGAAGAAAATTATCACTTTATGTCCAATTGGCCCCTGGATTGGTGCTGGTCCGCAGCCCGGGGGTTGGGGACCACTGTTTTAGATGATCATCTTGTCAGGAGCCGGTGCAGCCATCGAGACGGTGTCTACTGCTATCGTGCTCTTTCAAACCGGCTGTTTTGACGCTTTTGGACATTTTTTTATACAGTATATACTGTAATGATCCCCGACTTGACCTCTGTCTTTGACACAGTCAGTCACGTCATTCATTTATCTTGTCTTGAAGAGAGTGTTGGTCTGGGGATTTTTCTTCTTCTGTAGTTCTATTTTCGGCTTATTACTATTTCCCTTATGTTGCCCCTGGGCTGCTTTATATCTCCTTCCACTGTTTTGTAGACAACATTCATATTTATTTACCTCTACAAGCTAACACCACAGACTCACTTGAACCCACCTGACTCTGCTAAAGTGATCTGAAAACGTGGCAGGATCTTAACTTTCTGTCCCTAAATGAATGTAAAACTGAAGTTGTGTTTGGTTGTTGTGAGTCTGTTTGATGGTAGTGGCGGCATTTCTGGCCCACTTGGGTCATCAACCAGCTTTTTCCAGGTATTGGCCAAAGTTAAGCCTTGAATGTCCTTGAAGGACAATCTTCAATGCTTGTATAAGAACTCATGACGATTACTGTAACTCTCTGGATGTGGGTGTGGATCAGTGTTGACTTCCCCATTTGCAGTTGGTGGAAAATTCTATTGCTTGGAATTTAACCACAGCTATACAACATGAACACTAGAAAACACGACTCATGTGACTCCAGCTTTAGCTTCTGGTCCATGTTTGGATCAATTTTAGGATTGTATTGCTTATTTTTCAGGTTTTAAATGTGATGATGACAGAACCTTTCAATGGTTGCATCAGATTTGTGGGTCACCTTCCCTCTGCAGTAACAAACAGCTTCGATAGTGGTTGTAAATATGACTCATGACGTATTTACAACCGGCCGCATTCAACTGAAGTCCCATCTTTTGTCATTTACTTTCAGCTGGAGTTCACTCAAAAATGATGCATTCACATTTTGTTTTGTCTTTGTTGACTCTGGTTATTTTAAATGTTACACCCACAAGGTTTGTCAGCAAAGAAGAGGCAGAGACAGAGATTCTCCCTCTAGTGGTGAACTAAACCATCGTCTCCACAGGAATGTCGTCCTGAATGCTGTTCTTGTTTAACTGGGTTGAGCTGTTTTAGTCTTCTGGGTTTTTTCTAGGAGTCTGGCATTTAATCAACTTTCATACTTCAAAATGGAAAAATAAATGGTAAATTACAAACTGATGTCATTCTTTGTTCTCGATGTGAAAACACATCAACACTTTATTACCTTAAAATACATAAAAATGAATGTCGTCCACCAATTGATAGTGAAAAACAAATTTCATAGAAATAAAAATAAATATCTCATTTGAAAAGAAGTGAGAATCAGTCCTTCTTTGGAGTCATGTTACTTCACCATACCTTGGCATTATAGTGTTTGAGTTTGATCAAATCATGCAAAAGGAAACGTTAGACTTCGAAATGGAATGTTGTGGTTATAATGACATAAGTTTGTCATTGGTTAAACAAGGAACGCCTCCAGCTTTCAGGTAGTCTATTAGTTCAAGTACAGGAGAGATCAAGTATCTCTATCTCCAGTAATTTCCTCTTCATCATGATGAAGCTGATCCTTTCTCTGGCTCTCGCCTGGACTCTCTCCGGCTCAGGTAACTGCAACTCATCTTTGAAGCCTGATTCATTCACCAGTATTGATCAGTTGATTATCAGTTATATGTATCCATCAGCTGATTGTCAGTCGTGTTGTTTTCTTTGCAGCAGTTGGAGCATTTCAGTGTGAAACCTGCACTAGTGCCACATGTCCCACCACCCAACCAACAAACTGCTCTTCAGAGACTATGTGTTTCACAGCCTCCATTAATGGTCATTATCTCTTTATCACAACTCTTCTGTGAATCTTGCATGTCTGTTTTCTTTCCACCAGCAGAATCTAACTCTCCTTTGGTTTTATAGAAACCACAACATTGGGCGCACAACATTGTTGTTTCAGAGGGGATGTGCATCATCCCTCATGTGCCCAAACGCAGGCCAACGTCTGTTATCATTCAACATTGGTAATGCCAGTTCAGACACAAATCTTGAATGCTGCAACACAGATCGATGCAACACTGAACTTTTTCTCAGTAAGTATGAATAAGTATAAATAGTTGATTGATCAACTGATTGTTAATTGCTAGTTAATTCTAATCAATGTTCTACGGTCATCAGAAATGACTTTGTTTTTTTTCAGTTTTTATGTTTCAATCACCTAACAGCCTGACATGTTGTCTTGATGCTAATTGCACCGAACAAGTCCAGTGTAGGGATATACAGGACCGCTGCCTTCGAGGATCCGGTGAGACTTTATGAGACCATAAGTTATAGATGAAGACTCTCAGGCTCTCATTCCTGTTGTGTTCACATTAGTGTCTGAAGTGAATCTTTCATAGACAGCGTCCTTCAACCACGTAGAAATGTATTCATATAAAAATCAACCCAGCACGCCACCAGGCTCTTTGTAAAAGTACCCATTTTTATTCCATATTTATACTGCATTATCTATTCCAGTGTTTCCCAAAACCAATGTGCCGAGGCAGGTAATATGATCTTGCTAAACCGGTCTGAAAAAATGTCGTCGAATGTCGGTGCTGTAGATTTATAATGATTCACATGAAAACACTTATAATCATTCTTAATGACAGACACGGACACTCGACCATGGCTTTTTTTAAGACCAGTTATGTGAGTTTGGATTATTTCCTGTGGCACACCTGGTGTTCTCTCACAGTTCATCAGCTGTTGAGAAACACTGACTATTTATTTATATTTGTGTTATGTGGATGTGTTTCTGAAATTATAATTATGACACATTACTGCCTGAGATCAACAGGAGTTTGTTCAGTGACATTTTTCATTTCCAGCGGTCATACAATCAACATCCATGTCTGTCTTCGGCTGTGTGTCTGCCAACCTGTGTCCAAACATTACAAACCAGTTTCCTCCCAACACGGCTGTGTCGTTCGGAGATGATACAACCTGTTGTAACTCCAGTCTGTGTAATGGGTTTCCAACCATTATGACTTCAAATACTACAGCTCCAAATATGACAACTCCAAACATGACAACTCCAAACAATACGACTCCAAACATAACAAGTCCGAACACGACAACTCCAAACACCAGCAATGCTTGCTCCATCAGTCTGGGTTTGATCCTTCTGCTACTGGGACTCTTTCATCTCTTCTAGAACAAGAAGGAACCTCTCCAGCATGCCCTGATGTATATCCACTATTATCAGACTTTAAAAATCCGTCAGGGAACTTGTGTGTGTTTCTCATGACGTATTTACAACCAGCCAACATTCATAACATGCATCATTCTGCCAAGGTCACCACCACAAAACCTGCAGAACCAGAAGACATGTATCAAAATCCAAGAGAAGAAGTGTTTGCATACTTCATTAGCAGTCGACCATCACCGTGACGACGTGCCTTGACTGGAATCTGATTGATGCAACGTGATGAACGCTGGGAATTTGTGCCAAGACTTCTGAATCATGTTTATCTGCAGCAGTTTGTGAGTTGACACTTAAAAAGTTCCATCTGGATTAAAATCAGATTTTAAGTCTTTGAATGATCTCAGATAGATATTGGTGGTGGTGTGATATATCCTCCTGTCTCTGGTGCTGGACTGAAACCTAATACATATTCAGTGCTACTCGATGCTACCTCTTTCCGCGATTGTCACGGTTCAGTGGTGGCGCTCTGTTGCTCTGTTGTGCTGGGGTGTGGCAGGAGGAGAGGTCGAACCCGAGGGCGGTGCCTCGTCTCCACACCTGTTGTTCCCCTCAACACCTGGACGAGATCAGACTGATTAGCCTGAGGCTTTTTAAGTCTGGTTCTGGGTCAGATTGTTTTGTCTGATTTTTTTGCTTTGCCTGAATAAATTATGGACAAAATCTTCTCCACCGGTATCCTGCATTTGGGTCCTAATCTTGCCTGTGACAGAACGATCTGGCCACGACTGGACTCAGCAGACCTTTGTTTCTTCAGGCATTGATCGCTCAGACCAAAAGCATACTCCAGGATCCAGATTCAGCTTTCAACCAGATGCAGCAGTGGAAATCTACCACGGCTGCTTCCAAGCCTGTTCACACCCCTTTCCCAGAACCTGTTCCAGTGCTGGTTTCCACGCCTGTTTCTGTCTAAGCCCCAGCCTACTCCCGAGTCCGAGCCCCAGCCTGCTCCCTAGTCCGAGCCCCAGCCTGCTCCGGAGTCCGAGCACTAGCCTGCTCCGGAGGCCGAGCCCCAGCCTGCTCCCGAGTCCGAGCCCCAGCCTGCTCCCGAGTCCGAGCCCCAGCCTGCTCCCGAGTCCGAGCCCCAGCCTGCTCCCGAGTCTGAGCCTGGACCCATGTGGATCCCCTGGATCCCCAGGTGGATCATCACCATTGGGTTCTTCAGTTTGTAGCATAGGGTGTCGTTCTTCTCTAATAGTGGCAACTAGCGGCAACCCGTTGAAATTCCACGATAATACAATAATAGCAGACTTTTTTTTCTTCGCCGTCACAAGAAAAAAAACCGCTGTGTCCGACGAAGCTGTAACGGCTCCGTGTGTGTATGGTACGGACAAACACGAAGACGAAGGCCGATTCGGCATTACGGCCTGGCCATCCGGGTAGACGCCGGCTTCGTGAGTTCGGTCCTGGTGAATAAAGCATCGGGGTTCCCCACATGACAATGTGAGGTCCGTCAAGATCAAATAATATAAACCACTATGTTTGACGAAGCCAAAACGGCTCCGTACGTGAGAGACATGTGAGGACAAATGTGAAGACTGGAGCTAACTCGGCTAGTGGCCCAAACTTCCTGGTAGACGCCGGAAGCGTGACAGCGTGAGGTTTTCATGTGAGCTCATTCAAATATATAGGTGGGGATATTATGAAGAACACAACTAGATCACAGGTCCTGTCAGGGATCATTATGAAATGTTGTAGGGACTGGAAACGGAGCTCGGAGTAGAGCCGCTGCTCCTCCGCCTCGAGTGGAGCCAGCTGAGGTGGCTTGGGCATCTGTTCCGGATGCCTCATGGACACCACCTCCCTGGGGAGGTGTTCCGGACATGTCCTACCGGGAGGAGACCTCGAGGAAGACCTAGGATACGCTGGAGGGACTACGTCTCTCGGCTGGCCTGGGAACGCCTCGGGCTCCCCCCCGGAGGAGCTGTAGGAGGTGTCTGAGGAGAGGGAAGTATGGGCATGCCTGCTGAGACTGTTGCCCCCACAACCCGGCCCTGGATGAGCGGTTGAAGATAGATGGATGGATGGGCTCATGTATCCTCTGACCCATTTAAATTAGTGTTGTTGTTTTCATAGTTGCATTTCTTCTTTAGATAATAATGATGTGATTTACGGTAAATGTTCTTTACCTCATTTTATCTCACCTCACCTGTGCTTGTCACTGCACACAGGAACCACGAGTAGAAACTTAAATATCTTTCTTAGGTGGTCCTGATGAGTGATAGTCTGTTTAATCTCATTGTTAAACCACTTCAATAAAAGCAACAACAAACAGTGTTCAGAAGAATTCATGTTAGATTAATAATCAAGAGTTTACAGAGAGACAGGACCTTATTAAAAGCATCACAACACAGAATGATGAGACAAAGTATTTTGGAGAGGATCAATATGTATTAGGATTCAGTCCAGCACCAGAGACAGGAGGATACATCACAGTCCAATCTTTATCCAATCCAATCTTTATTTGTTGAGAACTTTACAACAACCACAGTCGACCAAAGTGCTGTACAGACGAATAAATAAAAAGAACAAACATTATAAATAAAAGACAAAATGGTTCAAATATTGTAAGTAAGATAAAAGCAAAAGCCATACAATCAGAGCAATAACAATAGGATAAAATAAAATCCAGTGTCTATCTAGATGTTAAAAGCCAAGGAGAAGAGGTAGGTTTTCACAAGAGATTTAAAAACAGACAGAGAAGAGGCCTGTCTGATTTGTTGAGGCCGATTATTCCATAATTTAGGAGCCACAACAACAAAAGCACGGTCCCCTCTGAGCTTCCGTTTGGTCTTGGGCCCTCAGGAGCAGCTGATCAGCTGACCTGAGAGAGCCAGCAGGTACGTAAGGGAGTAGAAGCTAAGAGGGGTAAGGCGGGGCAAGAGCAGTCAGGGATTTAAAAGTAAATAAAAGAATTTTAAAATGGATCCTGAAATGCATGGAAAGCCAGTGGAGTGAGGCTAACATGGGGGTAATGTGCTCATGTTTAGGGGTGCTGGTCAACAGACGTGCAGCAGCGTTTTGGACCATCTAGAGACGGGAGATGGAAGAAGCACTAACCCCCACATAAAGGGAATTACAGTAGTCCAGCCTAGTGGTGACAAAGGCGTGGACTACTATTTCAAACTGTTGCCTTGAGAGAATTGGTTTTATTTTGGCCAGCTGCCTCAAATGATAAAAGCTCGACTTAATTACTGCCCTGATCTGGCTGTCAAGCTTGGGATCAGAATCCATTTTTACCCCGAGATTAGTGATGGTTGGTTTGATATGCTGGGCCAAAGAACCCTGATCTGGAAGGGGTGTTCCAGCAGTGCCACCAAAAACCATCACTTCGGTTTTCTTTTCGTTAAAATTCAAAAAGTTCAGAGCCATCCATGCCTTAATGTCATCAAGACACTTAACTAATGCAGTGATAGAATATGCATTCTTCTTTTTGAGTGGAACATAAATTTGACTGTCATCCGCAGTGGTAGTGAATCCCATGCTTCCTAAGTATGGAGCCATGCGGGAGCAGATAGAGATAGAAGAGAAGAGGGCCTAGAACTGATCCCTGTGGGACCCCACACAAGAGAGGAGCAGAGGAGGACGTCGAGTCGCCAAGGCTGGCACAGCACCAAGAATATCTATCTGAGATCATTCAGAGTCAGTCATTTAAATGGATCTCATTTATTAACAAAGGATAAAAAGTTACATCTGCATTAAAACCATACTTTATGTGTTAACTCACAAACTGCTGCAGATCAACATGATTCAAAAGACTTGGCACAAATTTCCAGCATTCGTCATGTTGCACCAATCAGATTCCAGTCAAGCCACATCGTCATGGTGATAGTTGAACACTAATGAACTATTCAAACATTTTCTGATGGAGTTTGAAACACGTCTTCTGGTTCTGCAGGTTTTGTGGTGGTGACCTTGGCAGAGCGATGCATGTTCTGAATGCTGGCTGGTGATAAAATACATCATTAGAAACACACAAACGTTCCCTGACTGATTATTGTTAAAGTGTGATATTAGTGGATATATATGAGGACCTGCTGGTGAGGTTCCTTCTGGTTCTAGAAGAGATGAAAGAGTCAAGCAAGAATATTTTATATGAGTACTTCAAGAACACTTTAAAGTAAAACAAAAATGAATGAATAGAGTCTAACTATGGAATAAATGTTTTCTCCTACAATGAACCTGCTGGTGTGTCGGGTGGACAAGCCTGGATTTTTATATTAATACACTTGTCACTTGGTTGAAGGACGCTGGTAAAGACAGTCTATGAAAGAATCACTTGAGACACTAATGTGAACACCGCAGAAATGAGAGCATGAGAGTCTTCATTTGAAACTTATCATCTCATAAAGTCTCACCGGGTATTCGAAAGCAGCGGTCCTGTATTCCCCTACACTGGAGTCGTCCAGTACATTGGTTATCAAGACAACATGTCAGGTTGTTAGTTGACTGAATCACAGGAACTGAAACAGAACAGGAAGTCATTTATCTGAGGAACATAGAACACTGATGAGAATTAACTATTTCTACTCATTCATACTCACCAGAAAAATTTCCAGAATTGCAGTTAGTTGTGTTGCAGCATTCGAGATTTGTGTCTGAACTGAAATTACTAGTGTTGAATGAAAACATCTGAGTGGTATTGGTTGAGCATTGGGAGGACGGTGCACATCACTTTAAACTTTACCACTGTTGTGTTCGTACTTCCAGTGACTATAAAACCAAAGGAGAATTAGATTCTGCTGGTGGAAAGAAGACAAACATGCAGAATTCATAAAAGAGTTGTTATAAAGTAGGAATTACCCCTACTGGAGGATGTTAAACACATTGTCTCTGAAGAACAATTTGTTGGTCGGGTGGTGGAACAATCAGTACTATTACAGGTTTGACACTGAAATGCTCCAACTGCAGAAAAGAGAACAACAGGACTGACAATCAGTTGATGAATACAGATAAATAATAGTCAACTGATCAATACTGGTCAATGAATCAGGCTTCAGAGATGAGTTGCAGTTACCTGAGCCGGAGAGAGTCCAGGCGAGAGCCAGAGAAAGGATCAGCTTCATCATGATGAAGAGGAAACTACTGGAGATAGAGATACTTGATCTCTCCTGTACTTTAATGTCCAGGTGTTGAGAACAAACAGATTAATACCTGAACACTGGAGGCGTTCCTTGTTTGACCAATCAGAAACTGTTGTCATTAGAACCACAACATTCCATTTAAAATCTGACCATTTTCTTGTTACGTGATTTGATCAAACTAAAACAATATAATATCAAGGTATGGTGAAATAATATAACTGCAAAGAAGGGATAATTTTCATGTTTTTTCAAATGAGACATTTGTTTTTGAAAATTTTTTATTTCCATGAAACTTGTTTTTAACTTTAACAGCAGATGAAGCACAACATTCTTGAATGGTCCATTTATTTTGATGCATTTTAAGGTAATAATAAAGTGTCTTGATGTGTTTTCACACGAAGAACAAAGAATGACAGTAATCTAGTTTATAATTTACTATTCATCTTTTCAGTTGAGGTCATTTTCATGTTTGAATTTTGATTAAATGAGAGATCCATGGAAAAACCCCAGAACAGCTTGAAGCGGCCCAACCCAGTTAAAAAGGAAGAACAGCATTCAGGACGACAATCCTGAGGACAGAGAGGTAGAACCTTTCTTTGTGCGTCTCCTTTTTAATGACAACCAACTAAGGGCTGAACCTTTAATACCAACACTATTCAAGGCAAAATAAAAGTATGAAGTGATTGACTGTCAAAGACAGGAGTCAAGTCTAAAAGCATCAAAACAGCGATTTAAAGGAGCACGATTGGAGGAGACACTGTCTTGATGGCTGTACCGATAGCTGGCCCCTGACAAGTTGACCATCTAAAGTAGTGGCCCCCAACCCCAAGGCTGCAGACTGACTCCAATCCATGGGCCAATTGGACCGCACAGAAAGAATACAAAACTTACATTATTTCTATTTTATTTGTAATCTGATTCTGAACAATGTTTTGGTTTGGAAAATTACCGGATTCTTCCAGAAAAGTACCAGATCCACCACATCCGTCTGTGAGTCACTGTTGATGCCTGCCAAGATTGCCTCATTCACATGACTACTTTCTTAAAGGGAACACTCAGGCCGCCAACACAGAATATGTTACCGAGCAAAACAAACAAAAAACAAACATCTTTGGAAACTTTCTTTGCTCAGGTAGACAGAAGAATGTGGAGACAGAAGACGAATCTACAACTTCAGTTAAAAAGAAAGCTGTAAACTACCAGTTTTAGTTCTAGTCTAATAATTTTATTCAGTTGTATTTATTCGCCTCACCTTAAGAGCTGGTCTGATGTTAAACAGGTCTGTGGTGCAAAAAAGTTTGGTGACCACTGCTCTAAAGGTCAATATCTAAAGATGTATACGACTAGAACAAGGCCATTGGAGAACATAAATAGTTTTCTTGGTATAGACGAGACACAAGGAGCCGAGATTAGAGCTCTTTTGATGGGGTCTGTCCCATATACTGCACTGTAATATAGTTGTGCAAATATTGGTCTTGTATGGTCTAAGTGTCACGGTTCGGCGTGGCAGTGCTGGTGTGTGGCAGGGAGAGGCCAAGCTGGTGGGTGGAGCCACGGCTCCACACCTGTAGCTCATCCACACACCGGGGTGATCATCTCACCTGAACTTGTTTTGAGCTAACGACTCTAAGGCTTTTTAAGCCTGGCTCCCAAAGAGCTCAGAGCTGGTTCATTGATCATGTTTGGTTTTCTTGGTATAGACAAGACACAAGGAGCCAAGATTGAGTATTTTAGGGAAGTGGGGACAGCTGTTGGACTTACTTTGAACAAAAATAGGGGATCTTTTGAGGAATTTTTCACATCAGCCTATATATATACTACACTGTAATACAGTACAGTTGGGCAACAATTGGTCTTGTATTGTCTAAGATTATCAAAGGTGGTTGATGAACTGGAGTTACTGGTAGACAATAGATTGATACATGTCAAGGTGTTGATATCTTCATTCATTCATTGTCTACCGCTTCATCTGCTGTGGCGGGTCACCAAAGGGAGCTGGAGCCTATCCCAGCTGACTGATGACACGAGGTGGGAAAACTCCGGGTGCGACGCCGGTGCAACGCGGAGCCACACAGAGACACAGACAAGCATGCGCGCACACACTCACTCCTACGGGCAATTTGGTATGGCCAATTAACCTGAGGCACATGGTTTTTGAAGGTTTGAGGAAGCTGGAGAACCCGGACAGAACCCACGCAGACATGGGGAGAACATGAAAACACCGCACAGAGCGGGACGGGAACCCAGAACTTCCTTGCTGTGCGGCGACAGCGCTACCCACCGTGCCACTGTGCCGCCCCAGAATTGATATCTCTTAAACTTCTTCTTTTCTTTTCGGCTTTTCCCTTCAGGGGTCACCACAGTGAATCAATTACCTCCATCTAACCCTGTCTTCTGCATCCTCTTCTCTCACGCCAACTACCTTCATGTTCTCTTTCACTACATATTGATATCTTTTAAACAAAAATATTAAATTTGGCTAAACATTCTTATATGAAATAATAAATCATTTTATTTTTTAGTCATACGATTCTGAGCCCTATTGACTTTTCTTTCAATAGTCATCTTCATGAGGATAACTACAAGATTAAATCAACTGTGTTTTTACATCTGCCACTCCTCCACTCCTGGACTGTCTGGTTAATCAGAAACTATTTCTCGTCACTACAACTTATTTCCTCGTACTAGTAAGCTGTATATGCCAAGATAAATTTCGTTGACTTCACTTAATTGTGTTTCATCTCCTTGGTCTATGCTTTTTTTTCTGTCTCGTCAGAATGAGTGAATAAATTAGGTGCAGGGGCTTCTTCATTTGATTGATGCCATGTGGTTGGTCAGGGGGCAGAGCATCCATCCATCCATCTATCTATTTACAATCCAGTCCTTTCAAAACTTTCCAAACCAACTGTTCAGCAGATTGATTCGTGTGAGGTGGCTCTTGCTCATGACCTCCATTACTATATGAAGGCTTAATGACAGTCTCTGAAGTTCTTTGTCCAGTGGCGACCATTGACACTCCTTGGTACTGCCGATAATCTCTTTGGGGCAGGCAGGTCCAGGACAGCACTGACCACACCCCACAGACATTAAAAGCTGAGGCAAGACCAACCACCGCCAGAGCCGAAGTAGCTTCTTGGATGAGAAGTTAAGTCCAGTGGATTTGATTCAATGCCTTTGGAGGCATTGTATCATTCTATCTCTCCATTCTTTTATATCGTCTTTAAGAGTGTGATGGTTTTGAAGGTACGGCCCTTAATCGGTTTAAGTTTAATTTTGACCAAAAGGAGTTTCTCAGTCCAACTTGGCAATTTTTTGTCTTCTGTGGTTCCTTTCTCCCGTGAGGTGCCCTCATATTCCATTTTGGGCGCATTACTATTTCCCTTACATGCTGCCCTTGGGCAGCATATATATGAGGGAAGCAGAAAACATGACCATGTGACTTTAGTTTCAGCTTTCTGTGCAATCGGCTTTCGGTGTGATCCAACTGGCCATTGATTCATGCTGGTCTGCAGCCTGGGGGTTGGGGGGCACTGCTATAGATTATCATCATGTCAGGGGTCGGTACAACTATCAAGAATAGTGTCTACTGCTATCGTGGTCTTTTAGGCCATCTGTTTTGATGCTTTTACACTTGACCTCGATCTTTGACACAGTAAAATCACTCACATTTCACATTGTTTTATCTCATCTTTAAGAGTGTGTTGCTTTTAAAGGCATAGCCCTTTATTGGTTTATGTCTATTTTGACCAAAAGGAGTTTCTTTGTTCCACTTAGGGATTTTCTTCTTCTGTGGCTCCTTGCTCCTGTGGGGTGCCCCAAGGTTCTATTTGGGCACATTACTCTTTACCTTATGTTGCCCCTGGGCTCCATCTTTAATGATTATATCTGTTTCCATTGTTTTGTAGACAAAATTGATATTTATTTACCTCTACAAGCTCACAACAAAGACTCACTAGAATCCAGCTGATTCTGCCAGAGTGATTTGAAAACGTGGCAGGATCACAACTTTTTTGCCTAGGTGAATGTAAAACTGAAGTCGTGATTGGTTGTTGTGAGTCTGTTTGATGGTAGTGCCAGCATCTCTGGCCCACTTGGGTCATCAACCAGCCTTTTCCAGGTGAGGCTACTGGCCAAAGTTAAGCCTTGAATGTCCTCTAAGGACTTTGAGAAATCTTCAATGTTTGTATAAGAACTAATAATGATTACTGTAACTCTCTGGATGTGGGTGTGGATCAGTGTTGACTTCCCCATTTGCAGTTGGTGGAAAATTCTATTGCTTGGAATTTAACCACAGCTAGAAAACATTGGCACTAGAAAATACAACTCATGTGACTCCAGTTTTAGCTTCTTGTCCATGTTTGGATCAATTTTAAGATTGTATTGCTCGTTTTCAAGGTTTTACCTGTTATGGCACCTCCTGATTTATGTCTTGTTAGACATCTATACTCTGGTTTGAGCTCTGAGGTCATCCATTAATATGACCGTGGATGTTCATGTCTTAGAACCACAGGTGACAAAACCATTGCAATAGGCGCATCAGATTTGTGGCTCACCTTACCTCTGCAGTTACAAACTACTTGGATAGTTGAGTCTTTTCAAGTCTGAATTGAAGTCCCATCTTTCCTCACTGACTTTCAGCTGGGGTTCACTCAGACGTGATGCATTCACATTTTCTTTTGTCTTTGTTGACTCTGGTTATATTAATGTTACACCCAAAAGCTTCATTAGAAAGAAGAGGCAGAGAGGGAGGCTCTTCAAGTGGCGAACTAAACCACTGTCTCCTCAGGAATGTCATCCTGAATGCTGTTCTTCATTTTTTAACTGGGTTGGGCTGCTTTAAACTGTTCAATATTTTCCCAGAGTCTTGCTTTCAATCAACTTTTAGCCATGAAAATAACCTGAAAGGGAAAAATAAATGGTAGATTACAAACTAGACTAATGTCATTCTTTGTTCTTGATGTGAAGACACATCAATTATTTTATATCATTACCTTAAAATACATCAAAATGAATGTTGTCCATCTGTTGATAGAGATAAAAACAAGTGTCATGGAAATAAAAATATTTTAAACAAATATCTCTTTAGAAAAAATGTGAAAATCACCTCTTTTTTGGAGTCACATTACTTCTTAACACCTTCACATTATATTGTATGAGTTTGATCAAGTCATGCAAGAGATGTTCAGATGTTATTTTTGGCTTGAATGTAGCTAGGACTTCAGTTTCTGATTGGTTAAACAAGGAACATCTCCAAGCGCTCAGGTATTTATTTACTTAGTAAGTAGTACTCTGTCTGTTCTCAACACCGGAACATTACAGTACAGGAGAGATCAAGTACTGTATCTCCAGCAGTTTCCTCTTCATCATGATGAAGCTGATCCTTTCTCTGGCTCTCGCCTGGACTCTCTCCGGCTCAGGTATCTGCAACTTATCTTTGAAGTCTGATTCATTCACCAGTATTGATCAGTTGATTATCAGTTATCTGTATCCATCAGCTGATTGTCAGTCATGTTGTTCTCTTTTCTGCAGTTGGAGCATTGCAGTGTCAAACCTGTAATAGTACTGATTGTTCCACCACCCGACCAACAAATTGTTCTTCAGAGATGATGTGTTTAAGAGCCTCCTTGAAGAGTCAGTATTCCTCTATCACAACTGTTCTGCCAATTTTGCGTGTTTGTCTTCTTTCCACCAGCAGTACCTAAGTCTAGTTTGGTTTTATAGCCATTATATTAGGGGACTCAACAGTGATCAACTTGAAGGGATGTGCACCGTCCTCCCAATGCTCAACCTCAGGGACTCAGATGTTTTCACTGAGCACTAGTAATTTCAGTTCAGACACAAATTTTGAATGCTGCAACACAACTAACTGCAACTCTGGAAATTTTTCTGGTGAGTATGAATGAGTAGAAATAGTTAATTCTCATCAGTGTTCTATGTTCCTCAGATAAATGACTTTCTGTTCTGTTTCAGTTCCTGTGATTCAGTCAACTAACAACCTGACATGTTGTCTTGATGGCGACTGCAATGACCGACTCCAGTGTAGGGGAATACAGGACCGCTGCTTTCGAGTATCTGGTGAGACTTTATGAGACGATAACAAGTTCTAGCTGAGACTCTCATGCTCTCATTCCTGCTGCGTTAACAGTGGTGTCTGAACTGATTATTTCATAGACCGTCTTTACCAGCGTCCTTCAACAGGTGACAAACATAATTAACATAAAAATCCACCCGACACACCACCAGGCTCGTGGGAGAACATATATTTATTCCATAGTTAGACTGCATTATCTATTCATTCATCTTTGTTTTATGTTAATGTATTCTTGAAATTACAATTATAAAATATTTTTGCTTGAGATCAACAGTAGTTTTTCAATGACATTTATTTCTCATTTCCAGTGGGCATACCATCAGCATCCATTTCAGCCTTCGGCTGCGTGTCAGAGAGCCTGTGTCTGAACAGCCAGATTCCCCCCAACATGAGTATGACGCTTGGCAGCAGATTATCCTGCTGTGACTCCAGTCTGTGTAATGGGGCTCCAACCATCAGGGATGCTTGTTCCATCAGTCTGGGTTTGATCCCTCTGCTACTGGGACTCTTTCATCTCTTCTAGAACCAGAAGGAACCTCATCAGCAGGTCCTCATATATATCCACTATTATCACACTTTAACAATAATCAGTCAGGGAACGTTTGTGTGTTTCTAATGACGTATTTAAAACCAGCCAGCATTCAGAACATGTATCGCTCTGCCAAGGTCACCACCACAAAACCTGCAGAACCAGAAGACGTGTTTGAAACTCCATCAGAGAAAATGTTTGAATAGTTCATTAGCAGTCGATCATCACCATGACGATATGGCTTGACTGGAATCTGATTGGTGCAACATGACGAATGCTGGAAATTTGTGCCAAACCTCTTGAGTCATGGTGATCTGCACCGGTTTGTGAGTTAACACATAAAATATTATTTCAATCTAGATGTAACTTTTTACCCTTTTTAATAAATGAGATCCATTTAAATGACTGAGTCTGAATGATCTCAGATAGATATTGGTGGTGGTGTGATGTATCCTCCTGTTTCTGCAGGACTGAAACCTAAGACATATTGATCTTCTCAAACTATTTTCCTCATCATTCTGATATGTTGTGATGTTGATAATAAGGATTATTAATCTAATATAAATTTTTCTGAACAATGATTTTTTTGCTCCTTTTATTGAAGTGGTTTGACCTTTTGGGATCAAACAGACTATCAGTCACCAGGATCACACCCTAACAAAGGTATTTAAGTTTCTACTTGTGTTTCCTGTGTGCAGTGACAAGGACAGTTGAGGTGAGATCAGATGAGGTAAAGAACATTTACTGTAAATCCCTTCATTATTATCTAGTGAAGAAATGTAACTGAAAACTACAACACTAATTTAAACGGTTCAGAGGAAACGTGAACCCCTAGATAGTAATTTTCCTCTGATCAGCAGATTTCTGAATTTAGAAATGGCTTGATCTGATAAATGTCGAGAACAAATATTTTTGCAGGAAGGGAATTACACACTAGCCGAATGTCAAAAGATATCAGGCAGGGGTCAGAGATGAGAGGATTTTGTGGAAAGACGAGTAGCTCTTCAGTTTCAATCCCATAACTGAGGACTAAACCCAGAGTTTAGTCCTCAGAGAGTCTAGTCACAACAGAAATGCGACACTGAGGCTATCATTACTGTTGTCCATGTGAATATTGAAATCAACAATAATGACCTTATTAGTTTTAAGAATTAAACTAGTTAAGAAGTCGGTAAAATTCAGATAGAAAGTTATTGTATGGACCAGGAGGATGATAAATTATGACAAACAATAGAGACTGGAGGAATTTGTGGGCTGGGTTTGATAGGCTCAGACTAAGACTTTCAAATGAATTCAAGATCATTTTCGGTTTAGGGCTCAGTTGTAGCGAGGAATTAAAAATAGATGCAAGTCCTCCACCTCTGCCCGAAACTGGAGGGATCTGATAATTTAGGTGATCAGAAGGAGTAGCTTCGTTTAGGGAAAAATTCTCATCCTCACTGAGCCAGGTTTCTGTTTAACAGAATAAATCTATATGATAATCTGATATAATGTCATTGATTAAAACCGCTTTTGAAGACAGGGATCTAATATGTTTGTTCGTAAAGGTTTCAGCCCGGTAGAGCTTAAAGGTCACATTAAAGGTGGAAAAAGTTGTGAAATCATTTGTCTTGATTTGGTTTTTTTTACATCATGAAAACCTAGCATTTGAAAAGGGGTGTGTAGACCACCAGGCTGTAACAAATTTGAAAAAAATAATTTGTAATTTTCCTGTTTTTTTTTTTCTTTTTACTGTAATAGTTATGACGTTGTTAATAAAAATCATTAAAATGAACAGTTTGTTTAATTTTTATATTGTACTATCGGCAAAACTCAATCCTTGCGTACAAGGATTCTGTTATTACTTTTGGGATGCATAAACATCATGTTGGGATGCACAATTTTTTGTTGAAGCGCATCCCAGGGATGCACTACTTTCTTGAACTAAAATGAACTCTGAAAGAAAGACAAAGACCCAAACCCATTAACACAGAGCATTTCGGGGTGGAAGTGATTTGATCAATATTCAATCAAAGATATTGAGGATCACTTTGGGGCAAGACATTTCAAATACAGTGTAGTTGGACATCTGGCAGCTGAATGACATGAATTAAAAAAGCATAATGTGGGACCTTTAAGATGTTCAATTGTAACTCCAAAGATCAGGCAAAAAGGTGAACTGAACATGCAGGCAGGGATGAGTTAGGCAGAGGAAAAAAAATCCATCATTGTGGACACTTGGGCTCCATATTGGCCAGTTATGGTTGGTAGTGCAGGATTGCAAGTGTTATGGAGTTCCAGTGCAAATGATACGACATTCATGCCAGCTGTCCTGGCCTGAGTCAAGATGAAGTGTAGCGTTATGAGCAACATGTGTAAATGATGGGGTACATTCAGTGTAGGTGGATGACCCTTCATCAATGAGGGGACACTGTGGAAAATGAAAACTGCTGTCATAATCCCCTGGTCGCAAAATGTTCATCCTTACTGCTTCAGACTAAAATATTTAATAAGAATGTTTTCCTGCAGGTCTTATACTCTTACCCGCAGCAACTTATGGGTGTTTTGGAATCAATGTCGTTGTAATTCGTGTCACAAGGGCTTTTAATCTTCAGCATTTTACGTTTTAAAGATTGAATTAAATACTGATGGGTAAACACCAGGACCAGTTTCTCTCAACAAATTTACTTCAGTCTTGCCTTTAACTTGGGTAGGGTATCTGGGCTGAACCAAGACCTCAGGTCTAACCCTTGGCAGACATTTTCTGATGTCATGTTGATTTCTTGTTTGTTTAAGGGGAGTATTCCATCGTACTTGTGTGTCCCACCTAATTGTGTAGGAAGAAAAACGGCATTGTTCCTGTTCCTCTGCTTTTGCCTCTCGTCTCTTGCCTCTTTGAGGACCTGCAAAACAAAGCAAACAGTGAACCCCTTAAGCTCTCACTCCAGCCCCATCAAGTGAATCGCTGAAACACCTAGAAGAGGAAGAGGGAAACCAAGAGTAAGGGACACAGACACGCACAGAGCTCACATACATTCAAATGTTGTAAGGCTTGAATCAAGGTCAGGGGTATTTTTGTCAATCACTGAGGTGTTCAACTGGTATTTATTGAACTTTTTTGAGATAAAACACACTGGGTTATCCATCCCCAAATTGTCGGACTGCAATAACACGTGGGTAAACATCAGGAGCAGTTTCTCTCACCAAATAGAATGACAACTTGTGCTAGGGTGTAGGGTCTCTGGGCTAAACCAAGACCTCAGGTCTAACCCTGGGCAGACATTTGCTGACGTTATATTGATTCCGTGTTTGTTTAAGGGGAGTATTCCATCATATATGTGTGTCTGTTCTATGTGAGTGGGAAGAAAGAGTGTATTGTTGTTTCTCTGCTTTTGTCTCTCATAATCAGTTTTTAGCAAAGCAGAAGTTGTAATTTCTCTTATACAGCAAGAGCTTTTCCAGATATTTAATCCTCTGTAGCCATAAAACAATCAAAAGATAATTCTTTTTTTTTTTTTTTTTTTAATTTTTAATCAAAAAATAAAGATAAATATCATCCGGTTGGAGTTGATCAGAAAGCAAAATGTTGAGACTTTGCAGCAAAGCTCTGGTGAGTAAAGATCCTTCAGTTTATTTTACCTTCCCAATGTTTGCTTTGCAAATTAACACACCCGTCTTTTTGTGTACTATATGTGTGTGTATATATATTTGTACCTATATGGTTTTTGCAAATGCCACATAAAGTTTTGTGTCACATTTTCCAAAAAAAATGTTCGTTGATCCCCAACTTTTGATAAATTCTTTGGACTGATGAGACAAAGGTAAAACCTTTTGGAACATAAGTTTCTGTTCTGGCGTACAAATAATGCAGCATTATGTAAAAATAAGATCATACCAACAGTTCAACACAGTGATGTTGTGATGGTGAGGGGCTGCTTTGCTGCACCCGGACCTGGACGAGTCGCAAAACTTGTGGGAACCAAGAATTCTGCTGTTTACCGGAGAATCCTGATGGACATTCATAGCTATGCATAGTAATCCTAGAAATGCTACTGATGTATAACCCAACTGTGCTGTGCTATTTCTGAGCGTGCCAACAACATTCTTGCGAGCTCTGAAAAATATAAATACATTTTTTTTTAAAGTTTTTCTAATTCAACACTTCATTTCTGATGATTGTAACTGAATAAATAAGAGTGAGGCGTTCAAGTCAAGCTAAAAAACCTGCTGTTATTTCAGAGCATCATTACCTATCAGGCTTATTTTATTTATTTATTTTATTTTATAGACTCTTGTGATCCCCGAAAGGAAATGAGAAGCACGCTCTAGGCACATATATACTGTAGATCTACACACACATGGACGCAACATTCACTGACATAAATTGAAACTGACAACTATAATGATTGATAGAAATTTACTGGAAATTAACCGATATAACTCAGTCATTGCTTTTGATTTTACCTTCAACAAATTCATTTAAAAAAAACTAATGAAACAACTAACTTATATTTTGTTGAGCAACCTTTTAAAGCAATAACTGCAATGAAGGAATTTCTCAAAATGTCAACGAGCATTCTGCAACTGTCAACAGGTATTTGAGCAAATTGCTCCAGTTGGGTTTGAAGGGTGTCTTCTCCAAATGGCATGTTTTTGCTTCCTATACAGATGTTCAATAAGATTTAGATCGGGACTCATAGGATAGTCCAGTGTTTTGCTCTGAACCATTCTTGAATGTTTTTAGCCGTGCATTTAGAGTCATCATCTTCTTGGACGACCCATGACCTGTGAGTGAGACCAAGTTTTTAAACTCTAGGCAGCCCAGTAAGGGAGAAGTAAGCAGTAAGGCAGAACAGGAGATTTTCTGTCCAAAATCAGGCTTTTTTTTTTATTTTCCCAAAAGGCAAAACAGTTAAAAAAGAGTTTAGCTAAGCAAAGCAGTAAAAGAGGCCAACTAAATATAACTAGACGCAAACAGAACTGAGATCTGAAGCGAATACATGGACATAACAGAACAAAACTGACCTGGCAAACAATCAAAAAGAAGAACTTAAGTACTAGTTGGGTCAAACTAAAAATTAACACAGAAGGGGAAATAAAATGGCCACTGTAGTTTTAACTGGCCAAAATTCAATATAGATCTTCAGACACCCCCCATGACACAGCATGCTGTAGTACAGTCCAATAAGGTTGGCAGCAGCTTACCTGAAACCAGTCCTTAGCCACGCCTTTGCTGCACCAGGAAATAAAACTCCAGGTGACTCAAAAGAAAAGAAGCAAATGTTAATAGAAACATAACTTGAACTGTTAATGCCCAGGTGTAACACTGAAAAATATAAAAACTGAAATATTTAGTGTACGAAAATATGTTTTAATATTGAGGCTTGTGACTGCAAAATAGAAATGTACTTGTGGTGAGGTGCGGATATGTCCATTTGTAGCTGGCCATCACAGTTGTCTTGCCAAAATGTTCCGGTTTTGTCTCGTCTGTTCAAAGGATCGTCTCCCAGAAGCTTTCTGATTTGTCAACACTATTTGGCAAATTCCTATCATCCCTTTTTACTTGTTTTGAAAATAATTGTCCTCTTTAGTCGTCCCCCATGAACTCCATTTTTGCTCAAATGCCAATGGTGCGATTTGACACTGATACACGTTGACCTTGGAGTTCACTTTTTATTTCTTTAGAGGTTATTATAGTAAGTTGCTATACCCAATCATAAAACCTTGTCCAATTGCAAGCAACAAGTTTTTTTACTTTCTCTATTTGCACAGAACTCAGAGAAGGTTGATTTAATGAAGAAAGCTATGGAAGAACATGTCTGGAATTCAAAGATGGTGAGTATCATTCCAGGCAACACTTCACTGTCATTCAGTCCTTGTCCAGTCAATTATCCCTGTAAGAAGTCTTGATAAAATCAGTTGTCCCACCTCAAGTTGGGCTCCGACTGCAGGAGCTTTAGAAACTGGTTCTGAATTGAATCTCACACATCAGAGAAACTTGATGATGATATCAGAGGAAATGATCCATGACCGCACGTCTGTCATGGAATTTTGAACTCTCCTGACAGAGTTCCAGATCCGTTCCGACTCTCTGATGCCCCTGAACCGACATTTTAAAAAAACGTTACCGTGTATGGACATTAACAGTTAATGTGTATGTGTAGCACGCCAGGAACTACCTACATTATTCAACAGTGGTGTACCACACCGCCACAATTATGAGGAAATCCAGTCTTTGAACACATTTGCCAAGTCTTCTGTTGTGAATCACTGATGACTCACGTTACATCCTGAAATGTCTCCATCTTAAAGGCAAGTCGTGGACAGTCCATTATAGCCCATCTCTTCATGCTGTATAGTTTAGCTGCTGAGGACAACATCTCCATGCCTGGAATCTTCACAGACAGTTCCTTCTTCAAATTGTTTGACTTCAAGGTTGTGACATCTCAGATAATGACACACACAAATAACTTGGGGGGATGGGACCAATGTCGGCATTCTAACAAGGTAGTATTTAGTTTCTGTAATGAGAATATTTCAAGTTTAACAGGTGTGTTTCATGAGGACAACAGCAAAATCATGTTTTTCTTATTCCTTCAATGTTCCTTTATTAAAAGTTTAATCGGATAGAATAGAGTAGAATAGAAAAGAGTAGCATTTATTATCATTGTGTCAAATATAATGTATCAAATACAACAAAAGTAGGGGTGTTGCATCTTTGGTGCGTTTTCTTAAAAAACAGAAATATACAAGAATAGACTCTACGGAAATTGTAATATTAATAATTAAATAAAACAAGTTAAAATGTACAAAATTTATAAACAAAGTTCAGTTTAGGTTTGCAAAACAACAAAGGTGATTGGATTAGTGCGAAGTTTTGTTTCATGCTGTTTATTCTGCTGATTTGTTGAAGAAGCTATCCCTGAATCTGGTGGTCTGGGTTTGTTGTGACCTCTAGCGCCAGCCAGAGGGCAACAGGTCAAAAAGATTGTGATCAGACTTGGCGGGGAGCACCTCGTTACTGGAGTGAAGAGACACAGATGAGAAAGTTTCTCCAGGATGATGTTTAAGGCTGAAGTCCAGGAAGAGCATCCTGACGTAGCTCCCCGGGTGCTCCAGATGGCTCAGCGCAGTCTGAAGTGCTATAGTGACGCCATCCTACCCTGGACCATCATCAGTTTGCCTACGGGGCCAACTGATGATGGTCCAGGGTAGGAGGCAGACAGGCCCTTGTGTTAAGACCAGTTTATCAAGTGAACAGGCTGGTGGTCGTTGAGACTGTCTACTGTCGGCTTCTTGGGGACAGGGATGATGATAGATAACTAACCTCTTCTATTTCACCTCTGCTTTTCTCCACAAGGAAACATCTGAGGCTGGATGTACAGTACTTAGACCATCTGAAGACTTCAATGTATACAGCGTGTGTTACAGTATCTTCAACGAATACATTGACTTCACAGTGTGCTATTTACACAATCCCAAGACCTGCACAGATAATCTTCTTCTTTTCCTTTTTGGCTTTTCCCTTCAGGGGTCGCCACAGCGAATCAACCGCCTCCATCTAACCCTGTCCTTTGCATCCTCTTCTCTCACACCAACTACCTTCATGTCCTCTTTCACTACATCCATAAACCTCCTCTTTGGTCTTCCTCTAGGCCTCCTGCCTGGCAGTTCAAAACTCAGCATCCTTCTACCAATATATTCACTATCTCTCCTCTGGACATGTCCAAACCATCTCAGTCTGGCCTCTCTGACTTTATCTCCAAAACCTCTAACATGTGCTGTCCCTCTGATGTACTCATTCCTGATCCTATCCTTCCTGGTCACTCCCAGAGAGAACCTCAGCATCTTCATCTCTGCTACCTCCAGCTCTGCCTCCTGTCTTTTCCTCAGTGACACTGTCTCTAGACCAAACAACATCGCTGGTCTCACCACAGTTTTGTACACCTTTCCTTTCATTTTAGCTGAAACTCTTCGATCACACATCACACCTGACACTTTTCTCCACCCATTCCATCCTGCCTGGACACGCTTCTTCACCTCTTTTCCCCACTCTCCATTGCTCTGGACTGTTGACCCCAAGTACTTAAAATCCTCCACCTTCTTGATCTCTTCTCCCTGTAACCTCACTCTTCCACTTGGGTCCCTCTCATTCACACACATGTACTCTGTCTTACTGCGGCTAACCTTCATCCCTCTCCTTTCCAGGACAAACCTCCACCTCTCTAGCTTCTCCTCCACCTCGTCCCTACTCTCACTGCAGATCACAATGTCATCTGCAAACATCATAGTCCATGGAGATTCCTGTCTAACCTCGTCTGTCAGCCTGTCCATCACCATAGCGAACAAGAAGGGGCTCAGAGCTGATCCCTGATGCAGTCCCACCTCCACCTTGAACTCCTCTGTCACACCTACAGCACACCTCACCACTGTCTTACAGTCCTCATACATGTCCTGCACCGCTCTAACATACTTCTCTGCCACTCCAGACTTCCTCATACAATACCACAGTTCCTCTCTGGGCACCCTGTCATAAGCTTTCTCCAGATCTACAAAAACACAATGCAGCTCCCTCTGGCCTTCTCTGTACTTCTCTATCAACATCCTCAAAGCAAATACTGCATCTGTAGTACTCTTTTTTGGCATGAAACCATACTGCTGCTCACAAATGCTCACTTCTGCCCTTAGTCTAGCTTCCACTACTCTTTCCCATAACTTCATTGTATGGCTCATCAGCTTTATTCCTCTGTAGTTGCCACAACTCTGCACATCTCCCTTGTTCTTAAAAATGGGCACCAGCACACTTCTCCTCCACTCCTCAGGCATCTTCTCACTATCTAAGATCCCGTTGAACAACCCAGTCAGAAACTCTACTGCCACCTCTCCTAGACACTTCCAAACCTCTACAGGTATATCATCAGGACCGACTGCCTTTCCACTCTTCATCCTCTTCAGTGCTCTCCTCACTTCATCCTGGCTAATCTTTGCTACATCCTGGTCCACAACAGTCACCTCTTCTAGTCTTTGTTCTCTCTCATTTTCCACGTTCATCAACTCTTCAAAGTACTCTTTCCATCTTCCCATCACACTGCTGGCACCTGTCAATAGACTTCCATCCCTATCCTTAATCACCCTAACCTGCTGCACGTCCTTCCCATCTCTATCTCTCTGTCTTGCCAGCCTGTATAGATCAGTCTCTCCCTCCTTACTGTCCAACCTAGCATACAAGTCATCATAAGCTTCTTGTTTGGCCTTTGCTACCTCTACCTTCACCTTACGCTGCATCTCCCTGTACTCCTGTCTACTCTCCTCAGTCCTCTCAGTGTCCCACTTCTTCTTAGCTAACCTCTTTCTTTGTATACACTCCTGTACCTCCTCATTCCACCACCAAGTCTCCTTGTCTACTTTCCTTCCAGATGACACACCAAATACTCTCCTACCTGTCTCCCTGATCACATTAGCTGTAGTTGTCCAGTCATCTGGAAGCACCTCCTGACCACCCAGAGCCTGTCTTAACTCCTTCCTAAAGGTCATGCAACACTCTTCCTTTTTTAGCTTCCACCATTTCGTCTTCTGCTCTGTCTTTGTCCTCTTCATCTTCCTCACCACCAGAGTCATCCTACACACCACCATCCTATGCTGTTTGGCTACACTCTCGCCTACCACTACTTTGCAGTCACTGATCTCCTTCAGGTTACATCGTCTACACAAGATGTAGTCTACCTGTGTGCTCCTACCACCACTCTTATAGGTCACCCTATGTTCCTGCCTCTTCTGGAAGAAAGTATTCACTACAGCCATTTCCATCCTTTTTGCAAAGTCAACTACCATCTGTCCTTCTGCATTCCTCTCCTGGATACCAAACCTGCCCATCACTTCCTCATCACCTCTGTTACCTGCACCAACATGTCCATTGAAGTCTGCACCGATGACAACTCTCTCACTTCTAGGTATGCTCTGCATCACTTCATCAAAGTCCAACCAGAATTTCTCCTTCTCCTCCAGCTCACATCCTACCTGTGGAGCATACCCACTAACAACATTGAACATCACACCTTCTATTTCTAGCTTCAGACTCATCACTCTATCCGACACTCTTTTTACCTCCAGGACATTCCTAACAAACTCCTCCTTCAAGATAACTCCTACTCCATTTCTCTTTCTATCTACACCATGATAGAACAACTTGAACCCTGCTCCTAAACTTCTAGCCTTGCTACCTTTCCACCTGGTCTCCTGGACACACAGTATGTCTACCTTCCTCCTCTGCATCATGTCGACCAACTCTCTACCTTTTCCTGTCATAGTTCCAACATTCAACGTCCCTACTCTTAGTCCTATACTCTTGGCGCTCCTCTTCTCTTTCTTCGTGCGAACGCACTTTCCTCCTCTCCTTCTTCGACCAACAGTAATCCAATTTCCACCGGCGCCCTGTAGGTCAACAGCGCCGATGGCGGTCGTTGTTAACCCGGGCCTCGACCGATCCGGTATGGAAGTCATATGTTTGATTCGCATCTTTGATTTGGCAAAAGTTTTACGCCGGATGCCCTTCCTGACGCAACCCTCTGTATTTATCCGGGCTTGGGACCGGCACAATAAGACACTGGCTTGTGCCCTCTTGCGGCTACATTCAAGACCTGCACAGATAATAAAGCAGAGAATCTGCTGCGAGCCTTGGAGGATGCGACACTGGACATGAGGACCCTGCTGGAAAACAAGATCACGCTTGAACCTTTCTAGGCAAATGAATGTGGTGACACATACATTTTCTACCTTTGATTGAGATCTTTGCTGTAAAAAGGGTGGATATATTTGATTGTTAAGTGTTGTCACATGTTCACACCTGTTCAGGTGGGTCAGGGTTAGGATAAATGACGTAAATGACAACTTCCTAAATCTGGCAACATTATTTTTTCTGAAAGTTACTTGTGTTAAACCGTCAGTCCTGGTCTTCATATCAATTTTTTTTTTTTTTTTCCATGAAATGTCACTTAAATTTTCAAAAATGAATAACGTTTGATTTTGACCTACAATTATACAATGACATTAAAAAGGAAACACAAACACTGTGACTTAGACAAACACAAAATCATGAACAGATAATGATCTCTCTGTTGTCTCCTGACCAGGACAGTGTGGTTCTGTTTGATTGTATTCTGTTCAACGGGGTGTCATAAAAAGCTTCCGGCTTTCAAAGGGAGAAGACGCATTCCTTCTGTCTCTTCCTGTCTCTGTATAACTCGCAATGACTCTCACCAACTCTTTGTAATATCAAAATGACGACAGGAAAAGTGGAGGAATATGAAGAAAAGAACATGAAGGATACTTTAGTCCAGTGGTCCCCAACCTTTTTTTGCGCCACAGACCAGTTTCATCTAAGACAATATTTTCATGGACCGGCCTTCATTTGCTCGATAATCATAAAAGATGCCAGGACAGCTGTGCACAATAAACAACATTTTTTTCATAAATAGATAATCAGCATCTCTGTAAATGAAATAATTGTAAAAATAAATAATTATATTAAAACTCAATTTAAGTGACTGCACTCTTCTTTTCCTTTCAGCTTTTCCCTTCAGGGGTCGCCACAGCGAATCAGTTGCCTCCATCTAACCCTGTCTTCTCTATCCTCTTCTCTCACACCAACTACCTTCATGTCCTCTTTCACTACATCCATAAACCTCCTCTTTGGTCTTCCTCTAGGCCTCCTGCCTGGCAGTTCAAAACTCAGCATCCTTCTACCAATATATTCACTATCTCTCCTCTGGACATGTGCAAACCATCTCAGTCTGGCCTCTCTGACTTTATCTCCAAAACCTCTAACATGTGCTGTCCCTCTGATGTATTCATTCCTGATCCTATCCTTCCTGGTCACTCCCAGAGAGAACGTCAGTATCTTCATCTCTGCTACCTCCAGCTCTGTCTCCTGTCTTTTCCTCAGTGACACTGTCTCTAGACCAAACAACATCGCTGGTCTCACCACAGTTTTGTACACCTTTCCTTTCATTTTAGCTGAAACTCTTCTATCACACCTGACACTTTCCTCCACCCGTCCCATCCTGCCTGTACACGTTTCTTCACCTCTTTTCCACACTCTCCATTGCTCTGGACTGTTGACCCTAAGTACTTAAAATCCTCCACCTTCTTGATCTCTTCTCCCTGTAACCTCACTCTTCCACTTTGGTCCCTCTCATTCACACACATGTACTCTGTCTTACTGCGGCTAACCTTCATTCCTCTCCTTTCCAGGACAAACCTCCACCTCTCTAGCTTCTCCTCCACCTGTTCCCTGCTCTCACTGCAGATCACAATGTCATCTGCAAACATCATAGTCCATGGAGATTCCTGTCTAACCTCGTCTGTCAGCCTGTCCATTACCATAGCGAACAAGAAGGGGCTCAGAGCTGATCCCTGATGCAGTCCCACCTCCACCTTGAACTCCTCTGTCACACCTACAGCACACCTCACCACTGTCTTACAGTCCTCATACATGTACTGCACCGCTCTAACATACTTCTCTGCCACTCCAGACTTCCTCATACAATACCACAGTTCCTCTCTGGGCACCCTGTCATAAGCTCTCTCCAGATCTACAAAAACACAATGCAGCTCCGTCTGGCCTTCTCTGTACTTCTCTATCTACATCCTCAAAGCAAATACTGCACCTGTAGTACTCTTTTTTGACATGAAACCATACTGCTGCTCACAAATGCTCACTTCTGCCCTTAGTCTAGCTTCCACTACTCTTTCCCATAACTTCATTGTATGGCTCATCAGCTTTATTCCTCTGTAGTTGCCACAAAATCTGCACATCTCCCTTGTTCTTAAAATGGGCACCAGCACACTTCTCCATTCCTCAGGCATCTTCTCACTATCTAAGATTCTGTTGAACAACCCAGTCAGGAACTCTACTGTCACCTCTCTTAGAGACTTCCAAACCTCTACAGGTATATAATCAGGATCGACTGCCTTTCCACTCTTCATCCTCTTCAATGCCC
Source organism: Antennarius maculatus (assembly GCA_013358685.1). NCBI lineage: Eukaryota > Metazoa > Chordata > Actinopteri > Lophiiformes > Antennariidae > Antennarius > Antennarius maculatus. The sequence goes on along the minus strand of CM023610.1, from coordinate 24,247,950 downwards.
TCCTCACTTCACCCTGCTACTTCCTGGTCCACAACAGTCACCTCTTCTAGTCTTTGTTCTCTCTCATTTTCCACGTTCATCAAATCTTCAAAGTACTCTTTCCATCTTCCCATCACACTGCTGGCACCTGTCAATAGACTTCCATCCCTATCCTTAATCACCCTAACCTGCTGCACGTCCTTCCCATCTCTGTCTCTCTGTCTTGCCAACCTGTATAGATCAGTCTCTCCCTCCTTACTGTCCAACCTAGCATACAAGTTATCGTAAGCCCCTTGTTTGGCCTTTGTTACCTCTACCTTCACCTTACGCTGCATCTCCCTGTACTCCTGTCTACTCTCCTCAGTCCTCTCAGTGTCCCACTTCTTCTTAGCTAACCTCTTTCTCTGTATACACTCCTGTACCTCCTCATTCCACCACCAAGTCTCCTTATCTACTTTCCTTCCAGATGACACACCAAGTACTCTCCTACCTGTCTCTCTGATCACATTAGCTGTAGTTGTCCAGTCATCTGGAAGCACCTCCTGACCACCCAGAGCCTGCCTTAACTCTTACCTAAAAGTCATGCAACACTCTTCCTTTTTCAGCTTCCACCATTTCATCCTCTGCTCTGTCTTTGTCCTCTTCATCTTCCTCACCACCAGAGTCATCCTACACACCACCATCCTATGCTGTTTGGCTACACTCTTGCCTACCACTACTTTCCAGTCCCTGATCTCCTTCAGATTACACCGTCTACACAAGATGTAGTCTACCTGTGTGCTCCTACCACCATTCTTATAGGTCACCCTATGTTCCTGCCTCTTCTGGAAGAAAGTATTCACTACAGCCATTTCCAACCTTTTTGCAAAGTCAACTACCATCTGTCCTTCTGCTTTCCTCTCCTGGACGCCAAACCTGCCCATCACCTCCTCATCACCTCTGTTACCTGCACCAACATGTCCATTGAAGTCTGCACCAATGACAACTCTCTCACTTCTAGGCATGCTCTGTATCACTTCATCGAAGTCCATCCAGAATTTCTCCTTCTCCTCCAGCTCACATCCTACCTGTGGGGCATACCCACTAACAACATTGAACATCGCACCTTCTATTTCTAGCTTCACACTCATCACTCTATCCGACACTCTTTTTACCTCCAGGACATTCCTAACAAACTCCTCCTTCAAGATAACTCCTACTCCATTTCTCTTCCCATCTACACCATGATAGAACAACTTGAACCCTGCTCCTAAACTTCTAGCCTTGCTACCTTTCCACCTGGTCTCCTGGACACACAGTATGTCTACCTTCCTCCTCTGCATCATGTCAACCAATTCTCTACCTTTTCCTGTCATATTTCCAACATTCAGCGTCCCTACTCTCAGTCCTATACTCTCGGCGCTCCTCTCTCTTCCTACGATCACACTTTCCTCTTCTCCTTTCCTCCACTGATGAGGGTTATTTTGAAATATAGCAACTTACAATCAGTGCATTCAACGTAGGAAAAATACTGATCATTTGCAATAAAAGGGTGAACAAGTCAAAAATAATAATTACAATAATGAGAATTAGTGGTTGGGGACAGCTGATCTAGGGGTAACGGGAGACAATGACACCTGAAGTGTGTTTCGGACGTCTCCAGCTATGTTTCGGACGTCTTGCGGTGTTCTCCGCAGTTTGGTTTTCTTTACGTGTCACTGCAGAAAATCCCACTCCACAGAGACAGGAGGTTGGAAATGGAAGCAGGGTTTTTGGTACTTTTTGGGCGATAACAGGATAATCTGCCTTAACTTTAATCCAGAACACTGGCGCGGTTGTGGGCGTTTAATTTAGGGGTAGCGGCTGATAACCTGTCACGTAATCGAGACCTGTCAAGCATGACAGACGCACGCATTCCTCTGTGCGTCATTCTGCACAGACATCACTTTTCAAAGTAAAACATCTTTCAGACTCTGAAAAAAATAAAACGGAAGTAATGTAAATTATTTTTTCTTTCCTTGATCAGCGGCACCCAACCACCGTGGGTTATTTGGCCCAGTACCAAATCACCCACGGACCGCTCCCAGTCTGTGGCCCGGGGGTTGGGGACCATTGCTCTAGTCCATATCTCCTCTTCTACAGAAGAGTTTAAGAAGGAACTTTTGCCTATGTTGGACGCCATGGAAGAAATGAGGAATGAGATGAAGCATCCATCCATCTTCTTAATCGCTTCAACCGCTGTTGCGGGTCGCGGAAAGGTGGAGCCTATTCCAGTTGGCTTGGGCATGAGGTGGGGGGCACTCCAGGAGGGACGCCAATTGCGCCGCAGAGTCACACAGAAATGCAGACTAACAGTCACACAAACACACACCTGCGATCAATTTTGGACCGGCCTTCTTGGTCAAATAGCCCTCACACGGCCTGGAGGTGTGTTTGGGGTCAGTGTCCTAATGAAAAATAAATGATCGTCTAACTAAACGCAATTAAGATGGGATGGCATGTCCCGCAGGATGCACATGCTAGTTCAGTTTGCCTTCCACTTTAAATAATTCCCAACAGCCTTACCATCAAAACGTTCTCACACCATCACACCTCTTCCCCCATGCTTCACAACCAGGTATATGGAATCCATCCGCTCACCTTTTCTGCATCTCACAACGACACGGTGGTTGGAACCAAAAATCTCAAATTTGGACTCAAATCAGACCAAAGCCCAGATTCCCACTGGTCTAATGTCCATTCTTTGTGTATCCTGGCCCAAACAAATCTCTTCTGCTTGTTGCCTCTCTTTAGCAGTGGTTTCCTAGCAGCTATTTCACCATGAAGGCCTGATTTGTGCATCTCCTCTTAACAGTCGTTCTAGAGATGTGTCTGCTGCTAACTCCGTCTGGAATTCATCTCGTCTCTGATCTGAGCTGCTGTTAACTTGCGATTTCTGAGGCTGTTGACTCGGATGAACTTCTCCTCAGAAGCAGAGGTGACTTGGTCTTCCTTTCTTGGGTCGGTCCTCAAATGTGTCAGTTTGGTTGTAGCGCTTGATGGTTTTTGTGACTCCACTAAGGACACATTTAAAATTTTCACTGTTTTTCCGGACTGGCTGACCTTCATTTCATAAGGTAATGATAGGCTCTTGTTTTTCATTAGTTAGCTGATTGATTCTTGCCAAAATATTAATTCTAACAGCTGTCTAATAGAGCTGTTGGCTGTGTATTAGCCTGACTGGCGTACAACACAACTGATCGTCCCAACCCTCTCGATAAAGCAAGAAATTCTACCAACTAATCTTGATAAGCCACACCTGTGAAGGGAAAACCATTTCAGATGACTATCACTTGAAGCTCATCGAAAGAATACCAAGAGTGAGTAAAGCAGTCATCAGAGCAAAAATGGCTACTTTGAAGAAACTAGAGTATAAAATGTGTTTTCAGTTATTTCACCTTTTTTCTTAAGTACATAACTCCACGTGTTCATTCATGGTTTTGATGCCTCCAGTGAGAATTTACAATGTAAATAGTCATGGAAATAAAGAAAACGTATTGAATGAGAAGGTGTGTCCAAACTTTTGGCCCGATGAGCTGATGTTATGTTGATTCCTTGTTAGTTTAAGGGGAGTTAGTTAAGGGGAGTAATCCATCGTAGTTGTGTGTCCCTTATATGTGTGTATAGAAGAAAAACTGTCCTCTTGTTTTCCTGCTTTTGTCACTTGTCTTTCATAATATTTTTTCAACAAAGCAGGAGTCATCAACTTCTCTTATACAGCAAGAACTTTTCCAGATAGTTAATCCTTTATAGCACTCAAACAATCAAAGGACAAATATCATCCAAATACTGCCTGTTGGAGTTGATCTGAAAGCAAAATGTTGAGACTTTGCAGCAGAGGTCTGGTAAGTAAAGACCCCTCAGTTAATTTTACTTTCACAATATTTGCTTAGCAAATTAACACACCTGTCCATCTGTGAATCTATGTGTGTGTGGACATACATGTGTGCATATATATTTTTTGAAAATGTGTCACTTTCACAAAAAAAAAAAACAATTTAATGATCCCCAAGTTTTGATACAATATTTTTGGACTGATGAGACAAAGGTGGAACCTTTCAAAGATTTTGTTCTAGTACTTCTGGTTTAAAAATAACATGGCACTCTGTAAAATTAAGATCATGGTGGTGCAGGGCTGCTTTACTATGCCCGGCTCTGGACAAGTCATGAAAATTGTGTGAACCATAAATTCTGTTTCTTACCAGAGAATCTTGATGGACATTCAGTCGACAGTGATCCAAAACCACTTGTGTTATGTAGCAGGACAGCACACGAGCCAGGCTTCCTCTGAATGACTAAAAAGTAACATCTTGGAGTAGCTTGGTCAAAGACAGGTTCAAATCCTGGGATGGCCGAAAGGCACTCAGTAAGGGTCGTTAGGTTAATCAGCCTGCCTCAGGCATGAGCAATCTATGGAAGACCTGGCCTTGGATAACAAGGTCTGAATCAGTTGATTAGGAAATAGTGCAGGGCAACAGGTACTGGAACAGGACACACATGGACAAGGGTAGAAAACACGGAGCTATTGGAATGCTACTGTATGAGTAATCCTACAGATACTACTGATATATAACCCAAATGTGCTGTGCTATTTCCGAGCATGCTAACAACATTCTTGTGAGTTCTCAAAAAAGCATAAGTAAAATTTTTAAAAAAGATTTTCTAATTAAACCCTTCATTTCTGATGATTGTAACTGAATAAATAAGAGTGAAGCCGTCAAGTCAAGCTGAAATACCTGCTGTTATTTCAGAGCATCATTACTTATCAGGCTTATCTGAGAGTTCTCTAATATCTGTAAAAATGTATCCTTCAGTTAATTCTACGTGTTACTGGAGATTAATGCTAGTAATGCTAATGGAAATACCGCTTTTTATTAATCATCATTTTGAGGTGGGGACGGTGAAGCCCTACCAGTTGGTGAAACCAGGACCAGTGACCCTGGTCACTGGCAGAAACCTGATGAAGCAGAATGAACTGCCCCGTCAGCCTGTCCCCCCCCTGCGGCAGACCTGTGAGCTCTACCTCAGAGCCCTGGAACCAGTGGTGGAACCAGATGAGCTGAAGAGAACCAAAGACCTGGTGGAGGAGTTCCAGAAAGCAGGAGGGGTCGGAGAGAGACTGCAGAGAAACCTGGAGCAGAGAGCAGACTGCATGGACAACTGGGTGAGCTCCAGAACCACAACCAGCTGCATTCATCTGCTCTAGAAAATAAGAAAGTATTCCAAGCACGTCCAATTTGTCTGTTTTGTTGACCATGGACTGCACATTTAAAATTATTAATCAGCTTTGCAACCCCTGCGTCTTCTCCAAATGCCCTCTGGAATTTCAAACTTAGCTCGGGGCAGCTCCTAACAGTTGGTTGTACGTGTCGTACCTGAAAAAGTAAGGGAAAAATAGGGGGATAGAAAGGGATAAAGAAGAGAAGAAAGGAAAGAGAGCTGCAGGTACCAGCTAGCAGTGTTGTTGCCAAAGAAATTAAGAGTCATACAAACAGGGAGACCCGGGTTTGTTTGTTTTTAAAAAAACCTGAAAGACATATGGTTGATTTTGGTGGGCATTTGATAAGAATCCATACACGCCACTTTTAAATTCCGTTCCCGGGACAGATGTTGGCACGACATAAATTAAAGAGGACTGCTCAATCATTCTTGTTATTGTCATGGAAACCCATTCAGTACTTTTTGTGCAATCCTGTCAAACAAATTCTGTCTGTTTCTTTAGCTAACAGAGGGGTATGTGAAAGCTGTTTATTTGGACCTACGAAAACCTCTGGTGATTTTCTCCAACGCTACGCTAATTCTGTCCCCGGTGGCCGACAGGGATACGGATCTAGGACAGACCAGGTAATCACTTAGGCAGGCACACGCTGATGATCACCCACACAGAGGTAGCAACAAGACCCTTCTTCAAAACATCTTTGATTGTTCAACTTTGTCTCTATTGTGTGATTTTTTTCAAAATTTTTAATGCTAGCATTGAGGAAAAAACAAAACAAAAGACATGAAAATTCAAGTGTGATATTTTATATCAATGTCAAGAAAACATCTAGTTCTGGGAAGCTGTTGTTCAATTTCTCGGTTATGGACCATACACATTCACTTTGAGGTAAAATAATTCTCTTCACAAATCAGACATTAAAGTGTTTGTTTCCAATCTTGGTCAACTCACTTTAGCAGCCGAGTCCCAAAAGTTTTTTGTTCAGGTCAAAATCTGGGTCAAGGGTCCAAAAACCCAACTCCTAGATTATCACCACTGCTGACCCAAAAGACCCAGAAAAGACGTTGTGGTGTAGAAGCAAAAAAAATATGAGAAGAATTACTTAGTTTATTCACAGATACAGCAGACACTTTTACATCACAAAGTCTGCTGTAATAACATGTACGGAAAGAAAAGAAATAAACTGAATAAATTATCTCCTACTGTAGTCTGTGGGAGCAACCTGACCTTCAACAGAACAACTCACACTTCATATATTCTTGATGAAATGTTCATGTGACAATATGGTCCCTCGACACCCACAGTTATGTAGTTGTTTTGCACATAACAAAGCAGGTATCCCTAAAATGACCATTGTTCCTCCGTCAGAATTCCAACCCTACTAAACTTCTACCAGGTCTCATGGACCTGACAAGTGTGTGCGTTCCTACTTGCTTCCCTAGCAGCTGTCTCCTGCTTTCCTTCTCCTACATGGACACCTCAGATTCATCTAGATCAGAAGGTTTGGGATGCTGCCTTTGGGCCTCTGAATTAGCAGCATGTCTGGAGGAGGAAGAATGAAGCTGATGCTAATGCTGATGAACTGACTTTATTTGTAAAGAAGATGAAGCTTGGACATCACTGGAAGTTCCAACAAGGTGAAAATCCCAAGCAGACCTTGGAATCCCCACGGTTTGGCTTTAGATGACATCCTGGATGGTCTTGTTTCCAATGGTACCTTGTTGTAACATTGCAGAAACTGCATCTGACCTTCAGACAAAACACAATGCATGGGATCACAACAACAAACTCAACATTTCAACATTTCATTAATGAGAATGTTTTCTCTGTTTAGGTGTGCTGCCAAAGTCATAGCTGGAAACCTGGATGTAAAAGCACTGCTTGACAGGTGAGTCCTGAGCTCCTTCTACCTCCACAAAAACTGATCTAACGTTTGTTTCCTGTGTTGTTTGTCGTCACACTTCCAGTCTTTGCCTCCTCCCCAGCGGTTGAACTGTTTCACCTGTTCCTTGAGGACTTCCCTCCCTTGTGTATTCAGACTGTGTGTTCCATTTAGTCTTTGCCAGTTCTTCACATTTCCAGGTAGAGCATCTTGTTATTCCCTGTGTGATAGTTTGGACTATCAAACAACCTCCTCAGAAAGTACAATCTTCTATCAGCTTCCTTGTACAGCTGCCTCGTGTTGCTTGTCCAGTCCAACTTGTTGTCCAGCCACAGCCCAAGATATTTATAGGTCTGTACATCCTCCATCTTTCCTTTCCTATCAGAACTGGTCTAGGTCTGGGTCTGTCCCTCCTGAAATCAATGACCAGCGCTTTAGTTTTGGAGGTGTTGAGCTGCAGGTTGTTGCTGTGACACTAGTCGACAAGTGTCACCAAGTATCTATACTCCTGCTACTCATTGTCTCTGATACATCCCACAATTGCTGTGTCATCTGTGTATTTCTGAATGTGACACAGTTCTGAGTTGTAGCAGTCCGCCGTGTATAGAGTGAAGAGGATAGGGGACAAGACAGTCCCCTGTGGAGCACCAATGCAGCTGACCACAGTATCAAACGTGATGTCCTTTAGCCTGACAAACTGTGGTCTGTCAGTGAGGACGTTTCTGTATTCAATCAATATTTCTTGTATGTTTCTTCATACAGGAGTGATGCTTTCACACCTAAATGGTGAAACCAACGTTTGGGTTTTGTTGTGTTGAATGTGTTTGAATCCTTTAGTTTTCATATTACAGTTAGGAAAGTCCACTAAAAAACTTTCAGTTCCATTTCTAGATGGACCAGTAGCTTCAGGGACTTCTTTGGGTCAGGATGAATTGGATATAATGACTGAGTCCTTTCGGAGTGAATGTGTGTTTTACAGTGGGACACTACCAGTGGAGTACATGGGTGGGAAGCAGCTGTGTATGAAGCAGTGTGAGCAGTTGATGTCTGCCTGCCAGGTTCCTGGACTGAAGTCAGACTCTTTGGTGTTCTATAGCAAGAGTGTCAACCCCCCAAAACACATCATTGTAGTCCACAACTGTCAGGTGAGACGATAATGTTAGGGTTTTACTCTGAACAAAACCCTTTTAGGTTCTTTAAGCTTGGTTGAGAGGTGTATCTTCAAAGATGAGACAAATTGTAATCCAAACAAGGTTCACTGAAGATGTTCTTCAGTATCCTCATCCGTGATTGAACAGCTGCTAGAATTAAAATAATACATCAGATATAATGTCCTGTTCTTTTTCTTTGTTGAGAATGCGAGGCTGTGTTGTACCGCTCAAGTTGTCAACATCGATGTCTTCCGATTACAGGATGTGTGATGTCTGGAAAATGTCAGTTCACGATACCTGGCATTGGCCTCTCGCAGCTTTGCACTTTGCATGTAATCGCACAACACGAAAATTTTACTTTATATTAATTGGGAACGCACCATCTTCACATTTTTAACAGCTTTGATGTATTTTCTGAAACAACAAAAAAAGATGTACATAAAGAATTTTGAGAAAAATGAGCCATCCAGTGTGTACTATGTTATCCAGGTATCCAGATGACCCAAAAGATTTGGAAACGTAACGTTTTTCGCTATTGTTGAACATGACAATGACAAAGTGATTAGTGATTGGTGAATACTGCAGCCACTAAGCAAGCTTTTTGCGTAAGAGAAAAAAATAATGAGACGTGGTGATCACTGCATACTTCTGTTTTTAATTTGCTCCCCAAATGTTGCATCTTGCAGTCACGCATTTCCTCCCTCTCCTCTTCAGTTTTTTAAGCTGGATGTTTACAACAGTGACGGGACTCGGCTGACCGTGGATCAGCTCTGTGTTCAGCTGGACAGGATCCGCAACTCATCAAAACAGAGTGACGTAGAGCCCGTCGGCATCCTTACCACCCAGAATCGTGACACCTGGAGTAAGACATACTCTAACCTGATCAAGGGTGAGCTCAACTATGTTCTAATGCAGCCAGAATAAAAGACATTGATGTGAATCATAAGGGCATGAAAAAGTAACATCACAAACAAATGGAACCAAGAACTACTTCAAACCAGACTAACAATCAATTTAAGGTATAAAAAGGTCCATTAAGTGCAGCAGTTTCTGTAAAACATCTGGTAGCCGAGCTTAGCGTGGTTGTCAGGGTTTAAAACCAAAATCAGTCTCAATCTATATTACTGCAAATAGTAAAATCAAAAGTGAGGGAAAGCTAGTCATCTCCATTAAAACAAAGGCAAGTTCGAAGGTCCAAATGTCACAATCTGATTGATCAATTAATCACTGTTTTGTTGATGATTGTTTTGAGTGCCTGTCTAGATGAGACCAACAGACAATCAGTGTCAACTATAGAAAGCAGCATCTTCACAGTTTGTCTGGATGGACCGATGCCCCCCGTGTCTAATGACAAGTACCACCAGATGTTGCATGGAGGAGGCAGCCAGTGGAACAGTGGGAACCGCTGGTTTGATAAGTCCCTGCAGGTGATTCCTCTCTGAAGCTGTTTTCATTCATATCAATGAAATGAGTGTTCAGTCACTGTTGACCGTCAATCAAAGTCATTGCTGGTTTTAAAGGGAGAAGCTGGGATGTGATGCTGATTTTAAATTTATTGTTTCAGGTAATCTGTGGAGAAGATGGGACATGTGGTCTGAACCAATCCCATGCGGTGATTGATGGAACCAGTATGATGGCCTTCACCAATCAATTGGTAACAATAATGTAAGAAGACTGAACTGCTTTCTGTGCTTCACAAATGTGGTCCTGAGACCCCAGAGTACAAAGACTTGACCAATTTGTTCCAGTGGTTTGATTGGACCATTGTGACGATGCAGAGTAAAAGTCTGACATGCAGGATTTTACGTAGCCCCGCCCCTATGTATGCAGTTGGCGTGTCTATAGTCATATCAATGAGTCCAGGGTGGGCAGTGTTACAAGTCTTCTCCATGTTGTGGTTCCATCAGCTCTAGTTTCACAGTTGTTTGCCGTTATGCTTGAGGAGATAGTCCTTTGGGTTGGGATGCAATGATGACCCTTGCAGCTCCTAATGGAGATTTCTGAAGACATTTGATGACTTCATGCAAGTTTAAATTTGGAGCAACTGCTCTCAAATGGTGTTGAGTAAACCAAGAACCTATTAGTTGAATTAGCCTGTTTTTCATGATCTACTTCAGATTACATGCAGAAGATGAGGTATACTTCATGTTGTGTCCATTTTTTGTTACGATTGACTGAAGTATTATCTGTATCTTATCTGTACCATTGTCCCATTAAGAAAATACTTTTTATGGGGGAAAGGAAATGACACATTTTGTATTTCCCTCACATTGAGTGTGTGGAAGAGTCAACACACAGATTCTGGATTGGACTTCGCATTACTGTACCACCAGATTTTAATAACAGATTGAATGGTGAGGTCATTTCCTTCTAACCTTCTAATAACATTTTGTAGTATTCTCCATAAAGCTGCAGGATCTACAATCACTCTTCTGTCAGTTTTCAGATAGGTGGGGGTAGTGTTTTTATGTGTTTGATAAGATGTGAAGTTAATGGTGGCATTTGTTTTTCCTCAAGGTCCTTTTCTCTTGTCTCTACAGGAAAAAGCCAGAGGTAATGCAGTCTCCCTCGGAACCTTTACCCATGCCCCAAAAACTTCACTTCAACATCACACCTGAGATCCAGAAGGACATCGATGAAGCCAAGCAGCACCTGGACATGTGAGCAGTTCTAACTTCATAAATAAACTTCATTTAACACCAGACAATTTTAAAGCTACAAAAACTAAAGGAGGCTGAAGCGATTTTCATATTTTGTCCTGTTGCCACCTCTACAGCCTGCAGACATGAAACAGTAGATGGAATTAGCATCATTAGAAATATTCCCTGAATACCTAAAGTCTCTGTATGTGCAGGGATTATCTTGGTTGACATGTCTCTGTAACGTTGCATGGCGGTTGGGTACAGTAACCGTGCTTTGGCAGACCAGGGTGGAGGTCCCTTTTTTCAAAAAGGAGGACTGGAGGGTGCATTCCAAATATAGGGGCTCACACTCCTGAGCCTCCCAGGTAAAGTCTATTCCATTGTACTGGAGAGAAGAATCAGACCCATAGTCGATTCCATGGATTCTGGAGGAACAATGAATTTTTCGCCCTGGTCATGGAACACTGGACCAGCTTTACACTCTGTATCAAGTGCTCGAATGTTTGTGGGAGTTTGCCCAACCAGACCATATGTGCTTTATGGATTTTGAAAAGGTATTCAACCACGTCTCTCATGGTATCTTGTGGGGAGTGCTTCAGGACTATGGGGTTTGCGGCCCTTTGCTGAGGACTGGGCAGTCCCTGTATAACTGAAACCAGATCTTGGTTCACAAGTCAGACCTGTTCCAGGTGCATGTTGGACTATCACCAAGCATCTGTGAAAAGCAGATGCCCACATTTGGATGGATGGATGGATGGATGGATGGAAGGATGCAAGGAAGGAAGGAAGGAAGGAAGGAAGGAAGGAAGGAATATTCCCTCTCTCTAAAATTCTCCCGTTTCTGCCACAGACTGACCCAGAACCTGGATCTGAGTGTTAGTGTGTTCAAGCACTTTGGGAAAAATGTTCTAAAGGTCCTCAAGTTGAGTGCTGATGCTTTTGTACAGATGGCAACACAGCTGGCCTACTACAGGTGAGTTTCTCAGTTATCACGGGTACATAGACTGTTTTTGATTGGGGATGTTTCTCTCCAGTTTATGAACCAACTGCAGGAAGATCTCAGGTGAGGTGTTGTGTTTGAGTCCGACAACAACAAGAGGTCTTATATTCGTTTAAGGAGATGAACACATTATCAAAAGTTTCCAGGTTGTTCTTAGAATCAGGCAACAGTGAAAAAGGAATGCTGAGTTTGCAGGACAATAGCGTTTTTTGCAAGTGTAGAAAACTTCTCTCTCCTCTGTTTTGTCAGGATTCACCATCAGTGCTGCCCAACAGAGGAAGCTGTCTGCCTCCGTAGGTTCAAACTGGGCCGTATAACAGCAATCAATTCAAACACAAGGACCTCAGTTGCCTTTGTCAAGGCTTTTGATGACCCTCAGAAACAGGTCTAATGATAGTCCAATGTAACTTGATGATGTCACGAGCCATTCACTCAACAAATCTTATGATAATCATGATTTACAGGACTAACAAGATTTTTCTTGTGTCTTTCTCGGGTTGTCCCAAGTCTGGTTGTCAGGACAGGTTTATTCTTTATACAACGCACAACACTGGAACGACCTTTGGTTCAGGGAGTAAAGAGCTGATGATGTCCTAATCCCTCATTTCCCACGGTTAATGCGATCCAGGACCACCCGTGAAAAACAAAAATTCTGCGATATAGCAACTATTTATTTGATTATTGGTAATTTAAAGTTTATGAAGCTTCCCCATACTGATATTAAACCACCTTATATCTGTATTACTTTTTCCCACTCTTATAGACTATTTAAAGCACAGTATCATGTGACTACCTACTAATAATACACAATTTAGCGAAGCTGTGCATCTTGAAGCAGGAACAAGCGAGGGATTACTGTAGATCTGGGCTGCTGATACAGAAACCTGCCAGTGGTGCAGCCTGGGAAACGGTGACTGGTACAATTTGATATCACTATCTGATTACCACCACCAGTAGGCCAATATCTATATACCAACTTTATCAATCTATGGATGACGACGCCAAAGATGCCACAGAGACAAATACACCCCAGCAATTGCCTCAATCAACATTGAGGGCTTCTCCAGAAACAAGGCAGACATACTAGTGACAGTTGTGAAACGCAATGACATAGTGTGCATCCAGGAAACCCACATCGGCCCTGATCAGCACCGATCCGCCCTGCCTGGAATGAAGCTGGTGGCAGAGATCCGTCACAGACAGTACGGATCAGCCGTATTCAGCAGACCAAACCTCACAATCCAAGAGATCTGCACCCACAACACAGAAGGGCAAATGGAAACCATCACAGTTTCCCTCCCAAATGTCTCTGTCTCATCAGTGTACAAACCCCCTCAAAGCTCATTCACCCACACAGAACTGCAAGAGGAAATTTCACATCAGCATTGGGGACTTCAATATCCATAGCACATTGTGGGGCTATAAAGAAAACAACCAATATGGAGATGCAGTCAAAACATGGCTTGAGTCAAAACATCTGACCCTGATCCATGACGCCAAACTGCCGAAATCCTTCTACAGCGCCAGATGGAAACAAGGATGTAACCCAGACTTTGTCTGTGTGAGCAGTGAACTAGCATCCAGAGCAGGGAAAGAGGTCCTGAACTCCATCCCCCATACACAACACTGGCCTATGACCATAGCCATTTGATCCATTCTTCAAGCAACAACCGTTCCCTGAAACCTGAAAAAGCAGCAGGAACTGATAATGTACTGGCGGAAATGTTACAGCACCTAGGACCAAAAGCAAAAACCTGGCTCCTAGAAATGCTGAACTCATGCTTGGCAAAGAAAACCATCCCACCTGTATGGAGAAAAGCCAAGACTGTTGCTATACCCAAACGCGAAAAAGTGCCCTCCAAGACATGTCCACCGACTACAGTAACAACCACCTAAAAACCAACACATCAAAAAAAACAGCTTTGCAGCTTCTACCTGAAAAGCTGAGATGCAGAAAGAGAACAACTTCTCATGGGACGGGTACAAACTCCTAAATCATCCCCTTCCTGTGTACCTCCAAGTCACACTAGACAGGACGCTTTACTTCAAAACCCACCTTCAGAAAACCAAAGCCAAGGTCAACTCCTACAATAATATGTTGCGTAAACTGGTGAACTTAAAGTGGGATGCTGATCCAACAACCATCCATACCACAGCCCTAGCCCTGTGATTCTCCATGGCTGCATATGCGTGCTCAAGCTGGAGACGCTCCCACCACACCAAATTGGCGCCACCTGCCACTTCATCATGGGCTGCCTAAAGACAACGCCACGCCAGTCCCGTGCCTCTACGCACTGGCCGGCATTGCTCTCCCCCTCACATGAGACGCTCCATCATTGCACAAGATGAGTAGAGAGCACAGGAATCTGATATGAGGCACCCCCTGTACGGACATACAGCACCCCCATCCAGACTAAAATCCAGAGCCAGTTTCCTGCACAGAGTCCCCCCTCTTCAGTCTACCAAGGAATCGGCCAGGACCAACATGTCGAGGGTGGAATGGCACCAACCCAACACCCGAACCCAAGAATGGAAGGAGAGAGGTATAACACGTAGTGAATTCCTCGCCAGAGGACAAGACCTCCCATGGCTGACCTGGAAGACCCTCAACAGACTGCGAGTAGAGTAAGGGAGGTGCAAAGCACTGCTGAAGACATGGAACTATCTCACAGAGGACACGTGATGCTGTGCAGTTGTACAGACAATGCTCCATCTGCTAGAATGCCACAACGACCCCAGTGCAGCCCCCAGGACCTGGCTGAGCCGACCCCATCAGTTGTATTGTGTGCCAGACACTGGCAGAATGATATCTAAGATTGCAAAGGACTTGAAGTAAAAGAAGACTGTAGCTCTATACACACCATCCATTACTGGCGGTCTAGGGTTGTAGGTAAACAAAATTGTCGGTACCTCTCTTTCAATGAAAGAAAACCTCACAATGGTCACTGAAATAAGTAATATACAAAAGTAACAATTGACACAAATTTACTGAAAATTAACCAATAAAACTCAGACATTGCTTTTGAATTTTGTATCAACAGATTCATTTAAAAAACAAAACATGCCTGGACAAAAATGATGGTTAATGATGGTTTACATTAATATTTTGTTGCACAACCTTTTCAAGGCAATCAAATTATTGCTATAACTGTCAGTGAGAATTCTTCACCTGTCAACAGGTATTTGAGCAAACTGCTCCGGTTGGGTTTGAAGGACATCTTCTCCAGGAAGTGTTTGAGATTCCTATACAGATTTTCAACAGGATTTAGATCAAGACTCATTGAATAGTCCAATTTTGTGCTCTAAACCATTCTATACCCAAGCAAAAAACATGGACTAATTGCAAGTGATGAGTTTTTTCCCTCTATACACAGAATTCCGAGAAGGTTAATTTAATGAAAAAAGCCATGGAAGAACATGTCGGGAATGCAAAGATGGTGAGTATCATTCCAGGCAACACTCCATAATGTCATTTAGTCCTTGTTCAGTCGATTACGTAAGAAGTCTTGATACAATCAGTTGTCCCACCTCATGTTGGGCTCGGACCACAGGAGCTTTAGAAACTGGTTCTGACTTGAATGTCTGTATGCGGTGGTACAGAGTGTAGCACAACAAAACTACCTACATTATTCAACAATGGTGTATCACATCACCACTACTATAAGGAAATCATGTCTTTGAACACATCTATTGAGTCTTCTGTTGTGAATCACTGGTGGCCACTCCAGTGACTCACGTTACATCCTGAACCGTCTCCATCTTAAAGGCAAGTCGTGGACAGGCCATTATAACCCATCTCTTCATGCTGAAGGCTTTGGCTGCTGAGGAGAACATCTCCATCCCGGGAATCTTCACAGACAGTTCCTTCTTCAAAGTGTTTGACTTCAAGCTTGTGACATCTCAGGTAATGACAACTAAAATGTACTAAAACTTACAATAGTCGCTGTTCTAACAAGGTAGTGATTAAGTAGGTGGTGAGACTCAGATGAGAAAGTTTCTCTACTAGGAGCTCCGGGATGATATTAG
This sequence comes from Antennarius maculatus, assembly GCA_013358685.1. Lineage (NCBI taxonomy): Eukaryota > Metazoa > Chordata > Actinopteri > Lophiiformes > Antennariidae > Antennarius > Antennarius maculatus. Next base: position 24,232,034 of record CM023610.1, on the reverse strand, counting down.
TAGCTAAGCTGCAGTCCAGGAAGAGCATCATCACGGAGATCCCCAGGTGCTTGAGATGGCTCAACGCAGTCTAGTGCTATAGTGACGGCATCTTTGGTGGAAGGGTTTGCCTTGTGGCAAACCGATGAGGGTCTAGGATTGTAGGTAGACAGGCAGTCGTGTTAAGACCAGTTTGTAAAGTGCAACAGGGTGGTAGTCGTTGAGACTGTCTACTGCCGGCTTCTTGTGGACAGTGATGATGATGGTTAACTAACCTCTTCTTTTTCATCACTGCCTTTCTCCACAAGGTGACATCCAAGGTTGGATGTACACCATTTATGGCATCTGAAGACTTCAATGCATACAGCATGTGTTACAGTACCTTCAACGAACAATTTGGCTTCACAGTGTTCTACTTACACGATTCCAAGACCTGCACAAACAATAAAGCAGCAAATCTGCTGCGAGCCGTGGAGGACGCGATGTTGGACATGAGGACCCTGCTGGAAAACGACATAACACTTGAATGTTTCTAGGCAAATGGATGTGGTGACACATACGTGAGACATTTCATTTTCTACCTTTGATTGATATCCTTGTTATAAAAGGGTGGACATGTTTGATTCTTATGTCTTGTCACTTTAAACTTGTTCAGGTGCATCACCACGACATCACACTATATTCTGCTTGCGTTACTGAGAGTGGGTTTCTTAACCTAAGTTTAACTTCTGTGCCTTTCTTTGTAAAATGTTGACCAGTGTCTTGGAGAAGATGAAGCTTCATAAATAACAACTTCCTCAATCTGGCAATATTGTTTTATTACTTTTCCCAAAGTTACGTGATTTCCACCAATATCATTCCTGATAATATCAAAAATGTATTTATTTTGACAATGTCTGCCCATTAAATGTCAATATTTTTCCATGACATTACGAATGATTCTATCATTCAGGTTTTTCACAACAGGGGATTTCCAATGATGAATAACACTTAATTTTGACCCACAATTATAAAAAGAGATTTCTCAATGAACGGGACGCTGAATAATGAAACAGTTTTCGGCACAATTGTCCCAAACAGTTCGAAGCCCAATGGGGCGCCATTCAGACATCACTAACTACAGGCACAAGAAACAGGAGTTGATTGATTGATTGATTGATTGATTGATTGATTGATTGATTGATTGATTACAACATGACGTTTATGCATCCCAAAAGAATAACGTAGGAAGCTGTATGCAAGGACACACAACTATGTGTTGTGTGTCCAGTGATCTCAAACCACTAGTGCCTGTCTGCCACTCTATCTGTCTCTTTTTACTTGCCCTGTCTCTATCTGCATTGCATTTCTTTTCCACCCAACCGGTCAAGGTGGATGACCACCCTCAAGAGTCTGGATCCTGCCCAAAATTTCTTTCTCAGTGAGGGAGTTTTTCCACAGCACTGTTGCTTATGCTTGCTGTGGAGGGTTCTGTTGGGTTTCTCTGTCTATATAAGTGCTTTGAAATATCTGTTGATGTAATAAGTACTTTATAAATAAAACTTGCCAGTCATGCTCATCCTTGGAAAATTACGCTGATATATTATTGCAGCCACGAGGTTGTCCCAAGTCTGGTTGTCGGGACAGGTTTATTCTTTATACAACGCACAGCACTGGTACCACCTTTGGTTCAGGGAGTAAAGAACTGATGATGTATACTCACCAGCCACTTTATTAGGTACACCTGTCCAACGGCTCATTAAGGCAAATTTCTAATCAGCCAATCATGTGGCAGCAACTCAATGTATGTAGACATGGTCAAGAGTGCTGCAGTTCAAGCCAAGCATTGGAATGGAGAAGAAAGGTTATTTAAATGACTTTGAACGTGTCATGGTTGTTGGTACCAGACCAGCTGGTCTGGGTAATTCAGAAACTGCTGAATTACCCAGAAACTGCTGATCTACTGGGATTTTCACGCACGACCATCTCTAGGACTTACTAGTCTGTTGAGTCTGGATGTCTGCTGCAACAGAATTTGGCATCAAAAACAAGAAGTATACTTTATTCATCCCCGCAGGGAAATTACATAGTCACTCAGGTGTACATGTTGCTGTGTTAGTTTTTAACAATCAGTGTATAACAGAGACAGAGTGACGGGCAGCAGCTTCTGGAACGCGCCCCAATTGAGCAGCTTGTAGGGGGGACGGGGTGCTCAAGGGCGCCTCAGCAGTGGCTGGGAGGTGAGCCGACACCTCCCACCATCAGCTCACACTCCTGGTGACATCCTGGTGGGAGCAGGATTTGATCCACCAATGGCTGGGGCGATCTGTCTACAAGACATCTGCTCTACCGCTGAGCCACTGCCGCCCCAAGTCGTTTGATGAAAACGACTTGAAAACGAAAGCATGGATCCATCCTGCCGTGCATCAATGGTTCACGCTCCTGGTGGTGTGATGTGGTGGGAAATATTTTTTGGCACACTTTGGGGCCCTCAGTGCCAACTGAGCATTGTTGTTACACCACAGTCTACCTGAGTCTTTTTGCTGACCATGTCCATCCCTTTGTGACCACAGTGAACCCATCTCCTGAAAGCTACTTCCAGCAGTATAACACCATGTCAGAAGCTCTAATCATCTCGGACTGGTTTTTAGAACATGAGTTCACTGAACTGTAATGGTCTCCACAGTCACCACATCTCAATCCAATAGAGCACCTTTGGAATGTGGTGCAATGGGAGATTCTCACTATGGATGTGCAGCTGACCTAATCTGCAGCATCTGCATGGTGCTATCATGTCAATATGTACCAAACTGGAATGTTTCCAGTACGCTGTTGAATCTTTGACACAAAGCATTAAGGCAGTTCTGAAGGCAAATGGGGGTCCAACCAACCAACCAAACCGGTTTGTTGGTACCAACCTGGTAATAGCAGGGTGTATCTAATAAAGTTATTATAGCAAGTTGCTATACCCAATTATAAAACATCGACCAATTGCAAGTCTTCTTCTTTTCCTTTGGGCTTTTCCCTTCAGGGGTTGCCACAGCGAATCAATTGCCTCCATCAAACCCTGTCTTCTGCATCCTCTTCTCTCACACCAACTACCTTCATGTCCTCTCTCATCGACCAATTGCAAGAAACAATTTTTTTACTCTCTCTATTTGCACAGAACTCAGAGAAGGTTGATTTAATGAAGAAAGCTATGGAAGAACATGTCTGGAATTCAAAGATGGTGAGTATCATTCCAGGCAACACTTCACTGTCATTCAGTCCTTGTCCAGTCAATTATCCCTGTAAGAAGTCTTGATAAAATCAGTTGTCCCACCTCATGTTCAGCTCGGACTACAGGAGCTTTAGAAACTGGTTCTGAATTGAATCTCACACATCAGAGAAACTTGATGATGATATCAGAGGAAATGATCCATGACCGCACGTCTGTCATGGAATTTTGAACTCTCCTGACAGAGTTCCAGATCCGTTCTGACTCTGATGCCCCTGAACCAAACCAAACCCAATAGTTTCACATTTTAAAAAATTGTTAATGTGTATGGACATTAACAGTTAATGTGTATGTGTAGCACGCCAGGAACTACTTACATTATATAACAGTGGTGTATCACACCGCCACAATTATGAGGAAATCCAAGCTGTATAGTTTGGCTGCTGAGGAGAACATCTCCATTCCGGGAATCTTCACAGACAGTTCCTTCCTCAAATTATTTGACTTCAAGTTTCTGACATCTCAGGTAATGACAAAAATACTCTGAACCAGTGTTGCAATTCTAACAGGCTAGTGTTTAGTTTCTGTAATGAGAATGTTTCAAGTTTAACAGACCTGTTTCGTGAGGACCACTGCATCATCACGTTTTTCTTATTCCTTAAATGTTCTTTTATTGAAAGTTTAATAGAATAGAATAGAATAGAATAGAATAGAATAGAAAAAAAAAATGGTGATGATGGTCCAGGGTAGGAGGCAGACAGGCGCTCGTGATAAGACCAGTTTATCAAGTGAACAGGCTGGTGGTCGTTGAGATTGTCTACTGTCAGCTTCTTGGGGACAGGGATGATGATAGATAACTAACCTCTTCTATTTCACCTCTGCTTTTCTCCACAAGTTAATATTCGAGGCCAGATGTACACTATTTCCATCATCTGAAGACTCCAACGCATACAGCATGTGTTACAGTATCTTTAGCAAACGCATTCACTTCGCACTGTGCTATTTACACAATCCCAAGACCTGCACAGATAATAAAGCAGAGAATCTGCTGCGAGCCTTGGAGGAGGGGATCCTGGACATGAGGACCCTGCTGGAAAACGACATCAAACTTGAACCTTTCTAGGCAAATGAATGTGGTGACACGTCGATGAGACGTTTCATTTTCTACCTTTGATTGAGATCTTTGTTGTAAATGGGCGGACATTTTTGATGGTGATGTGTTGTCACATGTTCACACGTTCAGGTGGGTTAGGGTTAGGATAAATGGCATAAATGACAACTTTCTAAATCTGGCAACATTATTTTTTCTGAAAGTTACTTGTGTTAAACCGTCAGTCCTGGTTTTAATATCAAAAATTAATTTATTTATTTAACACTACGAATGAGTCCATCATTGAGTTTTTTTACAGCACAGGATTTTCAATGATGAATAACGGTTGACTTTGACCCACTACTATAAAATGACATTAAAAAGGAAACACAAACACTCTGTGACTTAGACAAACATAATCATGAACAAATAAAAAAATTTCAGAGCTGTGATGAAATGATCTCTCTGTCGTCTCTCACACTTATGGGCCATTTGAAGCTGGCCAATTCACCTGAAGTGCATGTTTTTGGAGGTGGGAGGAAACCGGTGAACCCGGAGAGAAGTCAAGCAGACACGGGTAGAACATGCAAATTCCATACAGAACGTAACTCGAACCGGTAACCACCGTGCTGTGCTGCCACAGCGCTACCAGCTGCGCCACCATGCCCCCCACTTAATGACTTCTCACCCTAAAACTCAGAATCACAGTGTCATGAATATTTCTGTGAATTCATGGTGGTTTGCTTTTGAAGAAACTTTTGAAGAGCTTTTAAAAACCCATCAAACATGGCAATTAAAGGCATCGGCTCCGTTTTGGCTACAAAAGGATCATGCAACCTTCATCTCCATCTCCGGGAGGTTGTCCTTTCATTCTCCATGTCCTCCTAGTCAGTTTCCTAGAACAGGTCTAGAATCTTAGCCAGCTCCTCAACGGTCCTGATCATCATTGTTTTCAGCTGCTCAAGCAAAAGCGGCTTTGTTTTAATGAAGATCCTGCAGTTGTTAGTCCAGATGTTGTCGATTAGCTCGTTCTTCTTCAGTTGTCGAGTTTTTTTGGCGATATCAGCATTCTTTTTAGTTTGTCCTGGAAAGGAGAGGAATGAAGGTTAGCCGCAGTAAGACAGAGTACATGTGTGTGAATGAGAGGGACCAAAGTGGAAGAGTGAGGTTACAGGGAGAAGAGATCAAGAAGGTGGAGGATTTTAAGTACTTAGGGTCAACAGTCCAGAGCAATGGAGAGTGTGGAAAAGAGGTGAAGAAACGTGTCCAGGCAGGATGGAATGGGTGGAGAAAAGTGTCAGGTGTGATGTGTGATAGAAGAGTTTCAGCTAAAATGAAAGGAAAGGTGTACAAAACTGTGGTGAGACCAGCGATGTTGTTTGGTCTAGAGACAGTGTCACTGAGGAAAAGACAGGAGACAGAGCTGGAGGTAGCAGAGATGAAGATGCTGAGGTTCTCTCTGGGAGTGACCAGGAAGGATAGGATCAGGAATGAGTACATCAGAGGGACAGCACATGTTAGAGGTTTTGGAGATAAAGTCAGAGAGGCCAGACTGAGATGGTTTGGACATGTCCAGAGGAGAGATAGTGAATATATTGGTAGAAGGATGCTGAGTTTTGAACTGCCAGGCAGGAGGCCTAGAGGAATACCAAAGAGGAGGTTTATGGATGTAGTGAAAGAGGACATGAAGGTAGTTGGTGTGAGAGAAGAGGAGGCAGAAGACAGGGTTAGATGGAGGAAATTGATTCGCTGTGGCGACCCCTGAAGGGAAAAGCCGAAAGGAAAAGAAGAAGAAGAAGCATTCTTTTTAGTGAGATTCTCACTGAAGCAAACCTTTTCCTTTCAGTTTAGGGGCTTGTTTCAGAAAAGCAATCTTGTGTTTGCGGTTGTAGAATTTTATCAACACTGCAGGTAGTCTCCCACCCCCAGTTGGCAATGGATAAAATGTCTCAATCTGGTCTGAATTGATAGTTATCTCCATATCTCTGAGTCTGACCTACTATTGCTCCACTGCCTCAGTGTCAGAGTTGTGCTCAGTGGCCTGACCACTTCCCCTGGCCACAGCATATGATGTGCGTAATTGCACGGCTTGATCTTGATTCCTGTAATGATAAAATCATTCATGTGAAACCTTTGGTCGAAATCATCAATCTTAGTGGTCCCTGTTCCAAGACAACAATGCACCAGTCTTTGTCTTCCATATCTTTCTGAATTGGCTTCATCTCATTCCTCATTTCTTCCATGGCATCCTGCATCAGCTTAAATTTCTTCTTTAACCCGTTTATAGAAGAGGAGATATAGACAAGAGTATCCTTCATCGTCATTTTTGATATTACAGAGAGTTGGTGAGAGTCATTGAGAGTTAGAGAGAGAAGGAACGCATCTGCTTCCCTGTTTCCATCCTCCTATAATCTTCTCAAAACAACCCGACAAACTTGGACCACCATCTCGTCATGTATTCTCCTCACCTCAGTCCTGAAAGTCTTTATCTTCTTCATAGCCTTGGTGAATTCACCCTCTGGACCTGTAGGAACTGGAGAATACGCACAACAGTACTCACCTATCAATGCACAAACTCCACCCTCTCAGACAAGAACCAATCCAAACCTGTTCGGCCACATCACAGCACTGGTTGATCCACCAATTCCCCAAGAGAATTCAAAGCCTCTTCAGAGTAATTAAGAAAACACTGCTGATTATATTACAGTGGTATGAAAGGGTTTGGGCACCCTTAATAAAATTTCAAGATTTTCCTTTATAATCCAAACAACCAGTAATTTATAAAGAAAAATCTTGAAAATTTTCAGGGGTACCCAAACCCTTTCTACCTGGAAAGAGTTTGGGTACTGGACTACCTTGACTACCTGGGTCCGAGCACATCTGTCAGTAATTTTATTTATTATTTATAGAATAAAGTTACTGTTTTTCACACCACCAATAGTGATCAGCTAAAGCTACACTTTGATAATGATAAGGGAATCCTGGTGTTTCATGAAATCATATATACACAATATATGAAAAAATAAATAAATATACATACGTATAAACAACATACGTATAATAAGAACAATACAAAATAAAGAAGGAAAAAATAAATAATAGAAACAAAAATAAATGAAATTTACAATTTACAAATCTACACAGGTTATGCAGATGTACATTGGGAGTTTTAATGTGAGTGTGGTCGACTGAGAGCTGTGCTGGTTGGACAAAGAAGGTCAGAGTTCAGATAGACCCAGGCTCCGCCCCTTGACCAATCATGTGGCTGCAATCGAAAAAGGAAGCACCTGCTCCTAATTCATTCATTCATTCCCACAAGACAGAAAAGAACACACAGACAAAAGGGAGGAAACACAATAGAAAAATATTTTAAAAAAACAGAGACCTCATGTCATTGTGACACGACTTTCTAAAGAAAAAAGGGATAAATATCTCTATTGTGTATTAATCAAGTATTGGCTAAAAACTCATCTGTTTATTGATACCAGGATCTACACAGATGCATTTCATCTGATGGGTGTAGAGCCCAAACATTTCTGACATTTAAGTGAAGTCAACTAAATTTATCTTGGCATATCCTACTCACTGGTATGAGGAAATAAATTGTGGTGAAGAGAAACAGTTTCTGATTAACCAGACAGTCCAGGAATGAAGGAATGACAAATGTAAAGACAAAGGTGATTTAATCATGTAATGATCCTCATGAAGACGACTCCATGACCATCCAAAGAAACAGGAGAGTAAGAGTCAAAATGGTCTCAGAAATGTGTGACTAAAGATTAACTTATGACTTATTATTTCATCTAAAAATATTAAACTGAATTTGATCTTTTAAAATCTTTTAATTTTATTATTAATGTTATTATTTATTTATTTATTAATACCTTGACATGTATCAATCTATCACCTAACAGTAACTCCAGTTCATCAACCACCTTTGATAATCTTAGACCATACAACACCAATTGTTGTCCAACTGTATTACAGTGTAGTATACGGGACAGACCCCATCAAAAGAGCTCTAAAGGCTGATGTGAAAGGCTCCTCAAAGGATCCCCCATTTTTGTTCCGAGTAAGTCCATCACCCCCACCCCCACCCCCCACCTTCAAACACTCAATCTTGGCTCCTTGTGTCTCGTCTATACCAAGAAAACTAGTTATGTTCTCCAATGGCCTTGTTCTAGTCGTATACATCTGTAGATATTGACCTTTAGAGCAGTGGTCCCCAAACTTTTTTGCACCACAGACCTGTTTAACATCAGACCAGCTCTTAAGGTGTGGCGGATAAATACAACTGAATAAAATGATACGACTAGGACTAAACCAAAACCAAAACATTGTTCAGAATCAGATTACAAATAAAATAGAAATAATGTAAGTTTTGTATTCTTTCTGTGCGGTCCAATTGGCCCATGGATTGGAGTCAGTCTGCAGCCTTGGGGTTGGGGGCCACTACTTTAGATGGTCAACTTGTCAGGGGCCAGCTATCGGTACAGCCATCAAGACAGTGTCTCCTCCAATCGTGCTCCTTTAAATCGCTGTTTTGATGCTTTTAGACTTGACTCCTGTCTTTGACAGTCAATCACTTCATACTTTTATTTTGCCTTGAATAGTGTTGGTATTAAAGGTTCAGCCCTTAGTTGGTTGTCATTAAAAAGGAGACGCACAAAGAAAGGTTCTACCTCTCTGTCCTCAGGATTGTCGTCCTGAATGCTGTTCTTCCTTTTTAACTGGGTTGGGCCGCTTCAAGCTGTTCTGGGGTTTTTCCATGGATCTCTCATTTAATCAAAATTCAAACATGAAAATGACCTCAACTGAAAAGATGAATAGTAAATTATAAACTAGAATACTGTCATTCTTTGTTCTTCGTGTGAAAACACATCAAGACACTTTATTATTACCTTAAAATACATCAAAATAAATGGACCATTCAAGAATGTTGTGCTTCATCTGCTGTTAAAGTTAAAAACAAGTTTCATGGAAATAAAAAATTTTCAAAAACAAATGTCTCATTTGAAAAAACATGAAAATCACCCCTTCTTTGCAGTCATATTATTTCACCATACATTGATATTATATTGTTTTAGTTTGATCAAATCACGTAACAAGAAAGTGTTCAGATTTTAAATGGAATGTTGTGGTTCTAATGACAACAGTTTCTGATTGGTTGAACAAGAAACGCCTCCAGTGTTCAGGTATTAATCTGTCTGTTCTCAGCGCCCAGACATTAAAGTACAGACATTAAAGTACTTATATACTTCCCGTGATGGAAGCGTCGATACGGAAGTCACGCCCGAAGCCTCACTGCCCGGCGATGCTACAGACGTCATCCTTTTCAGCTCCTCCAATTGGATCATGGATTGGTGACTGCATGCAAACCCCATCAATTGTCCTGTCTATCACTTTTGAACTCTCTGTATGGTGTGGATCACTCTTGACTGCGCCATTTGCAGTTGCTGGAAAATTTCCACAGGTTAGAATTTAAACACAACTAGAAAACATGATGTTACGAGTCCAGTTTTAGCTTTTTTTTCCCACTTTCGGATCAATTTTAAGATTATATTGTTTATTTTTCAGGTTTTAAATGTTCTGGCACCTCCTTATTTATGTCTTGATAGACTTCTATGCTCCAATCAGAACCCTGGGGTCATCCAATAATAGGATGGATGTTCCAGATTAAGTCTTATAATCAAGTCTTTCAAGTCTCAACTGAAGTCCCATCTTTCCTCACTGACTTTCAGCTGGGGTTCACTCAGACGTGATGCATTCACATTTTGTTTTGTCTTTGTTGACTCTGGTTGTATTAATGTTACACCCTCAAGCTTCCTTAGAAAGAAGAGGCAGAGAGGGAGGCTCTTCAAGTGGTGAACTAAACCACTGTCTCCTCAGGAATGTCATCCTGAATGCTGTTCTTCATTTTTTAATTGGGTTGGGCTGCTTTAAACTGTTGTGGATATTTTCCAAGAGTCTCGCAAGAGTTTAAAAAAAATTTCGTGGAAATAAAAAATATGTAAAAACAAATGTCTCATTTAAAAAGTTTTAAAAATCACCCTTTCTTTGGAGACACGTTGCTTCACCATACCTTGACATTATATTGTTTCAGTTTTTAATCAAATCACGCAATAGGAAATTAGATCAGATTTAAAGTAGAATGTTGTGGTTATCAATACTTCAGTTTCTAATTGGTTGAACAAGGAACGCCTTTTTCGTCTACTAGTCAGTTAGTTATTGAGTTCGTCAGGGAGTAGTCTGTCTGTTCTCAACACCCAGACATTAAAGTACAGGAGAGATCAAGTATCTCTATCTCCAGTAGTTTCCTCTTCATCATGATGAAGCTGATCCTTTCTCTGGCTCTCGCCTGGACTCTCTCCGGCTCAGGTAACTGCAACTCATCTTTGAAGCCTGATTCATTCACCAGTATTGATCAGTTGATTATCAGTTATCTGTATCCATCAGCTGATTGTCAGTCCTGTTGTTCTCTTTGCTGCAGTTGGAGCATTTCAGTGTCAAACCTGTAATAGTACCGATTGTTCCACCACCCGACCAATAAATTGTTCTTCACAGACGTGTTTAACATCCTCCATTAGAGGTAATTCCTTCTTTATAACAACTCTTTTATGAATTCTGCATTTTTGTCTTCTTTCCACCAGCAGAATCTAATTCTCCTTTGGTTTTATAGTCACTGAAAGTACGAACACAACAGTGGTAAACTTTAAGGGATGTGTGTCGTCCTCCCAATGCTCAACCTCAGGCACTCAGTTTTCATTCAACGTTGGTAATGTCAGTGTAGACACAAATCTGGAATGCTGCAACACAACTAACTGCAACTCTTGAGGTTTTTCCAGTAAGGATGAGTAGAAATAGTTAATTCTCGTCAGTGTTCTATGTTCCTCAGATAAATGACTTTCTGTTCTGTTTCAGTTCCTGTGATTCAGTCAACTAACAGCCTGACATGTTGTCTTGATGCTCAATGCAACGGAAGAGTCCAGTGTAGGGGAATACAGGACCGCTGCTTTCGAGTATCCGGTGAGACTTTATAAGACGTTAACAAGTGGTAGATAAAGACTCTCATGCTCTCATTCCTGCTGCGTTCACATTAGTGTCTAAAGTGATTCTTTCATAGACCGTCTTTACCAGCGTCCTTCAACCAAATACAAATGTTTTGTCATTTCCAGCATTGGGCATACTATCAGACTCCATTTCAGTCTTCGGCTGCATTTCAGACAACCTATGTCTGACCAACCAGATTCCCCCCAACATGAGTATGACGTTTGGCAGCGGATTATCCTGCTGTGACTCCAGTCTGTGTAATGGGGCTCCAACCATCAGGGATGCTTGTTCCATCAGTCTGGGTTTGATTCCTCTGCTGCTGGGACTCTTTCATCTCTTCTAGAACAAGAAGGAACCTCACCAGCAGGTGGGACTGGTAGAACATCTGAAGGAGCTTAAAGTGGATGTTGAAGGAGGCCAACCTCCTCAACTTGCCTGGTTTACCACATGTGTTGGTGTAAATTTTGTTTGCTTACTTACCATAGGCACCATTTCAACAAAAATGTAATTAAATGATTTAGATCCTGAAAATGTTGTCAGGAAGGGAAATCGGGAGAGTCCAGGGTTCAGGCATTAGATAGGATAAAACTGGTACTGGCTAACCAGTAGAACCATATTAACTGTTCAGAATGGCAACATCTGATTCGTAAAATGGTCGTCGCTGAGTCAAAAACAGGTACCTGAAGGCACAAAAAGATTGCATAAGACAAGATTGCATAAACCTGAAGGTTTATGCAATCTTGCCAAAATTGAAATCAACCAAACTCTAATCAAACAAGCAAAAGAAAATGTCGAAAAAACAACTAGTCTATGAATAGGATTGAAGAAGACGGGAGCATTTTCTGATTCAACACCAACAAGCTCACAAATAATAAACTCGATAAAAATAATAGAACGCAGAAATGAGGCAAACTGTCAACAGAAAGAAATTGGATAAGAAGATTTTGATCGTACATGGCCCGCAGGCCGTTTGTCCATGCCTGTTCCTGAACTCAAGTAAGGAAAAGGGATGAGCTGTCAACTGACACCTGGTGGTGAGTTGGATCAGGTGGTGGGGGCAAGGTGCTGGAAAAGAGCTGGGAAACATAAACAGATAGTGAGGGACTGCTGGGCACATCCAGCTGAGGACACAGTCAAGTTGGTCTACAACCCCTTTGGCAAAGTCTACAACAACAAATATTCCAAGTGTTTTTCTAACCATTCTGTAATTACAGTATGATACTGGAGAGAATTGAACAGAATTTAATTCTGTTTTGATTCAATTTTTGGATATAGCCTTTCTATACCAGTAGGTGGTGACAGATCCCATGGTGGCTCAAACTAACAGGAACGCTAACTATCCATATGACTGCTGAAGGGGGGCAGTCACTCGTATTTACTGGGACTTTTGACAACTATTTTCAAGTTAGTAACAACCACAAAGTTTTTCAGACACTCCAGACAGGTATGGAGTGTGGTTGCACTTACTCTCCTGATCTTCAGTTCTCACTGGATTGTTCTCTTTTCTGGATCTTATGTGAACCTTCACAGCGGTCGATTCAGGATATTCACAAGTTTTCAGGGCCCCTTGAGGTGTTTATGTTCTTTTTCCTGGCCTTTGGTACTGGTGGACAACTTGTGTTGTAGGGTCTTGATGATTCCTAACTTGTGCTACATTGGATGGTGAGAGTCAAAGAACAGATACAGATCTCTATGTGCTGGTTTCTTGTACAGTCCAACACTCAAGGTACTGTCCTCTCTTATGTGGACATTACGATCCAAAAGGGAAAAACTGATATCTTTGACATCCTCTCTGGTGACTTTTATGTTGTTGTCCACAAAGTGTCTGTGAAGGTGTGCACTTCATGGATTCTGATCTTGATCTTGACCCCCTGGTACTCCCAACAACTCTTGTTGGGGCAGCCAGGCAGATCCTGGCAATGAGTGACCCCCACACACAAGTACAGACGTGAATAAGCACATTTAAACTGAACTGTTGCCTGTGTTTACTCTTAACTCTTCAGAGCAATAAAAACGTGTTCACAGCTGTTTACAATGTAACCTGGACTGAAGCACCTCCACAGGCAGTGGGTTGGTGTCTGCTATGTCCTCGGGCTCTCCAGGGGCCAATGACTGAGTCTCCACAGTTCTCCATCTCTGCCTTTGATTCACTAATCCTTCACAAGGCGACTGAGTTTTCACATTGTGTAAAGTCTGATTAATTCATATTCGACTCTGAATTTACCCATCCATCCATCCAGCCATCCATCCATCCATCCATCCATTTTCTATACCTGCTTCTTCCGCCATCGCGGGCCAAGGGGTGCTGGAGCCTATCCCAGCTGATTGGGGCGTGAGGCAGGGGACACCCTGGATGCAACGCCAGTGCACTGCGGAGCCACATAAAGACAAACAACCACACACACACCCACTCACACTTACAGGCAATTTGAAGCTGGCCAATTTGCCTGAAGCGTATGTCTCTGTAGATTCTCAGTTATCCAGGTCATGGTTATCCAAAACTGTTTAAATCAATCCACTGGACTTCAAGAAAGTTTTTGAAGACGTTTCACCTCTTTTCCAAGAGTCTCTAGTTCTGATGGTGATGATTAGTTCAATTAGAACCCTGAGGTCATCCAATAACATGACAGAGGATGTTTCAGATTATGTCTTATAATCAAGTCTTTCAAGTTTCAACTGAAGTCCCATCTTTTGTCGCTAACTTTCAGCTGGAGTTCACTCAGACGTGATGCATTCACAGTATTTTGTCTTTGCTGACTCTGGTAGTTTTAAATGTTACCCCACAAGCTTCACCAGTAAGTTGAGACCAAGAGAGAAGCTCTACCTCGTGTAGTGAATTAAACCTCTTTCCTCAGGAATCCTGAATGCTGTTCTTCCTGGTTGGGTTTCTTTAAAATGTTCTGTTTTTTTTCCCATGGATCTCTCATTTAATCAAGCTTGAAACATAAAAATGGTGTAAAATGACAAAATAACTAGTAAATTAACAGCTAGACCAGGAGTCGGCAACCAGCGGCTCCGGAGCCGCATGCGGCTCTTTAGTGTCTCCCTTGCGGCTCCCTGGAGATTAATTACAAAATAAAAAAATAATACTTATCATCGTTATCAAGTTGTTTAATGTAGCCGCAAGAGGGCACAAGCCAGTGTCTTATTGTGCCGGTCCCAAGCCCGGATAAATACAGAGGGTTGCGTCAGGAAGGGCATCCGGCGTAAAACTTTTGCCAAATCAAAGATGCGAATCAAACATATGACTTCCATACCGGATCGGTCGAGGCCCGGGTTAACAACGACCGCCATCGGCGCTGTTGACCTACAGGGCGCCGGTGGAAATTGGATTACTGTTGGTCGAAGAAGGAGAGGAGGAAAGTGCGTTCGCACGAAGAAAGAGAAGAGGAGCGCCAAGAGTATAGGACTAAGAGTAGGGACGTTGAATGTTGGAACTATGACAGGAAAAGGTAGAGAGTTGGTCGACATGATGCAGAGGAGGAAGGTAGACATACTGTGTGTCCAGGAGACCAGGTGGAAAGGTAGCAAGGCTAGAAGTTTAGGAGCAGGGTTCAAGTTGTTCTATCATGGTGTAGATAGAAAGAGAAATGGAGTAGGAGTTATCTTGAAGGAGGAGTTTGTTAGGAATGTCCTGGAGGTAAAAAGAGTGTCGGATAGAGTGATGAGTCTGAAGCTAGAAATAGAAGGTGTGATGTTCAATGTTGTTAGTGGGTATGCTCCACAGGTAGGATGTGAGCTGGAGGAGAAGGAGAAATTCTGGTTGGACTTTGATGAAGTGATGCAGAGCATACCTAGAAGTGAGAGAGTTGTCATCGGTGCAGACTTCAATGGACATGTTGGTGCAGGTAACAGAGGTGATGAGGAAGTGATGGGCAGGTTTGGTATCCAGGAGAGGAATGCAGAAGGACAGATGGTAGTTGACTTTGCAAAAAGGATGGAAATGGCTGTAGTGAATACTTTCTTCCAGAAGAGGCAGGAACATAGGGTGACCTATAAGAGTGGTGGTAGGAGCACACAGGTAGACTACATCTTGTGTAGACGATGTAACCTGAAGGAGATCAGTGACTGCAAAGTAGTGGTAGGCGAGAGTGTAGCCAAACAGCATAGGATGGTGGTGTGTAGGATGACTCTGGTGGTGAGGAAGATGAAGAGGACAAAGACAGAGCAGAAGACGAAATGGTGGAAGCTAAAAAAGGAAGAGTGTTGCATGACCTTTAGGAAGGAGTTAAGACAGGCTCTGGGTGGTCAGGAGGTGCTTCCAGATGACTGGACAACTACAGCTAATGTGATCAGGGAGACAGGTAGGAGAGTATCTGGTGTGTCATCTGGAAGGAAAGTAGACAAGGAGACTTGGTGGTGGAATGAGGAGGTACAGGAGTGTATACAAAGAAAGAGGTTAGCTAAGAAGAAGTGGGACACTGAGAGGACTGAGAAGAGTAGACAGGAGTACAGGGAGATGCAGCGTAAGGTGAAGGTAGAGGTAGCAAAGGCCAAACAAGAAGCTTATGATGACTTGTATGCTAGGTTGGACAGTAAGGAGGGAGAGACTGATCTATACAGGCTGGCAAGACAGAGAGATAGAGATGGGAAGGACGTGCAGCAGGTTAGGGTGATTAAGGATAGGGATGGAAGTCTATTGACAGGTGCCAGCAGTGTGATGGGAAGATGGAAAGAGTACTTTGAAGAGTTGATGAACGTGGAAAATGAGAGAGAACAAAGACTAGAAGAGGTGACTGTTGTGGACCAGGATGTAGCAAAGATTAGCCAGGATGAAGTGAGGAGAGCACTGAAGAGGATGAAGAGTGGAAAGGCAGTCGGTCCTGATGATATACCTGTAGAGGTTTGGAAGTGTCTAGGAGAGGTGGCAGTAGAGTTTCTGACTGGGTTGTTCAACGGGATCTTAGATAGTGAGAAGATGCCTGAGGAGTGGAGGAGAAGTGTGCTGGTGCCCATTTTTAAGAACAAGGGAGATGTGCAGAGTTGTGGCAACCACAGAGGAATAAAGCTGATGAGCCATACAATGAAGTTATGGGAAAGAGTAGTGGAAGCTAGACTAAGGGCAGAAGTGAGCATTTGTGAGCAGCAGTATGGTTTCATGCCAAAAAAGAGTACTACAGATGCAGTATTTGCTTTGAGGATGTTGATAGAGAAGTACAGAGAAGGCCAGAGGGAGCTGCATTGTGTTTTTGTAGATCTGGAGAAAGCTTATGACAGGGTGCCCAGAGAGGAACTGTGGTATTGTATGAGGAAGTCTGGAGTGGCAGAGAAGTATGTTAGAGCGGTGCAGGACATGTATGAGGACTGTAAGACAGTGGTGAGGTGTGCTGTAGGTGTGACAGAGGAGTTCAAGGTGGAGGTGGGACTGCATCAGGGATCAGCTCTGAGCCCCTTCTTGTTCGCTATGGTGATGGACAGGCTGACAGACGAGGTTAGACAGGAATCTCCATGGACTATGATGTTTGCAGATGACATTGTGATCTGCAGTGAGAGTAGGGACGAGGTGGAGGAGAAGCTAGAGAGGTGGAGGTTTGCCTTGGAAAGGAGAGGGATGAAGGTTAGCCGCAGTAAGACAGAGTACATGTGTGTGAATGAGAGGGACCCAAGTGGAAGAGTGAGGTTACAGGGAGAAGAGATCAAGAAGGTGGAGGATTTTAAGTACTTGGGGTCAACAGTCCAGAGCAATGGAGAGTGGGGAAAAGAGGTGAAGAAGCGTGTCCAGGCAGGATGGAATGGGTGGAGAAAAGTGTCAGGTGTGATGTGTGATCGAAGAGTTTCAGCTAAAATGAAAGGAAAGGTGTACAAAACTGTGGTGAGACCAGCGATGTTGTTTGGTCTAGAGACAGTGTCACTGAGGAAAATACAGGAGACATAGCTGGAGGTAGCAGAGATGAAGATGCTGAGGTTCTCTCTGGGAGTGACCAGGAAGGATAGGATCAGGAATGAGTACATCAGAGGGACAGCACATGTTAGAGGTTTTGGAGATAAAGTCAGAGAGGCCAGACTGAGATGGTTTGGACATGTCCAGAGGAGAGATAGTGAATATATTGGTAGAAGGATGCTGAGTTTTGAACTGCCAGGCAGGAGGCCTAGAGGAAGACCAAAGAGGAGGTTTATGGATGTAGTGAAAGAGGACATGAAGGTAGTTGGTGTGAGAGAAGAGGATGCAAAGGACAGAGTTAGATGGAGGCGGTTGATTCGCTGTGGCGACCCCTGAAGGGAAAAGCCAAAAAGGAAAAGAAGATCGTTATCAAGTTGTTTGAAAAATTTAGTCAGGCACCTTCTAGGACAGCTCAGATGCACTGTGGGGTCCTAAGCGATTGTTGCCCCGGCTTTAGAAAGCAGTGGTGATTGGTTGGCAGCACAGTGGGTGGGTGATGAGTGATGTGACATGAGTCCTGACCAATCAGATGAGACTCCCGGTATCTCTGGCCACCTGAGGGCGGGTCAACTCGGCTCTACTTCTTGCCATCAGCCGCGGCACTACCGCTCTGTCCTGGAGGGCTGCCGGACCGTGACAGGTTGAGAGAGAGTCACGAGGATTCCACATTCTATTTAATAAAAGACAGCAGTGCTGCAGCCATTCAGTGGTGACTGGAGGAGGTCTGCTGCCTGTCGGTACACATATATGTGCACATATATGAGTTCATACAGATTAAACGGGAATTGAAAGTCGTGTTACCCACGCTACCCGCGCAAATTGAGCTAGCCACGCTAATTGTGCTAGCTGCGCTAGTGAGGCTGGTCGTGTTAGCCATGCTAGGTGTGCTGGTCACGTGAATCGCTCCAGCCATGCCGGCTGCTAATTGCACTGTTAATAATAGTGATGTGAATACTGTAGTTATTATCAGATAGATAGGTAGGTAGGTAGGTACTTTAATGATCCCAAGGGAAATTCAGGTGACATCTGCTCACAAGAGATACAATAAATACACATAACAATGACAGAGAGAAATGGCACAGCCAAAAGACGTATAAATTACATTATTTACATACTGTTACATAATTATAACAACAGGAAACAGAAGTACCTAGAATTAAAGGAAGCCTAGGGACATGAGAGAAGAAAGAAGCATTGGGTGTATCATTAATCCAAATGAGTGTGTTCCTGTTTGGGTTTGTTCAGCCTTTTTATGTGTAATATTTTGTATGTATGGCCTGTCTGCAGGGCAGGTTTTTCTGGTAGGGGGTGAAATCGGGACCGGGTTCAGGATCTGTTGCTGCGTTGAAGGAGGATGCATCCGTTGGATGGAGGCAATTCTGGAGAGCGGTGAACTACAAAACTGAGTCGTTCACGAAATTATGTTCTGTAATGCTGCAAGTTACTAATTAAATGCCAGAAATCAATTGTTCCCTGTGTGGTGCCTGCTCTCTGACCGGAGTTACCGCTGTGGATAAGGTGGTTCCAACACACACACAGTCCCCCCCGATTATATCTCCAATAGGTGGTGATTACACGAAGGACTCATTAAAATAATGCAAACAAAACAATAATGAAAACAAAACATTATACAGAAAGTTAGACATGCTTCTCTCTGCAAAGACAGTGAAGGAAAGAAGACGCAACATCATCAGTCAGCAAATCTAGGACATTAATTCAACTCCTGCATTATCAATTTAACGTGAGGAGTCGTGCGATGCGATCGATAGTGAACAGACAGTTCTGTTGTGCAGGTATGTAAACTCCAACCAGCCGCAAAAAGAAATGATAGTTAATAGCACTGCTTGGTTAGAACACGTTACCTAAACATGCTCAATAAAAGTCTCAAGGAGCGGAATCACTGTTTTGTCATTGGAGCTCCAGCTGACTATTCATCAGGGATGAACAGTGAGGCTCTCACCCCCCCTCTCTGAAAGAGTCCAGAGACGTTCATCACATCACACACTGAACGGGGACTGCTGTATTTAGGAGCGATCGTCGATATGTGAGCTGCATTTGGGAGCAGATTTAACGAGTTCATCAAAGCAACAAAACAATACAGTAATATAGTAATGGAAGTTAAACTTAAAGCACCAAATCTGGTACAACAGAGTCACGTGGTGCATCATTCTCTCCAGGATGCGCTGCATGGAAAATAGATAATGAATCTCATTATGCATTGTACACTATTTAATCAATTTGATCGGTTAACATAGCTAATATAGACACTTAGAGCTTGTGTTGCCTTCATATAAAGCGTATGATTTTTTGCGGCTCCCAACAAGTTTGATTTTTTTTTTTTTTGGTTCAATTTGGCTCTTTGAACGTTTAAGGTTGCAGACCCCTGAACTAGACTAATGTCATTCTTTGTTTTTCATGTAAAAACACATCAAGAAACTTTGTTACCTTAGAATACATCAAAATGGGCAATTTAAGAATATTTAAAAACAAATTTCATCAAAATAAAAAGATATGTAAAAACAAATGTCTCATTTGAAAAAATGTGAAAATCTACCCTTCTGCGGAGTCATGTTGCTTCACCTTGACATTATATTGTTTGAGTTTGATCAAATCCTGCGACAGGATATTTTCAGGTTTAAAACGGAATGTTGTTTTCATAATAACTTCAGTTTGTGATTGGATAAACAAGGAACGCCTCCAGTGTTCAGGTATTAGTCTGTCTGTTCTCAACACCCGGACATAAAGTACAGGAGAGATCAAGTATCTCTACCTCCAGTAGTTTCCTCTTCATCATGATGAAGCTGATCCTTTCTCTGGCTCTCGCCTGGACTCTCTCCAGCTCAGGTAACTGCAACTCATCTTTGAAGCCTGATTCATTCACCAGTATTGATCAGTTGATTATTATTTATCTGTATCCATCAGCTGATTGTCAGTCATGTTGTTCTCTTTGCTGCAGTTGGAGCATTTCAGTGTCAAACCTGTAATAGTACTGATTGTTCCACCACCCGACCAACAAATTGTTCTTCAGAGACGATGTGTTTAACATCTTCTACTAAAAGTCAGTTTTTCTTCATCACAACTCTTCTGTGAATTCTGCATGTTTGTCTCCTTTCCACCAGAAGAATCTGACTATTCTTTGGTTTTATAGTCACTGTAGGTCCGAACACAACAGTGGAAAACTTTAAGGGATGTGCACCGTCCTCCCAATGCCCAACCAATACCACTCAGATGTTTTCAATCAACCTCGGTGTCAGTGTAGACACAAATCTTGAATGCTGCAACACAACTAACTGCAACTCTGGACCTTTCCCTGGTAAATATGAGTGAGTAGAAATAGTTAACCCCTTATCTGTGTTTTATGTTTATCAGATAAATTAATTACATCCCACTTCGAAGCGGTGATGTATTGTACTTGTCACTCTTCGTGCGTTCGTCCGTTCGTTCATCTGTCCATCCGGTGGTTTGTCCACCAAATATCTTCGCAAGACAAGGTCAAATTTTAACTTTTGTACACTCAAGAACTGGATAAGATAGAAAGACGAGGGAGAAGGCCAGTGAGAGTAAGACCATGGATCAAATCTAGTGCTTTTATCTACCTGTGCACTAGCTTTGACTTACCCTGAAGGGTCTTGTCAAGTACTACTTTCAGGGTACTCTGACCTACCCTGGAAGTAGGTCAGGATAAGTGGTGGGATGTTGAAGTCTCTGACCACCTTGGTTCTTGTTTCTGTTCTGTTTCAGTTCCTGTTATTGAAACAACGAACAACCTGACATGTTGTCTTGAAGCTCAGTGCAATCAACGAGTCCAGTGTAGGGGAATACAGGACCGCTGTTTTCAAGGATCTGGTGAGACTTTATGAGACGAGAAGTTTTTGATGAAGACTCTCATGCCAATGTTTTCCATGACCTCTGCGCCACGGGAAACAGTCCCATCTCACTTACTTAGTTTAAATAAACACCATTGTTAAGTGTCTGTGCTGTAGATTACAACATTTCACATAAACACACTTATCATCGCTCTTGACGACAGACACAGACATTTAACAATGGCATTTTTTTTACACCAATCTAGCGAGACTGGATTGTTTCCCATGGCATTCCTGGTGTTCTGTCACAGCACACTGATCTGTTCATTCATGTTTTTTTTTTAATGCTTTTGTGTTTCTGAAATTATAATTATGAATTATTATTATTATTATAATTGCTTGAGATCAACAGTTTATCCAGTGATTTTTCTCTTTCAGCGGTCATACAATCAACATCCTTTTCAATCTTCGGCTGCATGTCTGCCAACCTGTGTCAAATTGATTCCAGCCAGCTTCCTCTCAATGTGACTGTGTCGTTTGGATCCAACACAACCTGTTGTAACTCCAGTCTGTGTAATACGATGCCAACCACGACAACTCCAACCACAACAACTCCAACCACAACAACTCCAACCACAACAACTCCAACCACTGTTGCAACCACAAGTGATGCTATCTCCGTCACTCTGGGTTTGATCCCTCTGCTACTGGGACTCTTTCATCTCTTCTAGAAGAAGAAGGAACCTCACCAGCAGGTCCTCATATATATCCACTATTATCACACTTTAACAATAATCAGTCAGGGAACGTTTGTGTGTTTCTAATGACGTATTTAAAACCAGCCAGCATTCAGAACATGCATCGCTCTGCCAAGGTCACCACCACAAAACCTGCAGAACTAGAAGACGTGTTTCAAACTCCATCGGAGGAAATGTTTGGATCCTTCATTAGCGGTCGATCATCACCATGACGATGTGGCTTGAATGGAATCTGATTGATGCAACATGATGAACGTTGGAAATTCATGCCAAGCTTTTCAAGTCATGTTGATCTGCAGCAGTTTGTGAGTTAATACATAAAATATTATTTTAATCCTGATGTCACTTTTTACCCTGTGTTAATAAATGCGATCCATTTAAATGATTGACTGTGAATGATCTCAGATAGATATTGGTGGTGGTGTGATGTATCCACTTAGTTCTGGTGCTGGACTGAAACCTAATACATATTTTTGTTTCACAATTCTGTTATATTGTGACTAGTGGGAACCCGTGGAAATTCCACCATAAAACAATAATATCAGACTTGATGGTATTATAAACCAAATGCACATTTTGGATCCTACATCGATTGTTTCTAAGTTTCTACGTGTGGTTCCTGTGTGTGCTGTCAAGGACAGGTGGAGGTGAGATCAGATGAGATAAAGAACATTTACTGTAAATAACTTCATTACCAACTGGAAAAGAAATGTAACCGTGGAAACAACGACACTAATTTAAACGGGTCAGAGGAGACATGAACCCTTAGACGGCAGTTGTTTTTTTTTTCCTCTGATCAGCAGATTTCTGCCGATTTTAATTTGTTGATTCATCATCATCATCGTCATCATGCTGGAGCCTGTCCCAGCTGGCTACGGGTCAGAGACGGGGTACACTCTGGAAGAGATGCCAGCTTATCGCAAGGCCACACTTTCAGATCATCTGACCGGTATTCTGTTCATTTCTTCTTGTTGTTGGTTTTTTTTTTTTGTTTGTTTCTTTATCAACTAACATATCTTGTCGTTTCAGATCCTGCCCCGCCCCGCTCGCAATCAGTTCATTCCATTCATTTGCTCCCCCCCCCCCCCCCCCCCCCCCCCACTCACCTGCAGCCACTCTCCTAATCAGCCTCCACCCTTCATAAACCCAGCTTAGCCAGATTGCTTAGTGTTTGCTCTGACTCTCCAGCCGGTGAGTCAGTGTTGACCTCTGTAACCTGAGCCTGTCTGATCTCTGAACCCTGTCTGATCTCTGGATGATTTGTCTGCAAATCAGACAGAAGAACTTCCTCTTCTTTGCAGAACTTTTTCAAGTTGTCAAGCTAAAAGAAGCAACTGTGAACTGTAAAAACTTTAAATGTCCACATAAGTATATGGATATAAGTTGGCAACAATTCTTGAACTGCAGAGACGTCTTCTCAGATACCTTCTCGTGAGCACAAGTCAAGCATTGAAGAAAAACTAACAGAATATTTTCAAAATAAAAAGTTACGTTTTCACTCTACGACATTGTAGCCGTATCAGCCGACCTGCAGCCACATCCACGGAACCCACTGGATGAGGACAACAGATGTCTTTGTCTAGTGACAGTAGTCCACTTCCTCCAAGAGTGAACATCTCATGGGACATTTCAAGTGTTCTCTGGCGCCCCCTGGTGGCCGTAGGGCTTCTAAGAAAGCAGCTGAGGTGGCTTCCAAATTTATGAAAAATAATTTATCAGATTTTTTTTTTTTTTAATCGTTGTACATATAGCCTCAATGTTGTGAGAAAAAGGTCAAACTATGGGCTCATACCACCATCGATATCCCTGCTGTCAGCCACTGGTAACTGGTTTTCTGCATTAAAGAGGATATTTCCTTTCAATTTTAAAGCTTTATTCATGTAATATAATTTTTTTTAACTTGCAGCTACATGTTTTAATATCTAATATACATTTTTTAAATTCTTGCAAGAGTTTTTTTCGATTCTTTTTAATACTTTTTATTTAATCAATTTTGATATTCCAATATGTTTCATTAAAATTTTGCTCTTAAAACATTATAAATGTATTTTCTCAGATTTTATAAAAGCTCCTGGAACAGTGATGCTAATGCTAAATTAGCTGGACTTCGGATATATTTAACATCCTCACTAAACAAGCTGGAAATAAAGAGTAAGATTTCCTCATGACTTGAGACACATGAATCAAATACACACAAAGGAAACTGAATGAGAAGTTTTATTTTATTACATAGAAACTCTGTCGTCACTTTTAATGAAAGACCTTCAAATGATTTTCTGAATAAAATACTCCCAATAAAATTTTATATACATCATCAGGACATTCAGGAGCAACGTAACAAGGAATATCTCATAAAAATATCAGTGTCATTGATTCTTTCAAAATAAAAGCCCTTTACTGTTTTGTTCCGAGGATAATTTTAACATGAGAAAAAATTTGTTTAAAGGCACTTTTGGACGGTGTTACATCTGTTAACTTTCAGTAGCAGTAGAAGAAAACATGTTTCTTTAGCTAACTTTTATCCTCAACCTGTTCCGTGTTCTTTGCTGGTCCACAAAAGCTTTTATTCTGAAATATTGTTTGACGCTTCCTGACGTCGGATGTGGGAGAAGATCAGTTGACCACCAGTCAAGTATTCAGCCAGCAACACATTTAAAAGACACAAACAAGACTTTAAATATTTCAAAATCAAAATGCTGCCAAAAAAAAAAAAAAGCGCCATTTAAAGGAGCAGTCCAACAATTTATGTTCTGTCTTTAGTTTCAGTGAAAGAAAAAAAAAACAAAGAGCTTCTTTAATCCTCTGAATAAATCTCTTCTCCATTCCCGCTTTCAAAAGGATTTCGATGAAACTCTCTGAAACATTATTAACGGGTTAATTGAAGGTAGGATTTCACCTTTAAATAACATCAATACTGCATGACTTCATTTTTGTCTTAAAAGCCTTCTTGATTCAGTTGAAGCAAAATTTACTTATATTACAATAAATAATTAAAGTTTCATTTCAGGGGAAACGCTTAGATTCACATTCTAAATACACTCAGACCTGAAAATGTGGTCCTCATATTGTTAAGTTAAAAATCAAGTTGTTAGTGATTGAGGTGTAAAGTGCTTTTTGTAATTCCAAAACACAAATTGAACCTAATTCTAATAAGGAAATACAGGACGGTAATTATTTTATCCTGATGCATTCAAAATATCTTGGAATAAATATTTATTCTCACTTATTTTATTCACTGTAAAACCTGTTTATCATGAGTTTTTAACACTTAAAACCAAAAATTGTTAACCGAACTTCACACACTGTGGGCTTTTAATGACGCTTACATGAAGCTGTGATTAGCTGAATGCTAATTAGCATCGCTTTTTAACTATTTGACATTTTTTTAACTTCCTGAAATAAATTTTAATCAGCCATGAATTAGCACTGCCCCCCCCCCACACACACACACACACACACGAACTACCCCTTCAAAAACAAGAAATCAATCTCTTCTATAAGGCTAAGTGGGCGTCGACCTGATTAGCACCACCCCCTTCCCACAAATACACATCAGTGACCCCCCCCCCCCTGAGTTCGTCCCTTTTTCTTATTGCCCTTTATTAGTGACTCTGAGCAAAAACAATTTGCAAGAAGTAAAATACTGTATCCGTGACGATAACAATACTCGTCATTAGCTGTTAGTTTATAAAAACTCAAAATTATCATCTTTTAAACAAAAATATAAAATCTCTCTTTGTTACCTAAATATAGACTCTGTTGTTTCAGGCAAACACACGCGTGTAGAATACATCACATTTACATACAGGACGAACAGACAGCAGCTGCTAGCACCGAGCTGCTCAGCTTTATTAGCAATGCTAGCTTAGTTAGCATCCCTTTGGGGTCACGTTGTCCTCATGTCAGGTCTTCAGTTCTAGTACTGGACGAACTCAGATTGAAGAGACTGGAAGACAAAAAAGAACTTGGGTCATGTGACGTCACCGTTAAACAACGTGGATCTGTTCTAGAGCCACCGATCGTTTAACCAGTTGAGTTTAACCAGATGAGTTTAACCAGATGAGTTTAACCAGATGAGTTTAACCAAATATGTTTAACCAGATGAGTTTAACCAGATGAGTTTAACCAAATATGTTTAACCAGATGAGTTTAACCAGATGAGTTTAACCAAATATGTTTAACCAAATATGTTTAACCAGATGAGTTTAACAAGATGAGTTTAACCAGATAACTTTATACAGACACGTTTCACACGTTGAATGGACTGAAAATCGCTTTGGACACACATTTTCACACGCGCGCGGAGGGGACCGAAGGGTTCTGTGTTGTTTCCACTATGTTATCAGCAGAGGGCGCTGGTGAGACACTACTTCCTGTCTACCGGCGCTCAGGGCGACGCCTCCCTCTCGTTCCGACTCCTGGCTTGGGGACTGCGGTTCAACTGAGGACCGCCTGACGTCACGTACAACACCTTCACTTCAACAGTCTGTCCTGTCGACTCGCTGACGGCTCAGCGGTAGCTTCGTGTCAGTGTTAACTTCCCCTCCCATGATGCATTGAGAGTCATGTGACCTCTACTGCTGCTACACATGAGAAACAGCAGAGATGGAAACAGAATGAGGACTGAAGTCAGGAATGTACCGGCGATGATTCCGTCTTCAGAATGAGGAAAAGAAGGACATAGCCTGATGCTAAGCTAACAGCTGCTAGCTGCAGCGTCACATGTAGCACACAGAGAACCAATCAGCAGAGCAGAACGGGGGTGGAGGGTGAGCTGCTGCTGCTACGGGACTTACAGGAATGGAGCGGCTCAGGTAGCGTCCTGACGGGCCCTTGGGGGCGCTGTAGGGCCCCGGGCCCCTGTACTGGCTGAAATCCTGTAGCCCCGCCCTGCCGCCACGGATGAAGTTGGAGCTTTTCCCAGCGGGGGGCGCTGCCGACGCACCGTAGGGACCGCTGTTGTTGTTGACCTCGTGCTGCGAGTTGCGAGGGACGTTACCGTAGCGAGAAATAGAGGGCGGGGCCAGAGAGGAGGGGGAGGGGCTGAGAGATATACAGGGGGAGGAGGAGGGAGGAAGAGGGGAGTACCCAGTGTTTTTGTTCGCCTCCACGTCTGCAGTGTACAGATCACTGAGAGAGCTGGCCAACCGAGAGCTGAGGACAGATCACAGTTAAACCAGGTTTAAGCCCGACTTCAGATCAGTTCAGTGAGGTTTAAACCCGAGATCAAATCGGGTTAAATCAACCTGAAACACGTTTAAACCTGATTTATGGGCTAAAACCGAGTCATTAATTTATATCTGACTTCATCCTGGTTTTAATTACACAGAAAAGACAGACAGACATCTGGGCGGGGCAGACAGACATCTGGGCGGGGCAGACAGACATCTGGGCGGGGCAGACAGACATCTGGGCGGGGCAGACAGACATCTGGGCGGGGCAGACAGACATCTGGGCGGGGCAGACAGGTATCTGGGCGGGGCAGACAGACATCTGGGCGGGGCAGTACCGTGTCCATTTACTGGCTTTTAAGTGACATCATTTTTGTGTGTGTTTGCACACGCTATTGGCTCGTTCCTCATTGGTCGACCAATCGTATTGGGGCGGGGCGACACCTCTGGATTGTTGTGGCCCTGACCATTTGCTGGACCCTGAAGAGTTGCGCTGATGTCAACTGAGGAAATGGAAGCTTGTGAATTCTGAATAGCATAAATTTAGCATCTTAGCTAATTTAAATAAAAATGGGCGTGGCCGTGAAGCTGCTCATTTCGCTGCTGTCGTACATTTATTGCTGTAAACGAACACATTCGAGGTGCCCATCTTTGCTGATCTGTAGTTCCGCTCACCTCATGATCCCAGATGCCGGACTTTTTTTGATCTGTTTGGCTGTAGCTGAAGCAGAGGATGCTGGGAACTTTGAGGACTTGAGAGGGGAGGCGGGGCCTTGTCCAACACCCAGTGACAGTCTGGTCATCGGAACAAATCAAACCAACGCGGGTATCAATAAATCTTGTTCGATATCAAGAGACAGAATTCATTTGTAAAATCACTCTGAGCTTCGTGACATCCGGCGGCAACAGATGATGTCACTGCTGTGTTCAGGCACCTGATTGGCTGTGAGGATGACCGGCTGTGCAGCTTCATCTCCTCCACTCTGAAAGGAAGCGCGAGTGTTGTTAAAGTCGGAGGAACGACGTTCTGCGTGTTGGCGGACGTTCGGTTTTCGGATCTCGTACCTGAGCGCTCCTGTGGTGGCGGGGCGGGGCGAACGCCGGCCCTTTAAGGCTCTGAGTTTGTCTCCCTGGGTCAGACTGGCCCCGCCCTCCACCGTCTCGCCCTGGAGCACAAAACAAACGCACCGTGAGGCGACTGGAAATGCACACAAACACACACCACCACATGGCATGAGTGTGTGTGTGTGTGTGTGTGTGTGTGTGTGTGTGTGTGTGTGTGTGTGTGTGTGTGTGTGTGTGTGTGTGTGTGTGTGTGTGTGTGTGTGAGACCTCGGCCGGATGGTCGCTCTTGTGGGCGGGTTTTGTCGAACTCTGGTTGGAGTTCATGTTGAGGTCGTTCATGCTGGCGATGAGGCGAGATGTCACCCTCTCCCCCGGATTGGGCTTCTGAGTGCGCTGGCCGTTGCCTAGCAACCACATGGCTGCCTGTTTCCTGTGAACAATTTAAATGTTGAATGTTGACACAAACAGGAAACCAAACTGGGATCAGACGGCTGACGGAGAACCAGACGTCGAGTCGACGCCTCGACCGTCACTCGACCGTGTGTGTGTGTGTGTGTGTGTGTGTGTGTGTGTGTGTGTGTGTGTGTGTGTGTGTGTGTGTGTGTGTGTGTGTGTGTGTGTGTGAGACACACAAACTGTTCTTTGATCACTCACTCTTCCAGGAAGTTCTGCTGCGGTCCGATTACGGATCCGGGCCTGCAGATCCGGATCCAGGCGATAACCTCGCCCGCGGTGAAGCGGTAGTGTTTCATCAGGTAACAGCCAATCAGAGTGCCCGTCCTGCCCAGGCCAGCTGACGGACAGACACACACACAGACAGACAGACACACACACACACAGACAGGTCGGCAGGAGGTTCTTGTACCAAACGGAGACACCCGGACCTGCACCACCACCCCTTCACCTTTGCAGTGCACGGCCACCGCCCCCTCCGTGCTCTCGCAGACGTGCAGGAAGCGGCGTGTGATGATGTCACCGGGCGTGCTGCCGTCCAGGAAGAACAGGTCGTAATGGTCGAAGCCGGCGTCCGCGAAGCGCTTGGAGTCGTAGATCTTCTTGTTCAGACGGACGATCGTCGTCACGTTGTGTTTCCTGAAGTAGGGGAAGTACGCCTCGGGGGCGTGGAGGGGGTAACCTGCAGGGGGGGGGGGGGGCGGAGCCACAAACGGTTTCAACACATCACAAACACACGCTTGTGTTTTACTCGAGACCGGATGCTAAGCGCTAACCGCTAACCGACCGTTCTCAGTCTTGGTTTTGGGATGAGGTCCGCTGAAGGCCACCAACTTCCCCGGGACGATCCAGTTCAGATCGCCGTTCTCCACCCGCTGCGAGGTCAGAGGTGACATCATCATCATCATCATCTTCATCATTCTCTAGAACGTTCTCTCCTACACAAAAAGCTTCAAACGGTTTTCCTTCTTCCTTCCATTATTGCCGACTCGGCGGCGCCGCCGGGGGTTTCCGTACCTCGTAGTGTTCGTACTCGTCCGCGTCGAACGTCTCGAAGTCGAAGAATCCGTGCTGCAGAGCCTGGAACACAAACGCACCGCCACTCAACACGGCGAACACAAAGACGGTTTGGTCTGAGGGAAACGACGGCGGCGTCACGTGATCCTGATCTGGACCGCACACACATGCACGCACACACACACACACACACACGGTCGCACCCGGTCCAACACGCGTAACACGTGGATTCCTCGATGATCATATTGATCACCTCACCGTCTGATTCCAGTTCGATACGAATGAATCCTCGTGTGTGTGTGTGTGTGTGTGTGTGTGTGTGTGACTCACCTTCCTGATGCCCTGCAGACAGTCCAGCACCGTGAGGTTGAAGGTACAATTCCCAAAGGAAGCATCCCTGCAGAGACACAACAATCAATACGCCTTCCAATCGCCTCCCTTATTGATCTCAGCTGATCCATCACGCTGCATTATTACTGATTATTGTTATAACCGCTTAGAACTGGTTATACATGATAAACTGACTCACATCGGAGGAAATCTAGTTATGGTTTCATCAAACATTTAAATGAGAAGTTTCCTCGAAACGGGAATGAGCGACGCGTTCAGGCGTAATCGGAACACAGAACGTCAGAATCAGTTTAAACTCATCCGCGGAGAGAAAGATGACGATACGCAAAAAAAAAAAAAAAAAAAGTCTAGAATCTGTCTGACGGTCAGCGAATGCATCGCTTCTGTCTGTCAGCAGGTCTGGCCTCCTGATGGTAAATCCATCAGCGGCCCGCAGAGAGCTGGACCAATCAGAGGACAGGACAGCGTTACATAACACAAGCCCTTTATCCGACACACACACACACACACACACACACACACACAAACACACACAGCTTACCAACTTGTTTCAAACACCTGCTGCAGGTGAGTTTACGTCTTGCTTTCGTAATGCTCATCTCATTAGCTTCTGTTAGCTTTGTGAAAATGTGCCACAGACACAGATCTGTCTTTATTTAACTCTGAGCACAAGTGAGCCTGAGGTGCTAAAGCTAACTGCGCTAACTGAGCTAACGGCGCTAACAGCATCAGCAGGGGAAAAAATAAAACCCAGAGAAAGACGGAGATACAAAAGAACCAAACGGGAGAGCGTCGTTTCTCCCACAGGCAGCGAACGCACCCACCTGAAGGGCAGGTAGGAGGCGTTGGAGCCGGAGGTCAGCGCTCTGTAGGCCTCTTCTGGGGTCTTCTTCAGGTAGATCACCTGAGACAAACACACGGGTCAACCGTCACACACACACACGCACACACACAGTCGTTTAGGCATCCGATGGCGTAAACAGGAAGTGGAATGCCGCTCCTGACCAATCAGAGCCCTGCTGACATAAACGACTCACGGCGTAGCCTCCGATCAGCACGGCGGCGTTGGACCTCTTCCTCTGGTCAAAGCTGGTGTAGTGGACGATCCTCTTCCTCGTCAGGGTGAACGACTGCAGGAGGAGAAGAAGAAGAAGAAGAAGAAGAAGAAGAGACGTCACCTGACCACCGGAGGAGAAGACTCTGCCCCTCCCCCCAAAAAGATCAGCTGACGATCGCTAAACGAGAACACATTTCACACCGACGCTTCATAAACGCCGGAAAATAACTGGCGACAACAGGCGGCGGAACATTCTGACAGTCCGCCGTTAAAACTGTGTGTGTGTGTGTGTGTGTGTGTGTGTGTGTGTGTGTGACGTTTTTATTCATCCCTTTCCGGTCCGACTGTTTGACGATGAAGATGACGATGATGATGATGAAGCAGACACACCCCTGAGGGCAAAAGTTCAACAACCATAAAAGGCGTCGTGCGCCCGATCGACCGTTATTAACGCGTCACCACACCTGCGCGGGTAAACACGTCCCCTCCGAAAAATCCGCACCGCCCCAGTTGGCCGATCGCCATGACGACTGACAACAGAGGAATGTCATCATCGCGACAAAGACGATAAGACGAGCGTCGGTCTGATGCTGGTGTCAGGAAGGAGGGGGCAGTCCTGGACCGCGTCATGTGACCCCTGGAGCGCTGGATCTGATTGGTTAGAAGCAGACGGATCTGGAACGGGTTCAGTCCGATCTGAGGGGGGGGGGGTCTCATTAGACAGCGGGTGCGAGCTGAGGGGGCTGGACGTGAACAGCCTGAGGGCGGAGCTCCAGGCCCCGGATGTTTTCTGCACTGCTGCATTCTGGGCATTCCTGTGGGGGGAGAGTCGCGGCGGCAGGAACTAACCTTGAGTTTCTTGTTGAGTTTGCAGCAGTATCGGTACAGCATGGCCAGATTGAGAGGACCGAAGTCGGCGTAGAAGCTGGAGACACAGATTAGACTCAGATTAGACTCAGATTAGACTCCACCGATCAGTATTGATGCAGTATTGTTGATATTATTGATCAGTTTTATAGGTCTTAACGTTTCACGTCAGAGCTAAACTGCTGAACAGGAGAGGAAGAAAAACACGTGGGCCCGCCGCCGACGAGAGGCCCCGCCTTCAGGAAACAGGCCACGCCCCCCTCTGTGCCTTTTTTTTTTTCTTTTTTACGTTCATTCACGCGAGTTTAGGTCGCTCACACACACACACACACACACACACATACACATGACCTCCGGTTTCCATGGTGACGCTGGTGGCAAACAATCATACGGGCTTACTTTTCGTAGACGAACTCCTCGTCGGTGCAGAAGTAGTGGGTGTTGGCCGTGCTTTTAGGTTTGCAGCGTAACGTGGCGAAATACAGACGCTCTGCGAAAGAGAAGAAGGTCAAAGGTCATCATGTCATGTGACCGGTTGTCACCATACGATCAATAAATGCAGGAAGTACAAAGGACGTGGTTTCCGCATGTTAGTGATTCTAGATTATAAAGAAACCCCAAAGCGTGACTTTTACCGCCACGCCCACCAGTAACCATGGCAACCCTGATCAATAAACAATAACAGGTACAGGTGGGCTCCACCTGTTCCGCTCCAGAGAACCATGAAAAATGCGAAACTGTCCTTTAATTCGTTAATTTATTTATTTAACTATCAACTCGTATTTTACTTTTCGTACTTATAATATTAGTTTTAATTAACTTTAAACTTCAGTTTCAGTAACTGAACATTTAATAAACTTTCAATCCTTGGGGAAAAAAAAGCCTGAAAAACCTGAATTAAAAAAAAAAACTTCAGTCATTATTACTGTGTTATTAATAACTGACATTCTCGTTCGTGGATTTATTTATCGATCGCTCCATTTTTATTGATCTGTAGTTTATTTTTCCAATAGTTAGTCTCGTTAACTTGAACTAAACCTTATAAAGTGTCTTTCCTTCGGTTCACCTTTAATGAACTGCGCGGCTCCCAGCAGCTCGGACTCCTCTCCGGTCACCGGAGACAGGACCGGGCCGCTCCGGACTCCGTCCGCCGTCATGGATCCGTCGGACTCCGGGCTCCTCGCCGCTTCCGCCCCACTTCCACAAAACTTTCCGACGCGCTAACAGCTCGATGAGCCGTTAGCAGGCTAGCCGCTCCGCTAGCGAGTCCGGGCGAGCGGAGTGCGTCAACTAGTTGTAAACTTTCTCCTCAGTTTCCCATCGTCCCTTGCGTCTGCTATTCGGTCGCGAGGGAATGTTTTCGACCGTTTCCGCTGTTTGGTTTTCTGTTTGTCGACCGTGAACGTTTCCGAGTTAGCATGTTAGCACCGCCAATGCTACACGACGCTCGGAGAATCTGAAACTCTGATTGAGCAAATCCCTCCTTAAGACTCGTAACCATAGCAACCGCAGCCAATCAGGAAATAGAGCAGACTGTGCTGCCTTCATGTTCCGCTTGGAAATAACAATTTGTTGTTGTTGT
Organism: Antennarius maculatus; assembly: GCA_013358685.1. Classification (NCBI taxonomy): domain Eukaryota; kingdom Metazoa; phylum Chordata; class Actinopteri; order Lophiiformes; family Antennariidae; genus Antennarius; species Antennarius maculatus. The sequence goes on along the minus strand of CM023610.1, from coordinate 24,198,711 downwards.
TGTTATTATTATTATTATTATTATTATTATTGGCATTATTGTTACTATTATTATTATTGCTACTGTAGTGCTATTATTACTATTACAATTATTGTTATTATTGTTGTTATCACTATTGTTACTATAATTATTACTATTATTATTGCTATTATAGACATTATTGTTACTATTATTATTATTATTGCCATTATTATTATTATTATTATTATTATTATTATTATTATTGCTACTGTAGTGCTATTATTACTATTACAATTATCATTATTGTATAAAACCGATCAATAATTATTACTATTACTATTATTGTTATTATTGTTATCACTATTGTTACTATAATTATTACTATTATTATTATTATTGCTATCATTTTTATGATTATTATTTCTACTGTATTGCTATTTCTACTATTACTATTATTGTTATTATTGTTATCGGTATTGTTACTATAATTATTGCCATTATTAATTATTCATAATAATAAGTGACCATTATTAATTTGACATCTGCAGTAGATTTGTTTCTATCCCATATTATGGTGTTTTTGATTTCAAAGTAAGAGAAATAAAAGTACTACCTGTGAATCTTGTATGTTTTGATCGCACCGATCAATCATCAGATTGTAGTTCTTCTGTTACACCTGGTTGATGTGGTTGGAACAACGTCACTAGCATGTTTCCTCTGGTTTGGAGGAGTTTTAGTTTTATTTTGCTCACACACAGGTTGATTCAGCTTCTCTCTACATCTGAGTCAGAATCATTACCTGCAGGCTGGAAAATGAACTTAATATTCTTCTATTTCTATCATTTGCTGATTAAACACAGCTTCCTCTGGACTCCAGCTTCGTGAGCCGACTTCATCAGCCTGTTGGAACCCGTCCCCGTCACCTGACCCCGATGACGTCACAATCTCACCTGCGATCAGAGAAATCCACACCCGGTTGGGAGCTGGTCCCGGTCCAAATCCCTGTCCCTGCCCGGATCCCGGTGGGAGGACCAGGATCCCCTCCTGGTGCGTCCTCCAGGCCCCGCCGTCCGCCATGCTGCAGGACGGCGAGCAGACTGGGAGGACGCGGCCGGGCTCAGCTGAGGGGGGTGTCGGGTGACCCGGATCGGGTTACTCCTGATTCCAGAGAGGAGGCAGGTGTGAGTTTCCAGCCGCCTCAGGTTTCAACACATTCAGGTCGGAGCTGCACTTCCTGCTGTACAAACTGTACATCAGTTAAAGAGGTTAGAGGGACGCGACGCCCTGATGACGTCATGGAACCGGGGGGGGGGGGTGGCACAGGAAGTCCTGATCCACCTGGGAAAGTCCAGGAGGGACACACCTGAACCCTCAGAGACGGGAGAACATTGGGGTGCTGAACTGGTGCATCATGGGAGATGGGAGCTGGAAGAAAGAACAGAACGACGCCCACAACAAAAAAGAACTGTTTGATTCTTTATTGAAGAAAGAAACACCCTGAGAGACAGAAGCTGAAGGGGGGGGGTGTGGGGGGGCGACTACAGGCTGGGGTTCGTCAGGCCTGATCCTTCACATTCGATGATGTAGGTGACGCTGCCGCTCAGCTGCTCCTCAGATTTTGTGATTGTGAACTTTGCCTGGAAAAAAAAAAAAAAAAAAATGAACATAAAATTTTTTTTTTAATTTTGAGGTGAAATTAATTTTAAAGGTCGAATAATTATTTTCCGCACCATAAGGCGCACCTAAAAGCCTTTAATTTTCTCAAAAACCGACAGTGCGCCTTAAAATTCAGTGCGCCTCGTCTTTTCATGGGAGAGTGTTTGTTATCATAACACACACACACACACACACACACACACACCTGAGTCAGCTGCTCTGCGATGTGAATGGCCGTCTGCGTGTGCAGCGTCACGGCGCCGGTTCGAATCCGAGACCTCCCCTTCGCCATCGCCATGAAGATGATGAGCTGGGGAGGAAGAGGAGGCAGCGCGGATCAAAAAAGAGTCAAAGAGTTCAGCTGCTGTTACCATGGAAACACGGGAGATCAACCAGCCAGGAGGTTTCCGTGACGGCTGCGGTTATTACTCTGTAATTAACATGTATTAAGGTAGAACGAGAACGTCCTGCTAACGTACTGTAACCATGCATCCAGAGGTCAGAGGTCAGTGTCAGGTTGTCTCACCTGGTCCTGCAGGAAGTCGTCCACACAGCCGTTGTGTCTGATGTTTCTGAGCAACATCTCAGCAGCTTCTATACCGATTTTATCTGCATACACACCTGAAACACAGGTGAACACACACGGGTGAACACACGCGGGCGAACACACGCGGGCGAACACACGCGGGCGAACACACACGGGCGAACACACACGTGGTTCTTTACATGAGTCACCGGAAGAGAAGAGGAGGAGAGGGAGTGACAGGAAGCGAGAAACAGGAAGGGGCGGGGCAACACATGCAGAATGACAGACAGGTGTGGGCGTGGCCTCACCTTTCTTTCCCAGAGCCGAACCTGCGAATACGCAACCTGTCGACGACTCAGCGATGATTCTGTAACACAGAGGGCAGACAGACCAATCAGAGAGCCGCACACGGAGGACACGCCTCCAGCAGTGATGTCGGTGGTGGGCGGGCCTTACATGATACCGTTGCCATTGCCGCACGCCTTGTCCTTCTCCTGCAGCGGCTGGATGTTGATGTACAGCTCTTTGATTTCCTTCCTGATGGCTCGAACCGCAGCCGCCGACATGTCTTTAGCCAACTGACACAAAAACAACCGATAGGATCAATAATCGATCGGATCAATATCGATCAATCTGAGCTGAAACAAAGACTGAGCTGAAGACAAAGACTGGATATTAAACGTTACGGAATGCGTCACTAATTTCACCACAGCTCTGAACACCAGAGAAGGATTCTCGGCTGTGACATCACTTCCTGTCTGTATCTCTGGGGGCGGAGCTTTACTTTGAAGGGCAGGACTCCGGCGACGAACGCCCGGCCGTAGATCTTGGTGATGTTTCCTCGCTCCGTCATGACGACGGGCTGCAGCTCCTTCACCGGGTTCACCGTCACCATCACCTCCCCCCCGCCCTTAGGGTAGTAACCCCTGGCAACAACACGGGCAGGGCAACATTTTCAACAACTAACGGCCAATCAGGTTAAAGCAGACAGACATGTGACCAGGGAGACGGACCTCATTCTGATGTCACAGTCAAAATGAACCCCGAACTTTTCCACGATTGGTTTGAACACCTGAAGAAGAGACAGAACACAAAGCTCCAGATGAGCGACATCTACAGGGGCATTAGGGCATTAGGGCATCGGGGTACTTGGGGACACGCAGACCTTGACTGTGTAGTCGATCTGAGGCGCCATCTCCGCGTTGGTGCCTCCCTTCAGACACAGCTGTGAGACGCCGTCAGAGAACAGAGCACAGGGCAGCGCTACCTGCATCAGCAGACACACACTCCTGACACACACACACAAACACACACACACACACACACACTTTAAATTAATAACACAGACAGGGAGGAGAAAACATGACTACAAACTGCAGAAAATGAGAATTAAATTAAAACATTTCCCAATTTCAAATAACTAAAAATCATTTTAATCCATTCCAGCTTGGGAAAAAAAGCCTCAAACCCCCTAAATTATGAGAAAAAAAAAGATTTTTATAAACCAATAGACTTTACCTTTATAATTAATTATATATAAGTTATGTAAACAATGATAAAGGATGAAAGGAAACAAAGAGAGTCAGGAGAACACACGAGCTACGTCTTTACTCCACCAACGAAAACGAGATGCGGTCTCGCTGATGTCGTATCCACAGATGTTTGCTGTGACTTGCTTGAATGATACCTACACTGCCCCCTAGAGCTCTCCCGGGGTACTGCGACCTTTTATCACCTTTCATAGATATGAACTACTGGAAAGGTGAAACGCCTGTGAAGGAGGCTTGAGGCGGCGGACGGGCTCACCCTGCTGTCTGGGTGTCCGCCGTGTGGTTCCCACCGTGGATCTTTCCTGGACTCAGACTGATGTCTGTGGAGCCGATGGTGGCTCCCTGCAGGCTGCCAGAACACAGATCTGAGACCAGCTGCAGGCCACTGAGGTGCTGCGGCCTGGAAACACACAATCACATCACCGTTAGGTGAGACTGAGTCCATGTTGTCTCTTTGGGTTCAGCTGCATGACACCACTTTTACATTTTTATATAAAGGGTCATTCAAAACTCCTTTCACAAATGATGTAAATCTAGAATCTTTCGGAGTTTCTATAAAAATTAAAAAAAAAAAAACAGACATTAGACAAACATGGTGATGTTTGATTTTGAATTTGATGGATCTTACAAGAGTAAAATCAGCACAATCAGATGCTCCCACAAGAAAAAAAGTTTACCTCCAGATCTATATTTACAGAAGTGATGCCTGCTGCTTGATGACTGACAGAAAAGTCTAAAACACACAGGTTCTGACTCAGATCTGTCTTGATCTTCTACAAAATGAGGAGGAGAGACGTCAGATCTGATTTAAAATCAGTGCAATCAAAACAGCCCCCAGAATACCAGAAACACTGGGATTAAACTCCCCCCCAGGGGTGGGGTAGGGGGCCTTTAATGTTTATTGTATTGTTCACTCAGTTTCAATGAATAGGCTAACATTAGCAGGCTAGCCGCTAACTCACCTGAGCCCCGGTGTGCTTCTGCCGGCTCGGATTTTGGTGATTTTTATGGGCGTCCCGGTGATGCAGCTGAGCGACGCGGAGAGTCTCAGGATCTGCCCGCCCTGCGGAGAACCGGCGCCGGTCAACAAAACCTCCGGTGGTGTCATGTCATCACCGGCTGCTAACCGCCGTTAGCGTCCCGCTAGCATGCTAGCAGCGCACAACAACAGCGCCTCTCCGTGATGAAAGTGTGATACTCACTCCCTCCATCACGCTGCCGTCTATCTCCACCGCCGCCGGATCCATCCTCACAAGGAATCTGAGACTTCTGCGTGAAATCGATGCCGCTGAGGCTGAGCTGAACCTCCGGCACTTTTCTTCTTCTGGGTGTTGAACTTCTCCGGGCGACAAGTTAGGAACGGAAACATTACAGCTACTTTCGTGAATTTTCAAAATAATGTTATTCCGGTGATGCTTTGTTGGACGACAACAATGCGTCTAACATCTAATCTGACTCCTACTTTTTTTAATCGTGGGGGAGAGAGCGTTTGTACACTTTGAAGAAATTTTAGCTTAATTTCAAATTTAATATTTTTATCACACTTCTATTTTGTAACACGTCGATTTGTGGAAAACCACATTTGAACGATAATGACTTTTATTTTGAAATCTACCTCTGATGTGTTCGTCGGCTTGATTACATCCGGTATTCTAATGTTGTCGCCCCCTGCAGGTCGTGTGATGAACAACAACACGCTGGAAGGATGCCACATGAGGATGCGGAGTCACTGTGAAGTCAGTTTCTCAAAATAGAACTATTACTGACCATATTCCAAAATTAAATAGAAACCAAAAGTTTTCTTTAACTATGACAGAGCATGACAACAGATACTTCGAAAACTAATAAAATACATAAAGAGCAAGACAAAAAAAAAGAAAATACACTTGAACAGCTCAAATCAGGATGTGGGTCGAATAAAAATTTTATTTCCTCAGACAGGTCGCTACAGAGCCTGGGACAAAATTATTAAATTAAAGAATAACAAATAGTGAAGAAAATACTGTATTTTCTCCTACAATTTTTCTACCATCAATTCTTTTTCTATCTATTGACTCTGGTGTTAATACTAGCGTGTTACTATTGTGAGAGAAGTGTGTTATTATTGTATTTACATTTTATCACTGTGTTATCACCGTTAACAATATAACAATAACAATGATAACAATTCAGTGTAATTCCTCTTTCTTCCGCTGTGTGGCAGCATTGCAAGGTTCCTCCACGTAGTCTGCGGCGGAACACGAATCTCAATGCTGATTGGCTACTCAGAGAGGCGTGCAGCTGTGACGTAACGAGCAGCGGCATCAGACAGGAAAAAGATGGCGGCGGTGACCAGAGGCTCCTTCACTGTGTTCAGACGGCTGGTGAGAAAAATAAAAGTTTATAATCCGTCGCAGTTTTAATGTTTGTTTATTTATTTTTTTTGCAAACGTGGATGTTACGTTGAACACGTCATGCTTCCGTCAGCACTTAGCTTAGCTTGTTAGCTGCTGTAAGTTTGATTCTAGTGTTATGCTAATGTAATGACATGGATTCAGAGCTGCTAGCCGGCTGCTAACTTGTCAGCTAGCAGGTTTAGCGCTAGCCGCTGTTAAACTAGCAGCTAAATGATGCGTTAGCATGCATTTCCGTTAGCTTCTGTTAGCCACCTGCTGGCTGGGTCACACAGAACTGATAACCGAGAGCTCAGCGCGGACTGACACGAACTCCATGACCTCGGGCTGTTTGTACGGACAGGGTCTATACGTACTTTCCCGACAGCCATTGCGGCAACATCATCAGGTGCTTGGAAGTGTGAGGAGCTCGACATGTGATCAACACGTCATCCGTGCTGCCGAGCGTGTGTTTTCATTCTGGTTGAACACATTCGAACCAATCAGGAGCAGATTTCCGTCCTGCAGGTTTGACATCAGGACGTGATGAAGTGTTTGTCCTCTGCTCTTCCTCTCAGCTGACTCAGCAGTACCGCCGCCGATGCTTCCGGCTGCAGAACACGAAGCCCGAACGAATCCAGCAGCCGCTGATGTTCGGATACGAGCGGCGCCTCCAGGCGTTGGGCGTCAGGACGCTGCACACCGCCGTGGGTAAGTCAGTCAGGTGTGCATCCTGGTTGGTGAGCGGTCGCCACGGCGTCCCTGGTTGGTGGAATTTGTTTTGCAGAGAAGTTTTCAAAGAATCCAGATCAACAGGTTTTTATCAGGAATGAGCGCCGAATAAAATCAGTTCGGCGTACAGGAAGTGCTCGCGGTGATGTCATTGGTGCATTTTTTTTTCTCCTGCAGGAAATCGAGGGCCGCTCGTCCAGTTCAAACTGTCCGACATCGGCGAAGGAATCATGGAGGTGACGGTGAAGGAGTGGTACGTGGCGACGGCGGCACTGCGTTTTCCCGAGACCGGTGTCGGAACGCACGTTCTTGATGAGTCCCACGTCTTGTTTTGTTTTTGTCTGGCAGGTACGTGAAGGAGGGCGACAGGGTGTCGCAGTTCGACAGCATCTGCGAGGTTCAGAGCGACAAGGCGTCGGTCACCATCACCAGCCGCTACGACGGCGTCATCAGGAAGCTCTACTACGACGTGGACGCCACGGCGCTGGTGGGCAAACCGCTGGTGGACATCGAGACGGAGTCCAGCTCAGGTGAGGCGGAGCCCGGCGTTTAGGCGTACCTGTTACCGTGGGCGTGGCCTGACTCGGGATTGTCGTCCTCCAGAGGTGATCCAGGAGGAGGACGTGGTGGAGACGCCTGCCATGGCTCGAGAGGAACACACCCACCAGGAGATTAAAGGTCACAAGACGCAAGCCACGCCTGCCGTCAGACGCCTGGCCATGGAGAACAACGTAAGCCCGCCCCCCACTCCTCCCCTTACACGTCGATGTCGGCGTTAACCTGTTCCCGGTTCTCCTGATCACAGATTAAGCTCAGCGAGGTGGTGGGGAGCGGCCGGGACGGACGCATCCTGAAGGAGGACATCCTCAACTACCTGGCCAAGCAGACGGGAGCCATCCTGCCTCCGACCCCGCCTCCGGCCCCCGCAGCCGCCGCCCCCGCCGCCCCCTGCAGCCCCGCCATCCCTCCGGCAGCCATGAAGGCTCCGCCCACAACGCCCAAACCCGTCTTCACCGGAAAGGACGTCACCGAGCCGCTCAAAGGTTTCTTCACGCGCCTCCTTTTCCACACGCGGTCGAGGGCGGGGCTTTAGCGGTAGCGCGCTAGCGTCAGTCTGACGGCGTTTTGGGGCGTGTCCCGTGTCGCCCCCCCACCCCACCCCCCCTTCCAGGCTTCCATAAAGCGATGGTGAAGACGATGACGGCGGCGCTGAAGATTCCGCACTTCGGTTACTGCGACGACGTGGACCTGACCCGCCTGGTGGCGCTGAGGGCGGAGCTGAAGGCCGTCTCCGAGGCCCGGGGGGTCAGACTGAGCTACATGCCGTTCTTCATCAAGGTGTGAGCCGGTCTTTCACGTCCGCCGCCGCCCCCCCCGATGGAGTAAATCGTTTAGCGTTTGACGCTGTGCTCTGATTGGTCCAGGCCGCCTCCCTCAGCCTCCTGCACTTCCCCATCCTGAACGCCTCGGTGGACGACGGCTGCCAGAACATCACGTACAAGGTGAGAGGACGCCGGCGTGTTCCGAGTCAGCAGATCCTCACGCCACGGATGGATTTAAGGTGGATCAATCCAACGAAAACGATACGATCAGCAGAAAAACGTCATAATAAACGCAAATCCCAGTTTGCATCAACTTTATTAACGGCGTCCTCGTGACGTCACGCCAGCGTTTGTGTTTCTTGTCGGTTCTGCTAGCTGGGGGAGTGTCAGATTAGCGGTAATCTGATTTAGGTAGTCATGTCATCCCGTCCCTCCGCTCCGCAGGCGTCTCACAACGTCGGCCTGGCGATGGACACCAGTCAGGGCCTGGTGGTTCCCAACGTGAAGAACGTGCAGCTGCTCAGCGTGTTGGAGGTGGCGCGCGAGCTGAACCGCCTGCAGGCGCTCGGCGCCGCGGGGCAGCTGGGAACCGCCGACCTGACCGGAGGAACCTTCACCCTGTCCAACATCGGATCGGTGAGTCGCGCCCCGGCGGCGAGGCAGCTGCCAGGGTTAGCTTGGGTCACTGGAAAACTGATGTATCGCCATGGTAACACCTAACCTGTTTGGTCTGCAGATCGGAGGGACGTACGCCAAGCCGGTCATTCTTCCTCCCGAAGTCGCCATCGGAGCTCTGGGAAAAATCCAGGTGGGTTTCAAACGTTTTCTTCTCCGATTGGTCGGCGACACGCGAGGCGAAAGCTGCGATTGTGAATGAAGCGGGCGCGTGTGTGTGTGTGTGTGTTTCGTCAGGTTCTCCCCCGGTTCGACGCCGCCGGTCAGGTGGTTCGCGCTCACATCATGAACGTCAGCTGGTCGGCCGACCACCGCGTCATCGACGGCGCCACCATGTGTCGCTTCTCCAACCTGTGGAAGGAATATCTGGAGAACCCGGCCGTCATGGTGCTGGACCTCAAATAAACAGTGAGGGAGAAAGATTTCCCATCAGCCTCTGGGAGGACAGTGGCGCTACGCTAACGGACGGGCGCTCCTCTCTTCCTCCTCCTCCTCCGCCTTCGGCTGATGCTGTTTTTTTTCTCTCCGCCTTGGAACAAGACACCGATGGGAGGGGCAAGGAGTCGTCCTGTCAATCATGTTTCCATGACGACCAGTAGCACACAGGAGGGGAGAGGGTTCAGGCCGGCCTTTGGTTTCCGTCTTCTTTGGGTGAACTGGTTTCTCTTCTAGAACGTTTCTTCTCACTGGTTGGCGCTAATCCACTCCAATAATCTAAAAGCTGATGTGTGTCTGTTCCTGGGGGGTGTACTGGGGGTGGGGGGGGGGTACTGGTGTGTAGTCAGAGAGTTAGATGAAATCATGTTAGTGCTAAAACTAAAAGTCAAACATATCAGTGAGTTGATGGAGGAAACGGCGCCTCCAGCATTGAAGACATATTCTTGGGCTAGCGGCTAACTGCTGCTAGCTGCTTTTTTTGTTTGTTTGTTTTTCAAAGAAGTGGGGGCAGTCAGGTGATCAGTGGGGGCGAGGTGGGGGTGTCTTCCAAGTTTTTCTGCTCTGAGATGTTTGAGAAGTTCAAACAGCTGTTGGACCTGATATACCTGACCCAGGTAAGAGTCTCCGCCTCTGACTCCTCCCCCTTTAACTCCCCCCCCCCCCATGTGTGGTGTGCTGGGAACATTCTGGATAAATACTGCCAGGAGATGGGACAGAGGTCACGTTTTCATGTGGACTAGTGCCCCACCCCCTGGATCAGAAGGGATTCAGATCAGGATCTGGATTCAGATCTGGATCAGGATTCAGATCTGGATCAGGATCCGGGTCAGGATCAGGTCTTCATAACGTCGATCAGCTGATCCGGTTTCTGCCCCCCCCCCCCCGCTTCTCCTCTTCCTCCTGGAGCGACGGCTGCCGGGTGAAGAACACGGTGTCGGCTGGATGTTACATGAGTGTTTGTTTGTCTCACGTTTGTTTGTTTGTTTATTTGAACACTATTTCCTGCTTTGTTTGTGTTTTTAGCGACAGATTAAATGTGAAGGTGGGAACAAACGATCCGGTTTTGAACGTGAACTCCTTGAATCCTGGTGAATAAAGTTGTGGTACACAACCTCCAGACGACTTCCTGTTTTCACTTGAAAAGACTTGACACGAAACAAGGACAAAAAATTACCCAGAACCCCTAAAAACATTAGAAATAAAACCCATCTGATTGGTCGTTTGAGGACGTTCAAGAGGAGACGGACTTTTGGATATTTTCCCTCAACATTCTGAAAATTTTCCATCTTATTTATAACGATCTGCTCCTGATCAGACTCAACATAACTCACATGCCTGATGTTCTTTAAATAGTCATGTGACTGAGCATTGTGAGGGCCGGGTCACGTGACCCCGGGGGCTAAAATTAGCCCTCGGATCTGAGGTCAGATTTCAGCAGCATGGAGGACCGCTGCCGCGTCGCATCAAGGTGAGAAACGATTTACTGCAGTACGTCTGAGTACTACTGTAGTACTACTAACAGGAAGTGCAGGTGGAGGACAGCAGGATCGACCAATCGGAGAGCTGTACTAGAAGTTATTTTATGAAATTTGAATTTCAAAGATTGTTCTTATTTTTGTGATGAATGCGACAGGATGGTCGGACGGAAGGCGTGGCTCCAAGTTCGAGGTCAGAGGTCATCCTACCCATCCGCCCGTGCGCTGTGACATCACACAGCTGACAGGAAGTGGTCATCATGGTGGGTGTGGTGGCATGCAGCTCGGTGAGCGCCATCAAAGCCCTGTGGGAGACCAGGATTCAGACGGTCCAACGGGAGGAAGAGGAGAAGAAGAAGAGGACAACGAAGGGCGGAGCCACAGGCAGGTCAGACTCCACCCACCTGGCTGATAGCTGATGCTGTTGGTTGCAGCGTGTGTTGTGTGTGACATCAGCGCGATGATGTCACCGAGGCGTTGACTTTGAAATGTTGAGTGATTAATTTTGAAAATGGATTTCAGAGCAGCGCTGAAGTCAGGATAGCTATGCTAGCTTAGATTAGTTTAGCATGAAGACTTGAAACCAGCTCTGTCTAAGATAAACCTTCCCTGTTCTGTACTGAAATTTATTTATTAATGTATTTTAATAGTATTTGGTTAAAATGAATCTATTTGGAGCACAGAAACAAATGATATTTTTTAATATGGTGCTGAAAAAAGGCCTTTGTTTCGTCTTCAGCTGCTTCTTCTGAATTCCGGGTCACGGGGGTTGCTACGGGCTAAGAAAATGATTTTATATGTTCTAATTCTTATTTATTATACGGTAACATGATGTTATGTGCTTTTAATGATTTACTAGCGATTTGTGATGGACAAACATAAAGTGAAGTAAAATGGCGTAAACTTGGAATTTTATTTTTACGTGTATTTCGATATAATCGAGGACAATGTAACTCCAAACGACTCAACTCGAGGTATACCTGGATTTCTCAGTTTCCTGCCCATCCCAATGCATTCCTTATCTTTTATTAGCTACGTGCTAACAGTAGATGCAGTGCCTTGAATTGACACAAACTTAATGCTAAGCTAAGCTAAGCATATCCTGTGTCTGGATTGGTCCAGAAAAATTGAGCAAATTTATTTGTTCAAGTAGAGATCTTTGACAATCCTTCTCGGGGGTGGGGGGGGGTGGGGGAATCTCTTGGGGTCCTGGCCTGTTTCCAAGGTAACACTCCATTTTCCTGCTTCAGACTGAGTGTTGGCCTTTGGGAAGACCGGGCTGTTCTGGCTCGCCTGAAACAAAAGCTGCAGACCGAAGACGGACGCCTCATCCTGCGAATAGAACAGGAGGAGTGGAAGGTAACGTCGTCCGCCGTGGAGGTGGACTCGCCTGACCCGGACACCGGGTTCACTGATCTGTTCATCTTTAACTCCACCAGTCGCTGCCAGGCGGTCTGGTTCAGTTCAGTCAGGTCCAGGAGTGGCAGATCCACCGCACCGGGCTCCAGAAGATCCCTCATTTCATCTCCAACTTCCAGAACCTTTTGGTCCTCGATCTGTCCCGCAACAGCGTCACAGAGATCCCCAAGCAGATCGGTGAGAACCTTGACTCAGTTTCAGGTTCACGTTTCATGTCCTGCACCACGTTGAGTTCTAATGTCCTGGTTCTGGTTCTCAGGGAAGCTGACCAGGCTCAGAGAGCTCCTGCTGAGCTACAATAGAGTCCAGTTTGTTCCTGAAGAACTGAGCGGCTGTGAGAACCTGGAAAGACTGGAACTGGCCATGAACCGGGACCTGAACCAGCTACCAGACCAGGTACAAACCACAACCTCAGGTAGAACCCCCACTGGATCTAAAGACGCAAACCAACTGATGCTTGAACCAGACCAGGATGGACCCCTGAATGCCGGACATACCCTAAGACCGTATTCAGAACCTGAACCCAGTTCTGATCCGTGGTCCTGTCTTGTCTGCATCAGCTGAGGAACCTGAAGAAGCTGCAGCACCTGGATCTGTCCATGAACGCCTTCACCTTCATGCCGGACTGCGTGGTCGGACTGCCGGTGCTGGAGTGGCTCGACATGGGAGGGAACTGCCTCCGGTGCTTACCCCAGGACATACACAGGTACGGAAAAAATCTGTGGACACCGCCCCTTTCCTCCCATCAGCCAATGAAAACAGTGGAAATGACGTGTTTCTTCAGGATGGAGAAGCTGCACACGCTGTGGCTGCAGAGGAACGAGCTGGAGGAACTTCCGGAGAACATCAGCAGGATGGCCAGTCTGGACACGCTGGTGCTCAGCGGCAACAGACTGACAGACATCCCCCCCCTCATGGAGGACATGTCTAACCTCAGGTGAGTCCACCAGGTCAGGGGTCAATCAGGTCAGAGGGTCCATGAGGTCTGTCAATGTTTCATGTATTTCTTCTGCAGTTGTTTCTGGGACCAATCAGATCTTTGTGTTTCTGTTGGAGCAGGTTTGTGAATTTCCGGGACAACCCCCTGACTCTGGACGTGACGCTGCTGTTCAAGGAGCCAAAGACTGAGGATGAAGAGGATGAAGATGACGATGAGGATGAGAGAGAAATGTTTGGTCGAGAGTTCATGCAACTTTACATCCAGGAGGCCAGAAAGAGGGCGTACGCTGTGCTCAACATGCACTGCGTCAACCGTTAGCATCAGCTGTTAGCATCAACTGCTACATCCACCATTAGTATCAACCGTTAGCATCATTGGCGGAAGTCAAAATATAAAATAAGATTTATTAAAACAATATTGGGATTGTTTTCTGGCTGAATAGCGACTTGTTGTTCAGTACTTCTTGTTAGCCACAGCTGTAAAAATCAGAGAAGACGACGAAGCCTCAACACTTTCATACATCCACAGCTTTATTTTCTGATATGGAAGGTGACAGCGAACAGAAGACAAACACCAACAGTTCGAATGTTTGTGTTGTTTCGTTTTATCGTGTGGTTTGAAATAAAATCAACAGAAAATACTTCAGTATAAACTTTTACAAAACTTTCTTTGAAGGAAAAACGTTTTAACGTCTCATGTGGACAAGGGCGAAGGGACGGCGCTCAGTAAGACGTTCTCCAGGGTCACATGACTGCCGACGTAACGACTCAGTTTACCGGCGAACCCCCTCGTCTTCAGGAAATGAAGTCTGCCGCCGTCGATCAGACGTTTACAGAGACGACCGACTCGCTGGCGTTCGTCTGGAGACAGAAACCTGAGGAGACATCAGATTCTTCTGCCCAGGTTCTTCACTGTCTGGTGCTTTTGGTTCTTGGACGTCAGGACTCAACATTTAACACAAAGGTTTATATCTTACCCGTTCACAACATCCGTCTCCTCTACTGGTTCGTGCTCCTCCTCGTCTTCCCTTTGATTGGTCGGATTCTGAGACAGGAGGTGCTGCTTTGTTCGGAGTCCACACGTGGCCCAGCTAGACATCCGACAGAAAGCTGAGAAATCTTCAGCGTTGAGTCCTCGCTGCAGGAAGAACTGCTGGCCGACATAATGGCGCCACTCACACCGATGGTGGCAGCACAACGCCACCGCCACGCCCAATACCGGACCAGGACCGGAGCCCGTATCACCAGCTGATTCTAGATCTGACGGTCCTGAGGGCTTGAGGCGTTTTGGAGGTGGTTCAGTCCCCTCTCTGAGTTGCGGTGTTTCCAACAAACAGCGCAGAGCCAGATCTGGGGTCAGAATCAGAGACGCCGAGTCTATAGTCTTCAACTTGCTGCTCAAGAAGCCGGTCATCCTTAGAACCTGGTCTAGAACCAGACTCACCTGTCGCTGCTCCACAAAGGTGTTTCCCAACTCCAACCAGGGGGAGTTTCTTCAGAGTGAGCAGAGGGACTTGACCTGGAAGAACCACAGATTCATGTCAGAAGACCTGAACCCCCTGGACTAGACTTCGACCTCTCTTGGATTCTTACTCAAGTCCAGGTGTTGAATGTCGACCTGCAGCCTCTCGAACTGAACGCCAGCGTCCTGATGTTTCCCGTCCACCTAGACCAAAACAGATCAGACAATCATTCAAAGGCTCCGCCCTCATGGACCATCTGATCTAAAGTCCAGATGGTCCTTGATCGGTTGGGAGTTCTTGGACAGTGTTGATCATGTGGACTTGAGGACTTGGTATCTCGGTGGTCTATGAGGTGTTCAGGTGTTTCCCTGCCTTGAAGCGGGTGGTGCAGCGCTCCACCAGCAGCAGCTGCAGGTCGTCGAGGGTCTTCAGGTGGTCGGGGGTCTTCAGGGCTTCATGGATCCAGTGGGACAGCTTCCCCCGACCTGCCCCGAACTCCAGGAAGCAGCGGCCTCTTGCCAGCAGGCCCAGTGCCTCCAGGTGACCTAAGATAGAAGACTAGACACACCTGACTAGTGAGAGAGGAAAAACACTGAAGAGCCCACCTACTCAGGGGCGTGGCTAGTGAAGGTGCATTCCCTCTGACTCCTTACCTGTACACCTGTTTCAGGTGTACAGGTAAGGTCAGGTGTTGTTGGATGTAGTCAGGTGTGGTCAGGTGCAGTCGGGTGTGGTCAGATCTAGTGATGTATGTTCAGTCAAATGTGATCTTTTTTTAACTACCTGCTGCTTCAGGTGTTTGTAGGCGGAGTCTCCATTCTTTGGGTTGTTGAGTTCCTCCTGAAGAACAGGGTGAGACAGAACCCTGTCCTCAACGTCACACTGCAGTCCTACAACAACAACAACAACATGGAATCAACAGGTCACTCACTCACACACACACACACACACACACACACACACACACACCCGGTGATAATCGATGAACTCACCTTCGGCTGCAGACTTCAGTTTGTCCAGGAGAGACTGCAGCTGAGACCTGCTGCGTTCAGACAGACTCACCTGGCACACAGACAGCCGTCTGTTAGCATGACTCAGCTCAAACTATTAGCATGACTCAGCTAAAAATTGTTAGTATGACCCAGTTTATCATTCAGACGTTACCTGCTGAAGAGTCTCATCTCCGTCTGCTGACCCCGAGTTGATGTTCTCCACGTAATACACCTGCAGGAGGTCAAACAGTTTGTCAGATTACATGCCGTCACCGCCAGCCACTGACCGATATGATTATGGTGGTTTTTCTCACAGGGTGGGGTTTCTGTCTGGAGTTACACTTCTTCAGGTGTTTGTGCAGCTTGTCTTCACTCACGGTGCTGAAACACAACAACATCATCAGCTCTCCATATCTCCCATTCACACAGCCGATCAATAACATCATTGATTACTGCTGACTCACTGTTTGGGGTCAAGAGGACATACGATCCTTCTTCTACTTCCCTCCTCCTGAAATTTAAGATTTAAATCGTGACACAAATTCACCAAATATGGTTGCTTCCTGTTTGGTCAGTGTGGGCGTGTCAGTCTGTTCAAGAATCTGAATTTCAACTCTATTGGCTACTGAAAAACTAACAACTTAGTTTCAAGACACGCGATTGGATGAACATAGATATCAAAGTACGAACTGGAACACAGGACGATGTCGTCACGGTGACGTCATGGGAAAATAAAGGGTGGATATTTTTAAACTTATTATTATTAGTAAGATAATTTTATGTCTCTGAATTGAAAACTAATAAAGTTTAAATCATGACGTCTGTCTGAGGATCGGACTGCAGTCAGCTGTTCACTTGTAATCGTGCTGTCTGTGTCCCTGAACTCACCACGTGTCCGTGAACTCACCATCATCGCGTGCTCTCCACAGAACACTTTCCCTTTACCAACGACCATTTTACAGAAACGTTTCTTTTTCTCTACGAAGAAGCCACATCTGCCGGGCAAGGGGGTCGCCATGTTGGAGGATAGGGAAGCTGGTGACGCAATGTGATGCATTCAGGCGTTTACCAAACTGTAGGAATGTAAATTAGTCTTGAAGCCACTCTCGGCTCATGCTTTTGGGTTCTCTTTTAATATTTATTCTCTCTTGTATGATGCACCTTTTTTTTTATTTTCACATTTCGAATGTACAGTATCCCCAGATCCAGTCTGGACTGAATTCATGTGGGAATAAAGTTGCTTTGTAGATGTTCAGTAGCCTATGTGAACACAGGATAAACAATGTGTGCAGCAGAGTGGCGCAGCGGAAGCGTGCTGGGCCCATAACCCAGAGGTCGATGGATCGAAACCATCCTCTGCTAGTTTATACAAATTTCTACCGGAATCAGTGAAAGTGCTGATTCTTCTGATCTTGAAAATATCTTCAATATTGATATATTTATTATCTTTAGATCAGATTACCTTTAGATTTCTAACAGTCTTTCACGCTAAACTGTAAATCATCAGGCATATGTTTTCAAATGTATTAGTTTATTTCGTGCTGCTTTACACGTTCTCGTAGAATTTCAAGTCATTCCACGGCTAAAAACATTTCAATAAAACTTAAACTTCCGCTTTATCCTAAATAACAACTTTCTGATCGTGAAACTACTGAGATCATAAATCCCCAACGATGTAGATTTCTCCTAAGCGACAGTGAACGCCCCTTTCCTTCCTATTGGCTATCCTCTTTCCTCGTTTTTGGCCCTCCTCTCTGATTGGCTGTATCATGTGTCACTTAATTCGTCCCGGCTCATTTGACCACATTGGGGCGTAACTTATAGCTGTATCGGGTGACGTCACTACTGGACCGTCCAAACCGTGATGATGGCGGCAGCAGCAGCAGCAGAGTTGGGCGGCGGTCCTGGTTCTTCACCGGCCAGTTCCTCCCGGCAGAAGGCGGCGGACTACTCCCTGCTAGTGGTGGTGGGGGCGCTGGGACCGGCGGGCCTTCTGGAGCGGGTCCTCAAGCAGATAGAGTCAGGTGAGTCCTGGAAGAAGTTCACTGGCACCACAAACTCAAGAACCGGACAGCAGCTCGGGTCCACAGGGCGGGAAGTTAGCGGGGCCCTTCAGACTAAAAGCCCCGAGGTGAGGAAGAGCTACCGTCGCTGGTTCCGCTCACCAGAGCTAAACTTTAAGCGATGTAATACCGTGTTTTTAAACTTTATACATGCATAAAGTGTTATATTTACATTGAATTTACATTCCCAAGCATTAAAAGACGATTTTTACGCGCTGACGAACGTCAACATCAAGCTAACTTAGCCCCTTAACTAGTTTCCTCTTTTTTTCCAACCACCTCTTCTGTTAGATCAACATTTATTTTAACGAATTTGTTCCGTTTCTATTCCGAACATCCGGATTAACCCACCGAGGTCGCTTGATGTTCCCGGTTTAAACCTTTTGTGGACTATTTGAAGGCATCTTTCTGGCAGCTGTTGTTGTTTTGTGGATAAATTTAGACGTGACGTCACAAGGCAGGACGTCCTGTAACGGTTCCGGTCGTTTAAACCCAGTTTAAAGATTCGTTTGGGTTTGTTCACATTTTACGACGTTGTTGTGTTTTTATTGACAGAGACGTTCCAGGCGTAATTTAAAAGGAAGTTGAAGTTGCAGGAGTTTTAGTTTGTTGGAATAAAACCGTCGCATTTCACAGTTTTAAAATAGAAACTCTCACAAATCGTCTTTGAAAAGTGTTTTAAGTATTCTTTCCATCTGGTGGGAAGTTTAATTTGAAATCCCGTTCCTACCGGAAGTTATTTTATTTTGGTGCGTTTCATTGTTTTTCAATTAGTAGTTCTTTTTTAGCGGAAGATGAAGTAGCAGAAGTTCTTGTTTGTCTGAATAAAATAGTCACATTTCAGGGTTTTAAGTAGAAACTCTCACGAATCGACACTATCAAAGACTTGTCGTTGTTTCAATCTGGTGGGAAGTTTATTTTGAAATTCACTTTCCACCGGAAGTTACTTTATTATGGTGAGTTTGATTGATATTCAATTAGTTCTTTTAAAATAGGAACAAACCGTTCAGTTTGACCTTTGTTCCAGCTACAGTAAGTCTGTTCAAGATGGATTTGCAACGTTATTCCAGTTTTTAAGCAGACTAAAGAACTTAAGGGAATTAATCTTATGTGACATAAACATGTGACGATTAAATAGAAATGTACGTTTGTGTGTTTGACCCGAGGATGTTCTATATAAATGAATAATGGACGATTTCTACGCCTCCCCACCGCTGAGAGGCTCGCAGGGTGGAGGGCGGTTTCTCCATCTGGTGTTTGGTGAGCTGGTGCGGCACTGAAGTCTGGTAATGACAAGGAGAATCAAGAGATTATGGTGGATATGAAAGTCTTTTTAAATCCCATAATAATCTTTCTCTTGTGTTTAAGAGTAAACTTGAAGCTACATGTTGACCTGGTTTGACGCCCGGTGGCGACTGGGCGTTAAACAACATTTAGACGTGGAATCAAGCGGCGGCGGTCGGGGGTGTACTTAGTGGCGTGTGGCGGACGCCGGCGGTCAGACTGCCCAGTCAGCACAGATTCACTAACAGGAAGTTCCAGCAGGGATCCGAAGTCACCCAGCGAACAAACAACAGCTGCAGCCGATGACGGCTTCCTGTCATAAATGAAGCTGATTGGTTTTAATCAGAGCTGATCGATCGAGACCCCCGGATCAATAATGAATGAACAGAACAGCGAGAGGACAGGACCTCAGGAGAACGGATCTGCTGCGACGGAACACAAAAGAATTTCTGCTTTCTGTCGGCTGAAACGCCACAGGAAGTGATGTTACTAAATACGAGCAGCTTCCTGTTTGCTGAGACGGGAAACGTCTCCCAGGTGGAGGCCGGTCGTGTCTTTTACAGACTTTGAACCGAACAGTGAACGCCACACAAGCCCGTGCTGCTGGGATGCGGGTCTGGAGCCCGTCGCCTGGCGCTGATGCATCATGGGACGCGATGATGAGATAGAGTGATCAGATTAAAGTGTGTAACGTGTGTGTGTGTGTGTGTGTGTGTGTGTGTGTGTGTGTGTGTGTGTGTGTGTGTGTGTGTGTGTGTGTGTGTGTGTGTGTGTGTGTGTGTGTTGCAGGCGTGCGATGCTGGTCTGTGGATCTGGAGGTTCCTGTTCTGGACCAACAGCTCAAACTGTTTGTGAGCCGACACTCAGCCTTCCTGTCAGAACGAGTCCCAGGTAGGTGTGTGTGTGTGTGTGTGTGTGTGTATGTGTTTGTGTGTGTGTGTGGCCACAGGATGACATCTTTGTGTCGGATGCGGCGTCACGTTACTTTAAGAGCGTCTGACTGTAGATTTAGAGACAAACGGTTGGTTGTCTGATAAGAATGTAGAACAGTCAGCTGACACTGTGCTGAGCAGCGCCCCCCCCCCCCACACACACACACACACACACACACGCTGGAGCATGTTGATGTCTGTGATGTCATCAGACAGGAGGACGATAACCTTGACAACAGATTTCCGTTCACTGTAGCTGTCACCGTGGTAACCACCTGACAGGAAGGAAGGGACTTCCAATGGGCAGGTCAAAGGTCATCTGTTCAGTGTGTTATGTTTGTTAGGGGTGTGGCTCCACCTGTGATGTCACAGATAACCGCTTCTGAAACCTGGTTCGTTTCTCAAACTGGTTTAAAGGACGTGTTTACATTGGCCCAACCCAAACAGTCGCCTGGAACGATGCCTTCCTGAAAACTTCCCTCCCTCTGGTGGAGGACCAACCAGTCATCGTTCCATCTAAAGATGAAAACTGCGTTCAGCAAACGGCGACTTCAGTTAATGAAATGCTAGCTAGAAACACTAACGCTGGCGCTTAGCCTGACGCTCGGTTTGTCATGTGTTTCGACACAGGGCAGCGGACGCTGCAGCACAGCGGAGACATCCTGGACACGCAGGTTCTGGTGAACCCGGCTCAGGACTTCGTCTGCTCCGAGGTGAGAATTAAAGAGTCGTCAAACTTTATCGATTCCCTTCCTTGACGACTCTGGGACTCTGCGTCCGAAAGAAAAATCACCTGTTGAATTGATTTGATCATATTCCTTCACGTGGCGCCTTTTGGAACCGACTGAATCGAGTTATCTCTAATAGACGTGTTTTCTGTCTGGACTCACAGGTCCGGCGACTCGTCTGTGACTCGTCCCGACACAAACTGTTGATTCTGGCCGGTCAATACGTTGAAGACACCGGCGACCTGGTGCTGCAAACCGGCGGTTTCTCTCTCAACCACTTTGTTCAAATCTTTGCAGAGGAAGAGGTAAGAAGACACGTCTATCCGGGAATTAGCAACAGGTTAGCGAGACTAGCTTGGTGTCTTCTCTTTCATATCAAACATTGCTGTTGATATTCAGAAGCGTCGGTGGCGTGTGTTTCTGCTCCGGTAGGTTGGCGAGTCA
The DNA here is from genome assembly GCA_013358685.1 of Antennarius maculatus. NCBI lineage: Eukaryota > Metazoa > Chordata > Actinopteri > Lophiiformes > Antennariidae > Antennarius > Antennarius maculatus. The sequence goes on along the minus strand of CM023610.1, from coordinate 24,177,740 downwards.
TTGAGCTCTGCAAACCCGGCGGTCCAGGCCAGCCTCACCCTCAGCTGTCCCAACTTTGGCCTCTGGAAGGCGTCTTTCTTGGAGAAACACAACCTGCTAGACTTCATAAATATCCAGATCAACCCTCCCCCTGTCCTTCCAGAAATGGAGGGTCTGCAGGAGTTTATAGAGTACCTCTCTGAGTCTCTGGAATCTGTGTCGCCGTTCGAGCTCCTGGAGCCCCCCAGCACCGTGGGCTTCTTGAAACTCTCGCGGCCTTGCTGCTACGTCTTTCCCGGCGGTCGAGGAGACTCTGCCTTCTTTGCGGTAAACGGTTTTAACGTCCTGGTGAACGGCGGCTCGGATCCCCGCTCTTGCTTTTGGAAACTGGTTCGACACCTGGACAGAATCGACTCGGTGCTCCTGACTCACCTCAGTGCCGACAACCTCCTCGGGTTCAACACTCTGCTGCAGAGGAAAGTAGCTGAGCAGGAAGGAGACTCCGCCGGAGCTCAGTCTGAAGAGGACTGGATGAAAAACCTCATCTCCCCTGAGATTGGGGTGGTCTTCCTCAATGCTCCTGACAGACTGAAGCTCATTGAGGAAGATCCCAGTGAGCTCCGGAGCTGTGACCAGGTGGGAGTCACTCTCAGGTATTTACAAAGACTGGGAATCAAACCTGAACCAATCAGCCGGTCTGACGGACCCAGCATAGAACCTCTTATCTTGTTCCAAAAGATGGGAGTTGGTCGTCTGGAGCTGTACACGCTAAACCCGGTTAATGGAAGCAATAATTTTGAAACTTTAATGCAGCTTTGGCCAAACAGTGGATCAGATGTAAAAGGCTCAGATCTTCCGCTCCCATGCCTTGCATCCGTTTGTGCCTTGTTAGTCTGGCACCCTTCAAATCCTCAGGAGAAGATCATTCGTGTCCTTTTCCCTGGTTGCACACCGCAAGCCAAAATTTTGGACGGACTTGAAAAACTGAAAAGTTGTGATTTCCTCAAACATCCTGTTGTTTGTTTGAAGGACATAGAAACATGTAAATCTGAGAAGCAACCCAAAAGAACAGAGAGCCGTGAAAGCCTCAAGGCCCCATCGAAGGACTTCAGACCCAGTAGTGCCTTGCAAAAAATTGGACGAGTAGATGCTCAAAAACAGGAAATGAAAGCAAAGCCAAAGGCAGCAGTTGACACCGCATCGAAAGAAAAGAAGGATGTGGCGGAAAAGTCTAAACTTAAAGATATAAGCAAATCAAAACCAGTTAAACCTGCCGAAAAACTTGTTCCAAAGAAAGATGCGTCCAAACAAGAGAAGAAAGATGTGAAAAAGGACGAGAGAGGCCCTGAAATCGTTGTCAAGAAAGAAGAGAGTTTAGAGAAAAAAAAGGAGGTACCAAAGAAGGAAACTGTAAGTTCAAAACCAAAAAAAGAAATAAAGACTGACCCCAAAAAGGATGGCAAGAAGGAAGTAAAAACAGAGGAGAATAAAGCAACAAAATCTGCTGATAAGGAAATGAAGAAGGCAACGAGTCCAGGATCAGCAAGTATAGAACAAAGAAAAGCTTCAGGCAAGGCTCCACTGAAAGATGGAACTCTTCCAAAGAGAGAGACGGCAAATAAAGGGACAAAAGCTAAGCTTGGTCCAAAGGATAAACTAAACCCAAAAGGGGCAGAGGTCTCCAAGGTTACAACGCCTGAAGACGTGACGACTGAATTAGAAAAGCTTCGACTGGATGGAAATGGGAACAGCAGTCAGAACTTAGTCGGGAACTCTGGTGAGGCAAAGGCCGTTGAAGAGAGTCCAGAGAAGTTTAGATCCCTGGAGTCGGTCCAGCCCGTGCAGGTGAAGAGAACATCCAACAACCGACCAGATGACGTGATCTCTTTCCATCGATCTGCTGAAGAAGACGACCAAGGTGTGGGACAGGTGAGCAGTTTGAGCCTTGAGGATTACAACAAGGTAGACTCTCATCGTTCCTCTGGGCTGAGTTCCCCCAAGGAAGGGTTGGACAATTCATCGTCCTCCCAGGACAAAGCGTCTAGTTTGTTGATGTTGGGCTCTTTCAAAGACTCCTCGTCCACCGGTACCTCCATGCCGGCTGAGGTTGGCTCTCCACACTCAACCGAAGTTGATGAATCCCTGTCTTGTTCTATCGAGCAAGTTCTTCCACCCAAAGGACCCAAAGTCTACTCCAATGGACTCGTTGGGGAGTCCAACCCCAACGCTGGGCTGGGCTCACCTCCGACGTCGAACCAAAACGGGCAATGTGGGCAGGGATCAGATTCGCACGTCCATGGGGTGTCAGAGCTCATCTCCAATGTTCCTCATGATGTGGACCTCTGTTTGGTGTCGCCTTGTGAGTTCCAGCACCAGCACATTAACCCTGTCCCCGCCAGCACCGGCTCGCCGGACATCGCTAACGACGACGACCGCTCACAGGATCCGAGCAGCAGCGACGGCCCTTCAGCCAACAGCCAAAGAACTCCGCCCACATCGGTCAGCGACTCGCTCCTGACGGCCACGGAGTCCGACGCGCCCACCAATACGGAGGAATGTCCGTCCATGACCGGAGACGTGGAGTCTGACGATGATTCCAGTGATCAGTTCCTACCCGCTCCCCCGCACGGTCACCCCATTCAGCAGTGCTCCCCCATCGGAGGGCAGCTGGCCTCCCACGACCCACCGCCAGCCCCAATTAGAGACTTACCTCCTCTACCCCCCCAGCCTGGAGCTTGCATGGCCGACTCCGAGGCCGATGGTTTGAGCAAGAACCTCAAGAGCTCAGCCGGCGCGACCAAGAAACCAACCGGTACCAAACAGAAGACCCCCTCTGGGGGTACCGCAACCTACAACGCAAAAGCCAAAGCCGGCAGCTCCATGGGGTCCCTGAAGTTAACCTCCAGTCTCGACGCAAAGACGGCGACTCGAAGTTCACTTGGAGGCTCCAGAATAGGAGCCACGAAACCTGTAACCTCAGGTAAGAAGAGCCTTTCTAGACACGAGAGAAACGGAACGGAGCGTCAATCAACATCCGTCTTAATTCACTTGGAAAGACTTTGCTTTTCCCACAACTGTTGTCATTCTCCTACAAAACTAACTAGGTTTTAAACTAACTAGGTTTTAAAATAACTGGTTTTTTAACTTACTAACTAATCCTAGGTTCTAAACAAACTAGGCTCTAAACTAAATAGCTTTGGAACTAACTAGGTTTTGAACTAACTGACTGGGTTTTGAACTAACTAGGTTTTGAATTACTATTAACATAAATACTATATTTATGTTGTTATTATTATTTATGTTATTATTTATTTATGTTTACAATGTATGTTTGCACTTTTACACCGATCCTGCTCTGTGTGCTTTCAGTTGCCCCTTGGGGACTAATAAAGTTTTTTTGAACTGAACTGAATTCTGATGTCCTCTCAGCTCCCAAAGCTCCGGGTTCTGATGGTTCTGTGGTCTACGTGGACCTGGCCTACCTCCCGTCTGGCCGGTCCTCCTCCACCGTGGACCCGGAGTTCTTCAGACGTCTCCGCTCCTCGTTTTACATCATCAGCGGGGACGACCCGAGGAAGGAGGGGGCCATGAGGAGCATCCTGGACGCTCTCCTGGAGGGGAAGACCAGCTGGCCTGAGCCTCAGGTGAGTACGGTCCCGACTGGCGGAGATCGTCCGTCGGTGCTGCTTCCGCTGATCCGTTTCCGGTTCTACCTGTCCTCAGGTGACCCTGATCCCGACGTACGATTCGCTAGCGATGCACGACTGGTACCAGGAGACCCACGAGCGGCAGAAGCAGCTGTCGGTCACGGTGTTGGGCAGCAACAGCACCGTCGCCATGCAGGAGGAGACCTTCCCCGCCTGCAAGGTGGAATTCTGATGCCGTTTTGTCGCCGACAAGTTTACACGCTGACCCAAATTTCGGAAGGTTGCGTCCGATTTCATTTCAACTGAAAGCCCGGCCCACTTCCGATACACCCGGCACAATCCACGATATTAGTCTGAAGGAATAAACAGAAAAATCTGGATGAAACCAGTTGAAGGAATGGTTTCCTCCACATTTCCTGCACCTTTGGGACGTCGCTGCGTACCTCCCACCTGCTGGATCGCGACATTCAACCGACCTGCTAGCAAACAGTTAGCAGACTAGCAGCAGACGGCATGTTAGCTTGATGCCTTTATGATGGAAATCAAAGATTTAATGCTTTCGGTTTGTTTTATTAATATTAAACGTGTTTGTTCCACAGCAACTGTTAGCATTTCATAAACACAAACACAATTCATGCTAAAAAATAGCATGCTAATGCTGAAAAGTGCCTTAAATCATGAAGATAAACAAGATATTTAATTTGCGTGAGACAATCTGTCCAGTCCTGAATCCTTTTCCAGACTTTGTGAAAATCGATTGCGGGTCGTTTTAGCGTCGATGAAGCGGTGCGTTTTAAACATCCGGTCGCGTTGAGGTGAACCCCGTCGGGTCACCTGATCCAGCAGGCGGGAACCACCGCAGTGAGGTGTGAACAGTCACACGTTTGGGGGACCAGAACTCCAGGTTCTGTCTCGGGGCGCCGATCCAATCGGGTCCCGCCTGTTTGAAGAGACTTCCGGAAACGTTCCGCTTTGTGCTGTGTTGATTATCCCCCCCCCCCCCCCCGAGTGAGTTGTTGAACTTTGTTCCGGTGTGGCGTCAAAAAAACCAAACCACACATAGAGCTGTTTGATTTTATTCTCCTCACTCGTCTAAGCACTACATTACCCATGAGCCACTGCTGCATCAGCAAGAGACCCATCGGCTGCTGAATTCACATATCTGGATTAATCCCACCAACGTAGCTCATCATCTGGCAACTGTATGGTGCTCTCTGATTGGACGGTGTGCAGCAGTGCTTTCTGGGACTTGTAGATCTTTCAGATAATTTAAAATATAATCCGTCCACCCCTATTAGTTCCGCGTGAGTTTGTTTTGTTTATTTCGAAGTGACGACTGAAGCCATGAAGATGAAACAAACATTTCAGTCTCGTCTAATTTATTTATTTATTGTTAGTCTGTCTTTTGTTTCTGCCAAACTTTTTTTTTTTTTTTTTAATTCATGTGTGGGTTTTGATGGGTTTGAACTTTGGTACGACTTCCTGTTCCGAGTTCCTCAGTTTCCTCCAAGTTTGATATAGAGTTTCCTCCAAATCAGGACTTTCTTTTCATATTTTTTTTTTTACTGATCCCTTCAGTTTCGAACTGTTAGAAGCCACACACACACACGCCCATTATGTGTGTATTGAAACACTAATGATTCTTTCAAAATAAAAGGATTTCCTCGCAGAGCGTTTGCAGTGTGTTTCATCGCGTGTTGGCGCCCCCTGCTGGACGCGACATGACATACTTGAGGGAAGTGATTGATTACGGTATTTATCTGAACCGATCGGCTCCGTTATTTATATGGGACGAAACACGTGACTTAACTGTTTTCAAACGTTTTACGCTGTTCGAGCCAGTGACGTCATCAGAGCTCAAACAAACTCTTAGTTGCATCATGTTTAATATAGTTTTATGAAACTGAAGAGAAGACTTTCATCTTTTAGGAGATTTAATGGAGTTTTTTAACAAACAAAAATTTGCCTGCTTCTCCTCCGTTATTCTCTATCTCTCTCTCTACCCCCCCCCTACCCCCCCTGTCTCTCTCCTCTGGTGGGCGGGTCTGTTTTCTGTCTCGGATGTGGACCAGATGGTTCTGGTCCAGCGGACTGATCTGCAGTGAGAGATGGAGTGAGTACACTTTTATTCATTCTCCTCTTTTAAACGGGATGTTTTTGTTTTGTTTTTGTTTATTTTCCTCGTGTGTTTAAATGTTTGTGTTTATGACGTAAAATGTGACTAAAAATGCGCGCGTGCGGTGTCGCGTGTCGCCATTGTGCGGCATCAGACCGCTGAGTCAGGAGCTTCATTCCCGGGACAGCGGAGGGAGGGAGGAACCGGCCAGAACTGCACCAAAGTCCGGCCCGAATCACAGAGAAACACCCGCACTGACAGAGAGAGGGTCCGGTGACGGTTCAGTTCTGGTCCGGGTCACCGCATTCCGTTAAAACACCCGGATCTGGGCGGAGGGTCTCTGTACTACTTTTTGTGGCGGAAGCAGAAAGAACAGCGCTGAACATTCATCAATAGGCAACACGGGCCTTTATAATTACATATCGATCTGGTTTTGTCATTGAAGACCTGATTTATGATCAATAGGTAAAGCGTGACACGTTAAGATAAAAGGACTTCCGTCGTTTATACTTTCAAAATAAAAGCACATGAACAGAAGGACCCCCCCCCCCCCCAGCAAAACGATCTCTCGTTCAAATCCAGTTTGACGTCAAATCACAAAACGTTTCCACAAAAAAAGAGTTTAGTAAATTTATTCAACTAAAAGAATAGATGAAATGTGTAAAAGTTTGTAAATGTCGATTATTTTTTTCATTTGATCACTGTTAGTTAATACTGAGATTAAATAGGATGACGTCCTGTTCTATCATCTCCAGTAATAATTATGATGATAACTGCATGTGTGATAATATTAATAATTTTTTTATGTCTTTCGTCACATGTCATGACCAACAAAGAAAGATTCAATAAGTGTAATCTAAATTAATGTAAACAGAATTTTGAAACATTTTATTTTTAAAGGACTTCGACCCACTTCCTGTGTGTTTCCTTTAAAGGGGGTGGGGGTGGGGGGCTCATGGCAAGGACACAGGTGGGTTCACTGCGTCTGAACTGATTTAAAGGCTTTTGTGGCGATTTATTTTGAAAAACCAAACGGGAAGGTGACGTTTACGAAAGTAAAAATTCCAAACAAATTTAACAGTTTAAAACTTTGATTTAAACTGATCTGGTTCTGCACCAGCAAATGACCTGCACCTGTACTGGTGAGTACTGGTCTGTACTGGGTCTTACTGACCTGTATTAGTGTATTCTGGACTGTACTGGTGTTTACTGGTGAATTCTGGACTGTACTGGTGTTTACTGGTGTATTCTAGTGTTTACTACTGTCTACTGGTGTATTCTGGACTGTACTGGTGGACCAATGAGGTTTCGGATGAGGCGGTGGGCGGGTACAATGGGTGAAGCACAGGATGTCTATGGGAGGAGGAGCGACCTCTCTGAGATGCCGTCCGGCGCTGCTCTGCAGTCTGAACTGGTTTCCAGTGGCTCCAGTTCACACTGTGTTGTGTGTTTTTTCTGAGCACAGATTGTCTGTTGTTGAGTTTGGTCTCCATGGAGACGAATCCTTTGAGTTCAGCTTCACTGAGACAAAACCTGAAATCTGTGCTGACCTCAGCGGGGTTCAGCTGGTCCCCAGTTAACCCTTTAGCAGCCAGCACACTGGGAACCAGTCAGCTCAATGTTGGTTTGTTTGTCTTAATTTCTCACAAAATAAAAGTCACTTTTAAATTAAATTCAAAATTTCTTTAATCAGTTGAACAATTTAAAACTATTTTATAGTCACATTTTTATCGTTTTTAACTGGTAACTCCCAAACGTTGTGATCTGGACCCACTGGTAGGACGTCATGAGCTGTGGGTTGTTGTTGTTGTTGTTGTTGGTGAGGGTTGTAAACAGAACACGGATGAGGTTGTTCATCCAAACAGAGGTGCTGGTGTAGAACTGGACTCCGTCAGTAGTCCGGTTCTTGTGGTTGTCCGTGTCACACAAAGCAGTCTCAGTCGCAGCAGGCTAACGGCTAGCGGCTAACGCATGTGACAGTCAGGCTGCAGATGAATGGCATCTCTGTGACTCAAACGTCCAGAGGAGTCAGAGTCCAGACTCAGCGGAGTCGTCGGGTCCGAGGACCAGTCCCTTCTGACTCTGGTGGTTCTGGATCTTCATCCCAATCCAGAACGTCTTTAAGGCTTCTAGATTTTATCTCCGTATGTGGATGTCATGTTGTGACACAATGACATCATCACACACCAGAGTCTGATCTGGACCCAGGTCGCATTCTGGATCTGGTGATCTGGACTCGGAACAGAACTTCCTAGAGTTGGTGATCTAGATCCTGCTGGTAGTCTCTAGAATCTCTGATTGGAGGAGGTCCACTGGGGGCGGTCCTTATCATGTAGCTAACTCGTGTCCTGTTAACATCTGCGCTACCTTTCTGTTGGTCCTCCAGGCCTTGTCGGCCCACTTCACTTCCTGTTTAACAAAACTAGATTATTGATTGGAACATTGTGGCTCCACCCCCTCCAACCTCAGACCCCAGGTGATTGGGCGGTCTGCTGCACCGATGCAGACTTGACCGTTCCGTCACTTCCTGTTTCTCACGGCATTGCCGCTAAAGGGCGTGGCGTTCCGGTGAAGGTCTAACGTGCATGTGCGTGTGTGTGTGTGTGTGTGTGTGTGTGTGTGTGTGTGTGTGTGTGTGTTCTCCAGGGTGACTGAAGCGCTGTGTCAGCAGGATCGGCTGCTGCTCCTCTCAGTAAGTCCAATTAACACGCCGTCTGTGAACGCACCGCCGTATTACAGCAGACACACACACACACACACACGTATGGACTGTGATTACACACGTGTGTGTGATGTATGACCACCACCGATGGATATGGACACGCCCGGGAGCTCGCTAATGCACGTATTGATACACACACACACACACACACACACACACACTCGTCTGCTTCCTGTGTAACTCTATCCCGCTTGACTCTCTCTGTCTCTGGTTGTTTCTCTTTCCCATGATGCCTCAGGAGAAGAGGAAATGGCAAGCTGAGATGGAGAACAAAAGGCGTCAGCTGGAGGACGACCGGCGAGCGCTGCAGCACCTGAAGGTGAGGGTTCAAATCCCACCTGAACCAACATGAAGTTGTTCCGTTGATGATCGGTTTCAACCTGCTGATCCCTGATTGGCCAAAACGGAAAACATTAATCCCTGCTTGAAGGCCAGCCAATCACAGACCAGGAATGTGATGATTGATAATAATCAGTTAATAACTGATGATATTAAAGTCATCTGACACACGACCCCTCATCAACAGGTCAAAGGTCAATAAAAACTATATAAAGCCTGCGAGGCCTTAGTGGGTGACCCCTGGGGGCCACGCTGCCCTTGGCGGTGGTGGCGACCCTGATCTTTATGAGGCGGCGAGCAGCTGCAGCGTAAAAATATCCGGAGCTGATCTCCGATCAGCCGCTTTTAACGCAGCAACGCCAGAAACGCCGCAACTTCTTTCGCTGCTTTAAAATAAAACGGTATTTTTAACGCCGACTCTCACATGTGGTCACATGACGCACACAGGTCATGTGACCAGAGTCTGGATGTAGAAATGTTGAGCGTTCTGAACTCGCTGGAGGAATTATGGGAAGGGTCCCAACTGGTGGCTCCGCCCACTGTTTTCTGTACTTCCTGTTTGGGCGCAGTCGAAGGCGCTGAGGGAACGCTGGCTGCTGGACGGAGCGCCCTCTGCTGGACCGGAGCAGGACGACGTGAAGAAGCAGCTGGAGCAGGACGAGGCCAAGACCCGGACCCTGGAGGAGACCATCAGCAGGTGTGATCTGGATCCAGCGGGACGCCGGGCGGGGGGCGGTTCTGCTGGCGTGAACGGCCCCCCGATGCTGATGGAACCGCCCACAATCATCATTCTGCTTCTGCGTGTTTCAGTTTGGAGGAGGAGCTACAGCGTCTGGAGGCGGGGTCAACGGGTCAGACTGTAACACACACAGCAGTGAGTACACACACACACACACACAGACAGACACTGGTATCACACACACATAGACACATTATGTTACACACAGGTTACAGTAGTCATATTACAGTAATCGGATTACAGTAGTCAGATTACAGTAGTCAGATTACAGTAATCAGATTATCGTAATCAGATTACAGTAATCAGATTACAGTAGTTCCTCTAAAAGGCATTCAGGATGGAGGCGGAGCTTCTTTCTTCAGAGCTTGTTTACATTCTGCTTTATGTAGGGGCGGGGCTTAAATCGGTATGTGCTAACAGCTAAAACTCGGTTCCAGTTTTGACTCATTTAACTGGATCTTTCTGTTTCCTGTGGGACTAACGGTGACTTCCTGTCTGTGTCCACAGGTGTCGTCAGCATCAGTTAAAGGTGAATTACTTCTTCTGTGTTTTTTTTATGTCACCGTTTTCTGTCGTCTCATTCTGTCTCTTATCAGCTCTAGAGGTCAAAGGTCACAGCAGCAACCGTCAGAAGGACATAGCTGCAGCTTCAGGTCATGTAGTTCAAGGTGAGACTGCTCAGATGTAATCAGATTACAGTGGCAGTTTTATAGTTACATGTTTTATACATGACAGCAGTCAGATCCCAATAAACAGATTACATTCATCAGACTAGTAATCTGATGCGCTAACGTCAGGTACGGCGCTAGCTAGCAGATGCTGTACTGTTACCTACAATGCTAGCTCACGCTACTTCTGTAGCACCAAAGTTCAGTACTGGATTACTCTACTGGATTATAATCATGTTACTGTAATCAGATTACAGTCAATCTCAGTGTATCAGAAAGGAATCAGATCCTGATGACCTCACTGTCAGAGCTTCAGCCTTTGTCTCTGTGCCCGCCTCCTTTCTTTCCCATGAGCCCTTGCAGAGGTCAAAGTTCACAAAGGTCCTCGAATGAACGAACCGAGAGACGCGATGGAGGAGATGAAGAGAGGTGAGTCACAAACGGGTGGAGCCGCTGACATCATCAGTCAGCCTAGAGCTGTGATTGGCTGTTTCAGTCCACAACAGCCGGATGCGCAGATTGGACTGAACTCACTTCCTGTTTTCTTTGCGTCACATTATTTCCTGTCGCCCCTTTTAATATTTGCCTTGAAGATGAGACGATCGCAATCGTCCATCTGTCTGTCTGTCCGTCCATCTGTCCGTCTGTCTCTCTGTCTCTGTCTGTCTGTCTGTCTCTCTGTCTCTGTCTGTCCGTCCATCTGTCCGTCTGTCTCTCTGTCTCTGTCTGTCTGTCTGTCTCTCTGTCTCTGTCTGTCCGTCCATCTGTCCGTCTGTCTCTCTGTCTCTGTCTGTCTGTCTGTCTCTCTGTCTCTCTGTCTCTGTCTGTCCGTCCATCTGTCCGTCTGTCTCTCTGTCTCTGTCTGTCTGTCTGTCTGTCTCTCTGTCTCTCTGTCTCTGTCTGTCCGTCCATCTGTCCGTCTGTCTCTCTGTCTGTCTGTCTGTCTGTCTGTCTGTCTGTTTAACATCAGATTTGAACTTGTTGTCTTTTGAACTAACAGAATTGTTCTGTGTTTGTTTGTGTGTATATTCTGCGTGTGTGTTGACCCTTTGTGACCCCCCCCTCTATGCCTCGCCCCCTCCTCTCCAGCCATGTACTCGGTGGAGATTAAAGTGGAGCGGGACAAAGTGACGGGGGAAACCAGGGTTCTGTCCACTAACACCACACTTCCTGTTGACCTCTCTCACCAAGGGGTCAAGGTTTACGAGGACGAACGGAAAGGTGACGTCAGCAAATTACTGATACAGCTATCCTGAGCCGAAACAACAGAACAGCAGGAAACGATACGCAGCGGCTAGTTTATGTTTAGCATCAGCTGGTTTATGTTCTTTACCAGCTGGTTTATGTTTCAAACCAGATAGTTTATGTTTCAAACCAGATAGTTTATGTTTCACACCAGCTAGTTTATGTTGCAAACCAGCTAGGTTGTTTCAAACCAGCTAGTTTATTTTCTAAACCAGCTAGTTTGTTTCAAACCAGCTAGTTTATGTTCTAAACCAGATAGTTTGTTTCAAACCAGGTAGTTGATGTTCTAAACCAGCTAGTTTGTTTCAAACCAGCTAGGTTGTTTCAAACCAGCTAGTTTATTTTCTAAACCAGCTAGTTTGTTTCAAACCAGCTAGTTTATGTTGCAAACCAGCTAGGTTGTTTCAAACCAGCTAGTTGATGTTCTAAACCAGCTAGTTTGTTTCAAACCAGCTAGTTTATTTTCTAAACCAGCTAGTTTGTTTCAAACCAGGTAGTTTGTTAAAACCAGCTAGTTTATGTTTCACACCAGCTAGTTTATGTTGCAAACCAGCTAGTTGATGTTCTAAACCAGCTAGCTTGTTTCAAACCAGCTAGTTGATGTTCTAAACCAGCTAGTTTGTTTCAAACCAGCTAGTTTATGTTTCAAACCAGCTAGGTTGTTTCAAACCAGCTAGTTGATGTTCTAAACCAGCTAGTTTGTTTCAAACCAGCTAGTTTATTTTCTAAACCAGCTAGTTTGTTTCAAACCAGGTAGTTTGTTCAAACCAGCTAGTTTATGTTTCACACCAGCTAGTTTATGTTGCAAACCAGCTAGTTGATGTTCTAAACCAGCTAGCTTGTTTCAAACCAGCTAGTTGATGTTCTAAACCAGCTAGTTTGTTTCAAACCAGCTAGTTTATGTTGCAAACCAGCTAGTTTATGATCTAAACCAGTTTATGTTCTAAACCAGTTGGTTTATGTTGTATGTTAGCTTTTGTTGTGCCCCCATCATCAGTCATCCATTGTTCGTCCAACCTGAATCAGCCCAGCAGAGGACCAACACTCACAACACTCTTCCTCTCTTACCTCTCCCTCCCGCTGCATGTTTCTAACAAGAACGCTTCGAATCACATGACAAAGTCAAAGTCAGCTGACAGTCAAACCAAAACACAACAAACAAACAAACAAATGTCATCAGAGTTCAGTTCAGACTTGAAGGAGAAGGAAGAAGCTCTCCTGCAGCTGAAGGTCTGGCTGGGAGTCCAGACGTTTGTCCAACCTCCACTGGTTTGTCGTGTCCAGACGTTTGGTGGAACGTGACATCACAGTCAGCTTCTGGTGGTCCTCCAGCTGGAGATCAGGTCCTGATTCTGTATCCATTTGTCTCCTAGTGGTCCATGAGATGAACGGTGAAGATGGCGGCCAACTGCTCAGCTCCTCCGAGGTGGAAGAACTCATTCACAAAGCCGACGAGGCCTCAGTGATGTCACAGACGGGCGCCACAGTCACCTCCCTTCCAACAGCGGAGGTCCAGGAAGAAGTGGGCGACCAGCAGCTTCCAGGACACCAACTGGAGATCACCGGGTTGGAGGCCAAACCGGGAGGTGACCCCGGCGTGGCCGAGGCCAGCGCGGAGAATCCCATCACCATGGTGTTCATGGGATACCAGAACGTGGAGGACGAGGACGAGACCAAGAAGGTGCTGGGGTTGCAGGGGACGGTGAAGGCGGAGCTAGTGCTCATCGACGACGCCGACGATAAAACGTCGCCGGTCGAAGGGAAGGAGGAGACGAGCGTTGAGAAAACCCCGCTGTCTCCGCCCGTCTCAACTGCTCCGCTGGTCTCCGCAAAACCTCCAGAGGCGGCGGCGGGGAGTAACGGGGAGACGGCAGCGGAGCCGGGGGAGCTGAAGGGCGGAGCCGTGGCGATAAAGAAAGAGAAGCAGCCATGTAAGTGCTGCAGTATAATGTGATCCTGCAGGGGGCGCTGCATTGAAATATCATATAATAAAACGAATATATAAAGGACAGAGACTTTCAGGACAAAGCTACAGGAACTAAACACCCACTGCCTTTGGCCCCGCCTCTAACAACAAGACATCATTTCCTGTTTCTTCCTTCTGTTTTCTAAAATCTTTCTTTACCTGTTTCTGTTTTCTGGAAACCTTTTTACTTTTGTACTCCTCATTTTTCTGTCGAGATGCCTCAATGCATCTGCTTAGCATTAGCATTAGCATTGGCCATGCAACTTTAACCTCCGCTCTCTCTTGACATGATATAAATTATTCGATCTAAAATCCTTTTAGAGTTGTATTTATTTCAATAAGTTTGACTCAGTGATTCTGTTTTCGGAAGTCTTTTTAAGCTTTTTTTTTTTTTGCGTTTCGTAAAGAGAAAATAAAAGTGGCCTGACTGGTTGAATCACTAGAAGAATAGAAGAACATCGGCCTGGATCTCTGCAAATCACACACTCCGCCGTCATCCATCACCTGTCACACACCCCAGCAACTTTCTCCAGTTGCATTCCTAGTCTTGATGAGATATGGAGTCCGCCCTGGAGATCTGGGTTTACCCCAGACTCCCCTTCTAGTCCAACTGAACCAGACGTTGACCCATGTCAACCGGCTCCTTTCACTCCGGCTGATCCCGGGTAGAGAAACGTAATCCAACCAATGGCATCCACTCTCATTATTTCATTGTCATGACGATAGGCGAGGGTTGGGATGTAGATCTAGAGGTCTGGACCACCAACCAGGTCGACCAGATCCGCACACGAGTCGTTTCACAGCTTCTTTGTGGTTGAAGAGAGTAGAAAAAAACCTTGGATCCACAAATCGTTTGGCCCCAAAATGCAATGAGATCTTTCCTAGACCCAGGTTCTGTTGAGATCCATCCTGTAGGTTTTTCTTAACGTTACTGACTAGACAACCAAATAGACTAGTGCTCAGTGGTGGACATACCTGGAGTCCAATCAAGACCAACCTAAAACAAAACCCATAACCAAACCAAATTGATGTGGTTCAGGGTTTGTTTCGCTGGTTATGTGGAGGATGTCATGTGACCCACGTTAAGTCGTCCTCGTCTGCCTTACACGGCTTCATGTCTTCCATTAACAGATCTGAAGTGATCTGCCGATGCACGGTTGCCACGTCGACGGCATCGCTAAGATGGCCAACAGGAAGGAGACGAGAGCCTCCGAAAGAGGAAACGGATCGGCTAGTCTCAGTTCGCGTCGCAGCATCACTGAGAGACACCTGGTCCAAACTCAGACGATCCAAACATTTCATTTTTTGCAGAACTGAAACAAGGAGCAGTGAAGACATAAAAAAACAAACTAAAACTTTATTGTTCACATGCAGATTTAAGTGTAAACTGTTTGAAGCGCTGCTGCTGAGCAGCAATGGATGACTTATCCTCAAACAACCCAGTAACGCTTCTCACCACCAATGTAGAAAGACGCTTCAAAAGCAATAAAAACACAAAAATAAAATGACTTCTCACGACATGTCCCTGAGATCAATCATCTTTTAACAGAGAAAACTTCACTGTGTGTCACGACACCACTAGCCGAGACCCTATTGGCCGTCGACACACTGCAGTTTTAACGTTTGATCTGAGAGACTTATGTAGGTCAAAAAGAAAACCTTTGGATCCCAAAGCAGAGGTCCAGGGTCCTGGTTGAGCTCAAAGATGGCGAAGAACGAAAGGTGGACTCAAGCTTTTGCCTGAGCTAAACAGCGCCCCCTTCAGTTCTTCCAGAGAAAGCTGCGATGGTGTTTTGACATGGAGCACAGAAAAAAAAACGCCAGCATGGAGGTGAGTAAATAATAACTGTCATTTTTGGCTGAAGTGCTGCTTGATAGTTTAGTAATCCAGAGCCTGCTCGTGCTATCGTTGGACGCGGTTGGATTTTACCATTGATCCAGATGTTTGATAAGAGATGAGATCAAATCTCATCATAGGCCAAAAAGACAGCAGGATGTTCAGGTCTTCCTCCAGCATTTACTTCATCACGAAACAGCTTCTCAAACTGTTCGAGTTAATCCAGGATTTAATCCGGTTTTAGTATCAAATAAAGACGATGTCATCTGCGTAGAATGTGAACGCATAGAACATGTGTGTCTGTTACAGTTTAATGTTCTGGACCAAATCAGACTCAACCTAATTGGGCTTATTGGTTTGTGCTGAAGCTAAATTACAGGTGGGGGAGGGGGTGGGGGTGGGGTTACATCATGATGGGTTCTTTAATTCTAAGCTGGGTGCTAAATCACGGCCTGGGACAGTCGCTGAATCTGCCTCCGTGGTTCACAAAGATCTCAGCGGGTCTCAGGAGCTTCACGCTGGTTTCAGTCTTTGCTGCAAACAGACTAAATGAATCCGTCAGTCACTTTCTGTTTGTGCGGAACCTTCGTCTTGGCGAGGAAGACGAGTTTGGCTCTGAGGTCCGGAGGAGGGGCACCATCCAAGACAAATGAAGCCGGAGAGGAAAAGTTCTGTTTTTGTTTAGTTTTGAACCTAAGAAGGCTTTCATGACTTTTTCATGTGCGTATTTCAAACATATGGAGTTTATCTCCATCCACATATCCAACAGCTTCCTCCTGTTACCATGGAAACTTACTAATCAGGGCTCACTGTGGCCTCCTGCAGGAGATGGCCACACATCACCTGTGTTTTAAACTTCTGTTTTTGTGCACCCACATCAACGTTCCCCCCCCCCCCATTCTGACATGATGTGATGTCATAACGCTGTGATGTAATTCATATCATTGCTTTTAGTTCCAAAATAAAGGAAATATGCGATTTGATTAAAATGTGTATGTGTGTGTGTGTGTGTGTGTGTGTGTGTGTGTGTGTGTGTGTGTGTTTGGGGTGGGTTTGGCCGGTCATTGTCTGTGTGTTTCCGTTGGTCAGCAGCATTCCTGACAAATTCTCCTGCTCAGCAACACACACACACACACACACACACACACACACACACACACAGTCTGGGTCAGTCCTCCATCAGCTGCTGAACCTTCAGGGTGAGTCTATTCCCTCTACATCTGTTTTGTTCTTACCTGTGTGACATCATCATGACATCATCATGACATCACCTACCTGTCGGTCTGATCAGCTGCTTAACAATTTTTATCGATCCCTTTGTTGGAATGTGAAGAAATGCACAAAGATTCCTAGCTCCGCCCACCTCTGACATTCAGACAATTTGATTGGACGCGGCCAAGCCTCCTGCAGGGACTGACACAAACAGCTCATCATGTTGTCTCATGATGTCATCAGGTTGTTTACATCGCTCTTGTTTGTGTGCACAAACACGCCTTCTCACCTGACGGGTTTCCTTTATTTTTTCACGTTGATTCTGACAGAATGAATTATGTAGTAAACAAACGTGAAACAAGTGAAAACATGTTTTGTATGTTTGATTCTTTGCATAATTTTTTATGTTTACAGTTCATTTAATTTACTTTCACTTCGTCTGAAGACTCTGATCTGCCAGCACATTTGACCTCTGACCTTCAACAATATCTGCTGAGTTTATTTAATTTGCTCTACTGTCCAGTTCAAACAGCCTTGCCCTCCATCTATCTCAAGATCAATCCTGATTGGTTCCCGCTGACCGACTTCATCATCGCCGTCATCATCATCATCATCAGACGGACCAGAACCAGTACGAACCAGTCAGACCGGGTGGAGACCAGGATGTTCAGGTACACTCCTCCGTGGCAAGTCCTCTGTCACAGTCTGGAGAACGACACCAAGGTGAGACCTGAAGGGGGTGGAGCCGGACTAAACCTGACCAATCAGAAAACACTTACGATAAAATACTTTCATAGATCAAAGCAGTAGCTTTGATCTACGGTCTTACACTGGCCTTCTCCTTTGTCTTTCTATCTGCAACGGTTGCAAAGATATTTGCTGGACGAACGGAAGGACGGACGGACGGATGAAGACACAAACGCTGACAATTCATCGGCGCTTTGAAGCGGGATATAAACACAACATCCATGAATGTTAACGCTAACTGATCTGGGACCAGCCACAACAGTTAACAGCACCTGATTGGTTGATCATGTGAAGCTCCTCCCACATCAATCAGCACTTCAGACCTGGTTCTGGATAGAACTTCTGACCTTCACAGAAGTTCTATCCAGGGGTGAGATGTGATACTGCCCCCTACAGTATAGGAGGCAGCATCACACACCCCCCCCCCAAGGTGCTGTGGCCCAAAACACGCTGACCCCCCCCCCATGTAAACGAAGAACATCCGGTTTATTTTTATTTTAATCATGTTGGTATTTCAGAGCAGTTAGCCAAAAACATCTTAAAGAAAGTTTTGTTAAAGTTCAAAGAGCTGCTTCATGCTTCAAGTTCAAAGGTGATATATATATATATACAAGTACCGTGTGTTGTGTGTGTGTGTGTGTGTGTGTGTGTGTGTGTGTGTTAGTGTGTTTGTGTGGTGGGCGGAGCGTCTGATTGATGATAGAAGCTGAACTTTGTCACGTCAGTTATTCAGTCTGAGGTTCAGCCGCTGCAGACAGAAACTGATCACAGGTAAGAGAAACCACTTTAATTAATTATATTCAAATTAAAAAAATTATAATCATAATAAATAATAATAATGATTTAAGCCTCATTTGTAAGAGGAAAAAAAAAGGATCAGATCTGAAGCAGCAAACATGCTCTTATTTAAAATATTGAATGTTTATTTTAGGTTCATCTAATGATGATAACTTTATAGATTTCATTTTAATTTGGTTGTTTTAAACTGTTTTGTGTCCAAACATGAATGAAAGTGAACGTTACAGTCTGGCTTCTGCTGTTAGCGCCACCTACAGGTGGAGCTCATCTCCTTACGGGGCATTCAGGTGGCGTCAGAGGAACTGCAACCGTTATTTCCCAATATTGAAAATCCATAGTTCATGCTGCGTTCATGACACATCTGGAATTTGGGAAATTGAAGTCGCTCTTGTAAACATGTGATCAAAAAAATTGGGATTCTGAAGTTTACCATCGTTTTAAACTTGTTCACGTCCAACGCATCAGTCATGAAGGACGACAGCGAACGTGTGACGCGTTTCGCTGACTCACATGTTGACATATTTCCTGATTTCAGTAAACGCGTCACAGTAAAAAACGCTTCCTCTCCTTTGGCTTCATATTCCTGTCCTGATGTGTCAACATGTCCAAACCCCGCGGTGACCTCTGACCTTCTGTCTGGCAGTTAGGGAGCTGAAGCGCCGTCGCTCCGATAAACAAAACGGAGTGAGTGTTATCAGCTGACAGCAGCAGGCGGGGCTTATCACCGACACACAGATGCTAGCATGCTAAAGTGATGCTAACTGCGTTTCCAGATGCTCCAGCATGTCTTTTGTTTTTATCTGAATGGATTGAAGGGGTTTAACGTGGCCTGTTTGTGTTTCAAGAGTTGGCCACGCCCTCAATGAACCATAGATCCTTTAAAAAAATAATTTTAAATTCATATTTTGAACCTTTTACTATAAATATTGACCTTGTTCCATTCAGTTAATACTGACAAAACAAGGAGCAAAATCATGTTGTTTGCATTACCATTCTAGCAGTTCCAGGCTACTAGCATGCTAATGGTGAGGGAGAAAAGCAAAACAACTTCTGAGTCTCATCAACTTCTTTTTTTTTCACCTTCTTTAAAAAAACAAACAAAGACAACCTCTTCTACTGTAGAAAATGATCCTTCCTGTCTAAATTCCTTTTTTGTTAGCATTCTCTGCCTACTATGTTTCATCTGTGTCTATGGGGTGAAGCTAAGCTAAGTTAGCTCTGTGGTATTTTCTGCTCTTTATGACTGTCGACATGTGAGAGACATAAAAACTAAAGATAGGTTTTCCCGACAGGATGGTTAAATGAATGCTATCTGACACGACCGATGACGCCTGATGCTAAGGGTGGATTCCTGGAATCAAAGTACCTTCTGATAACGACGGCTGTAAAATGCATTATTGCTGATCAATCGGCTATAATAAACTACAATAAACTTTATTGACATTCCTCAGATTTATCCCCTCCGGACTAGAAAATATAGCTGACAAATCAATTTTCTCAAGAACCTTTACTCAACTTGGATTATATATGCCTAAATTTAGTTTTATTTCCTTTGAGTAAATATTTTATCAGACTATTAATATGACTCATAGAAAAAAGATGAGCATCACTTGACTCTGTAAATAGCGATATCATAAATGATTAGTATTAGACACAGTGCTGATTGATATTTTAGGTCTAAATTTCTCACAGTTAGACTTACAGTAATTAAAATCCATCACGTGTTCAGAGCACCTTCACTATTTGACCAGAAAGACTCTGAATCCCACAATCCTTCGCAAGTCTTTCCAGAGAATTAAATGGTTTGTGTTTGTGTCATTTTGTCATCCGGTCATCTGACTTCTCCCAGAATAACCTGATGTAAGGGTTTCCATAGTAACAGTCTGCTCCAGAATTACCATAGTAACTGTTTTTTTTCTGTTGTCGCCAGGATAATCATTCACTCCTTTGTTCCCTGTGTCCCTCCTTCTGGTTTCCACGGTAACACTCCTGTCGTTTGTGGCTTCCATGGTAACAGTCCTGTCTTTGGTTTCGTTTCAGAGACTCTCAACAGGTGTCTGTCAGGATTCTGAAACTCCTCAGAGTTTCCGAGCGTACACCTCCATTCAAGCTCCTCCTTCATCAATAAACCCGCCCCCTACGGGTTCCACAGCACCTCTTGCTGCCATGGACAGGAACCCGAGGAAATGGGTGCTGAAACCCCTTTCCCCCCTGTTGCAACCATCGGATCTGCGCACCATCACCGGCCCCATCCTGAGTGACACCCCCAACCAAGACCATCCAGTCCTTAATTCAGACAGTATCTATGTTGCTCGTGATCAATCCTCTGTGGTTGTCACCTCACCACAGGGCGATTGGTCTGGGGGAATGATGGTTGCGACCCAGCAGTTTGCGTCGTCACAGGATGGGGGGAGCACCAGTGACGAATGGCTTCCCAGCAGCCCCAGTACTCCCAGCAGCGCCTCTGGTTCTCAATGTGGTTTCTACTCCTTTGTGGAGGACCCAACAAGCCCGGAGGCAGAGCTTAACGAAGCCTGGATGGTCTCACCCCAGCGGCAGGCTTACCTGGCGACCCTAAAGGAGGAGAACGGATTCAAACTACAAACATATGCCAGCAACAGAAAGCCACAAAGTCTCTTTTCAGACAACAGTGGAGACGCACAGTACAAAGTGGGTCTGAACAACGGTATAAAAGTGGTCCAGGTGGAAGAAGAGAGGCAACTCCGAGAGGACATCATTCGAGACCAAGCACCAAAGAAGAAGCTAGCATTCAAAGATCAGTTGACTGCAATGGAGAATCTGGATCTGACCAGATCTCCAAGCAATCTCGTGGAGGGTTTCAGTCTGAGCTACAGTCTTGGTAGTTCCACACCAGGACCTCCGTGGTCTACTGAACCTGGAACTGTTGACAAGGAGCAGATAAACTTCAACACTGCGCGAGAACAGTTTCTGAGGATGGAACAGGATCAGCTGAAAACGCTCAGCAGGTCTCTGAGATCTTCAAGAACATATCTGAACACATCTGCACCGACAGTTCCCGATGGATCCTCATCAAACCAGGTGGACACGTATTACAGCCCGGAGGTGAGCAGACATAAGGCACTGCTTAAACCAGCCGAAGGTGAGATGTATCCAGATACGAAGCCAATTGGGTACCAGACGCTGGAAGATGTGAGTCAGCAAAGCAATGTGTTCGACGATCTGGACTCCGGTTTGGAGGATTTGTCTGTTGACGTAGTTGGTGGCAACGTCAATGATGAAGTTGTGTTCAATGACGTCAGTCAAGGCAACAGGAATACCAAGTCAGTCAGCGAGTATGAGACCCCAATTGAAAGGGAAATCCGGTTAATTCAGGAACGGGAGGAAAACCTGCGACTGTCTCGAGGGCTGAAACACAACAACAGCAGGGCAGAGATGGTCGAGATCACAACCAAACGTTTACAGTCACTGCTAACGCCATTCAAAGCCAAAGAGAAGAACAGAATGAGCTTCATTCAGCGTGAGTTGAATGAAAAGGAGAATCAGAGCAAAGAAGTTCCTCAAGAGCAGGGAGGAATCACGTGGAAAACCGGTCTAGATTCTCCAATGAAGGACATAAAGAAAGAGTTGGACGAACAAGATGTGGACAAGAGACTAGAAGGAAGACGTCAGTTTGAGTCTGGAGATGATGAGGTCTTCCTGCCACCTTGCTGTCCTCATCGACATTCTGAAGAAACTGAATTGTATATCAGCCGATTGAATTCAGCCCCATCTTCCTTTCCTGTGAGAGAGTTTGAGGTCCAGGACACAACAGACTTTAAGGACCAAATCATGTCATCCACCAACTCCTCATCTCCACCCTCTCCACCATGTATGCCACTACATGAAGTGCCCCCAAAACCTCAGACCTGGAGGGAAAGCCTCCAGTCCACCGGCCTGCAGTCAACAGGACGAGGTGCTCCAGATTTCATCGAGAAGGAAATTAAGGAGTACCAGAGACGGGAGCAGGAGCTCCGAGACCTAAGGGCATCAAGGGTGGAAACAGATCAACAGGTCTTCTCTCCTGCTCCTCTGGTAGAACAGGCTAATAAAATGGCCATCAGCCAGTTCTACCCACCTGGAAACACAGGTATGTCCTTATCATGATGAGTTTATGGGATAGTTCTGGGTTGGCTGGTAGAGCTGCCGCCCACTGGGAAGTTCATACAACACTGTGTTTGTGTAGGTTCTCAGTTCTCCAGGTCATGGTTGTCCAAAGCTGTTTGAATCAATCCATTGGACTTTACAGTTTCTTGAAGACGTTCCACTTCTCATGCAAGAGGCTTCTTCAGTTCTAGTTCAAGTCGCTAGAACTGAAGAAGCCCCTTGCATGAGAGATGAAACTTATTCAAGAAACTTTCTTAAATTCTATTGGATTGATTTAACAGCTTTGAGCTCAACACTGTCTGCTTTAGAGGTTCATTAGTTTAGTTGGTTGGTTGTTTGATTGGTTGGTTGGTTAGGTTAGGGCTTGGTGGACGGGTGCATTCTGCTGAGTCACATTCTAGTTTTAATGCGTCAGCAGAACACTGCCCAGGGAAACCAGACTGTAAATCAAACCTTTATTCCGTGAAAGGACTAAAACTGTTGATGTTCTTGCTAATTGGTTGGCTCCATCTTCCAGTCAGATGTTGGATGCCGTCATCAGCCGTCGTCGCCCGGCGCTGTGGATGCTGCTGTTTGCTGAATGAGTAACTTTAACGAGGGAACGAAGTCCAGCAGCTTCAGGCGCCTCTTTGTGTCAATCAGTAATAGAAACACAAATCCGCCAAGGAACGCAACCAATCAGAAACCAGTCTTGCTCTACTGATGACATCACACTGGGATGTATGATGTCATTGTATTTCCTTCCTGTTGTGTTTCAGGGAAGATCAGTGTGTCCACTCCACCTCTTGGCCCCTTCAGTCGCCCGCCTTCCGTCTCCTTCATCACCGCTCAGCCCTGGAGCTCCTCCCCTCTGCCACCCTCTTCCTCCTCTCTTCCTGTATCCTCTCCATCTTCCTCCACTTCCTCCCCCATGGGGGTCTGGTCGCTCCCTCTTTCTGTCAGAGGTCTGACCGAGACACTGCTGCAGGACTTTGAGGAGAGACGGGCCCAGCTGAAGCTGGAGGAGAGCGCAGTGAGTCGTCCCAACTTCCTGCCTCTGGTTTCCTGCTCTGTCCTTTCAAAATAAACCATTTAAAAGCTTCTCTGTGTTTCTTGTCTTTCCAGTACGCTGGGATCCTGCCGGTGGACGACGTAAACAATGAGGTACTCCATTTATTTTAATCAGATGTTCATCAGACTAGCTAGAAGAGTAATCTGATATACAGACAGTAGTCAACAGATTGCTTTGCGGGTGGACTGATGGGAGCGACAGTTGAGAACTTGTTGCTTTTCGTCTATAAACTCGTTTCTTGTAAAGCCACCGTTCTAAATCTGTTGAACAGGATTAAACTGATCGGTCTTGACTTGTGTTGGAACAAAATGATGATGGATACAAGGGAGGCGGTTGAGGGCTTAAAGATGTCTAGCAAAGGATTCTGTGTAAATTACTGCATCTACAGTAGGATGTTTTCAGGTTCTCACCTCCTGGAATGTTAGCCAGGATTTCATGGTGCCTGAAAGCCCTCAGTCCACTGTGAGGCAGGACTAGTTAAAAAAACACTTGAAGAAGAAGAGATTAGTTTAAAACACCTGAAGAAGAAGAGACTAGTTTAAACACCTGAAGAAGAGACTAGTTTAAACACCTGAAGAAGACTGATTTAGGTCTGTGTATCGTCTTCTTGGCTCTGCCTCTTCATCGCTGTCTCTTTTGTTTCCAGGTGGTCGAGTCGACTCGTGTGATTCGACATAAGAACCAACGAGCTCTGCGCTGGGAGGCTGGAGTGTTTGCCAACCGGGGGGATCAATGAGACTGGATCCAGGACCAGGACCTGTGGGGAGGGGGTGGTGTGTTGGGGTCAATCCGGCACTTCCTGTTAGCTCAGTAGGAAAGTTTTTATTTGCTGACTGGACTTTTCTGATTTCCTCCCTCAGCTGAGATTGAAATGGTTTTATACTGAACACTCCCAGAAAAAAGCTGCTTCTGATTGGTTGTTGAAGGTGATGTCCACTCCCTTCATCCAATCAGCAGCAACCTGCTGAGTGAAGACAATGTGTCTGAAGTTGTGCATTAATAATTTAGAATTAAAGTGAGCAGCGGTTTGTTTGATCAGAACGGAGGAGGTTTTTGTTTGCGTAGAAAAAGTTGACTCAGCAGAACTGAGCGTTTCGATGGGTTTGATGGTTCTGGACTAACTGCTAACGCAACAAGAATAAAGTTCTTTTGCAGATTGTCAGCGCTCAGACCTGTTCTAATTAAAACAAAAAACTCAATAAATGTAATCAAATCTCAGGGGGTCGGCGGGAACGGCAGCGCCCCCAGGAGGTCCAAAATAAAAACACTGGCAACAAAATGACCGGGTTAAAGGAGATGTTTGTGTCCTTAAACAACCAAAGAAGAAGAAGGGGAGGAGTTTAAAACACCTGAAGAAGAAGGGGAGGTGTTTAAAACACCTGAAGAAGAAGGGGAGGAGTTTAAAACACCTGAAGAAGCCATGAGAGGTAACTGTAGATAATCTCCAGTATTAGTATTTTTCTGTTGCTCGGGGTGGAGAAGGGGAGTGGGGGTGTGTGTGTTGGGGGGGGGGGGGGGGGAGATCCTGATGAGCTAACTGTGATGCTAAACGTGCTAAACTCTAGCACCAGCAGCTGACTGTTAAATTGAAAATCTCTAATCAGTTGAGACCAATGAGAGAAGTGTAAAGTCCTGGTGACAGGAAGTGATGTCATCTTTCCATCCACCCATGGATGGATGGATGGATGATGGATGGATGGATAGTCGCCATGACTACAGATATTAACTGGTCGTCATGTGCAGTTATGTGTGCGGCCTGTGGGCGGCGCCGTGCTTCTGCCAGTCTGTGGGAATCTGCTGTCGTCCAATCAGATCGCAGCTCTGAATACCACTCCTTATAATATCCGACTCCTTCAAAATAAGACGTGTAGTCATGAAAGCGGTTATTGTAATGATAAATTGAACTCCATCACACACACACATACACACACACACACACACACACACACACATCCATATATTCTTAGCTGCTGTTGCCATGGCAACACGCCTGCTGCTGGATGGAGAGGTGTACGTGTGCTGGTGTCAAGCTTCCATTGTGTCTGAGGACCACTGGTTCAGACCCGGTTTGTAGGACCGGGTCTGAACCAGGATCTCTGGTGGGCGTTGAAGTTGTGGAGCAGAGACGCTTCACGTCCGTCCAGGAGGAACCGGGAGGAACCGAATCCTCCTCCGTTAAGGCGGCGCAGCCAGGATAAACATGTGAAATGAAAGGAGGCGTCGGATGTAATAAAATAAATGTTTCCGAAAGGAATTCAATATGAAAGCTTTAAAATATATGAGCCTCCTGTGTGTGTGTGTGTGTGTGTGTGTGCGCGCGCGTGTCTCTTTCTCTCTCTGCAGGCCTTATCTCATCAGCCATCAACACTGTTGCCATGGAAACTGCATAATGAGCCTGAAGGTGCAGGACACAGGCGTCGGCAGCCTGTGTGTGTGTGTGTGTGTGTGTGTGTGTGTGTATCCTCTGATCAGACAAACCTTAGGATTTCTCTACGTCTGTATTCAGAACCAGTCAGAGAGTCAGAACTGGGGCTCAGGTGAGTGACGGGTTGGGGTCTCACCTGAGATGAACACTAAATCTCTGTGCGGGTCACGTGACTTCACCAGGAGGTGTAGGTGTCCCAGAATGCATTGGGGTGACGGTGGTACTATGAACTCGACGATGCGGTCGGGTCCCTGGTGGACCCTCTGTCCTCACACGTCATGTGTTGTTTACCCATGATGCACTGCAGCTTCACAGGTTCTCTATTCTTCTACACACCCAGAAGGTCCCACACTGTCCAGGTTCACACAGCGAAAGAAAAAAAAGCAAAATGACAAAAAAGGGAACTAAAATAACTTCTGCCAACAGAGTGATCAAGAATAACTTTTAATTTTGAACTTTGATCACAGAGCATGCAGTGTCACTCCTTCAGCTTCCAACCAAATGTCTCTTATTTTTACACATTTTTATAGCAGCAGTTGTGTTTTCTTTTTTTGTGTGTAGTTTTTACTGTTTTTTTTTTTTTTTACCAGTCACAGAATGCACAGATTAGATTCTTCATATTTTTACATTCAGATGGAAATGTCGAGCGAGATCTCGGATCACCTGGATGACGTCTGTCTGATTTGAAATCAAACACATGCAACGACACACGGACACGTTAACAGCAGGACACGCCCACGATCGGCTCATCAATAACTCCTATTTACAGACGCGCTCCATGATTCGCTTTCAGATCCACAACAAGCTTTTCTATGATCCAGTTTCTGTGCAGTTTTGTCAGTTTGGACATGAAAGAAAATATTTAGAGGAGAAAAATGAATCTTTCATTGATTCCCTTCAGCAGGAAAATTCACTCATATTTATGTTAATCAAATATTCATGGAAACATATTCATTTTGAAAACTTACTTGGTAGTAATTGTCTCATAGATTAAATTCTTTCTGAGAAACGTTTTTTGAAAATTTGTCTTAATTTCCTCGAAATCTTTAATGATTCCACAGGAAAATTAAATTAAAGACGATTAACGTCAGCAGGGAATTTTTTTTTTCTGGGCTCCACAACAAAACCATGAGCGAATCCTTCAACAAAATATTTAAATCATATCAATCCATCCTTAATAAATACACACATTCAGATTCACACGCATACAAGGACACAGGCTCAACCAATCAGAAAGCAGCACACAAACAAACATGCTGAGAATCACTATAGCAACCAAACCACCACAACAAACGGCCACGACACACCCACCCTGGTAATATACAATCAGTGGAATGAAATTTTACTACATCCCTCCAGCCGTCACCTCTCCACAAAGAAAAGGTCATAGACTCCGCCCCTCAAAGGAGGCGGGGTCTGCTCCCGAACTTGCGATTGGTGGTTGATGCAAGGAGGAAACAGCAGGAGGATTCTCAGGTTTGTTGCATTTTTTTGTGCTTCCAGAAGTAATTTTCAAACTCGTCTCTGAGCTGTTTTCTCCCTTCGTCTAAACTTCACATTATTGACAGAGTGAGTTGCCATGGAAACCACCCAGCATCCGGTCGTGCCGCTCAACGCTGTGGACGATGATGAAAGATGAAGGTAATCCATCAGTAAGATCACCAGTTAAACCAGTATATCCAGTCTGAAGAAACCAGTCAAACCAGTATGTCTAGTCCAAAAGAAACCAGTCGAACCAGTATCTCCAGTCTGAACAAACCAGCCAAATCGGTATCTCCAGTCCAGAGAAACTAGTCAAACCTGTATCTTCAGTCTGAATAAAACAGTCAAACCAGTATCTTCAGTCTGAATAAAACAGTCAAACCAGTATCTTCAGTCTGAATAAAACAGTCAAACCAGTATCTTCAGTCTGAATAAAACAGTCAAACCAGTATCTTCAGTCTGAATAAAACAGTCAAACCAGTATCTTCAGTCTGAATAAAACAGTCAAACCAGTATCTTCAGTCTGAATAAAACAGTCAAACCAGTATCTTCAGTCTGAATAAAACAGTCAAACCAGTATCTTCAGTCTGAAGAAACCTGTCAAACCAGTATCTTCAGTCTGAAGAAACCAGTCAAACCAGTATCTTCAGTCTGAAGAAACCAGTCAAACCAGCACCTACAGCCTATAGAAACAATGCTAAAAGAAACTAAAACCCAATCCAGAGCCGGAACGGAACAAACAGTCCCGTCTGTTGATGGGATGTTAGAGAAATCTATTACAGTCGGACAAAACTGTCCAGAGTGTTGAGCAGCTGAGGACCTGACACCCCTGGTGGTCCAACAGAGTCATAGCAACGCGGTCTTCACTGCTGTCCTGGGACTGTGCTGTTAGTCACCAAAGTAAGGCTTTTATTCTGAAAGGTACCGGACTACTCCTTGAACCTTCGACCGTGCAAACTCTTATAGAAGTTCTCCTGTTCAGTCTGGTGACGACTCTCTCGATCCAACAGAACCAGCGCCGTCTTGCGCCTCATGGCCATTTCCCTGCGTTGAGCTTCCACCGACATCTCCACCTGTGGGTTGGGTGGAGGCGGGGCCGGATCGGGCTCCATGGCGGCGGCGCGCGGCGAGGCGGATCGGTGCGGACGGAAGCTGCTGCCTCGTGCGGCGGAGTCTCCGCGGTTCAGGCTGTTGAGGTCGTAGGTGTCTCGCGGGTCCCGTTCGTTGGACGCCCCTGCCCACTCCCACGGGTTACCGTTCCCCGCAAGGGGCGGAGCTTGAGGAGGGGCTTGCACGACGGGATGGTGCGGAGAGTGGGCGTCCACTGTTATTATACCCGATCCCTCGCGTTGCTCGTAGTTGGGGCGGTAATGGGGGGAGTCGGTGGTGGAGGAGGTGCCGGAGCAGGTGGAGGTGGTCTCGGAGGACTTCTCTCCTGAGGATGACGATGGGAGGAGGCCCTGCTGCTTCGACATGGCGATGACTTGCATGAGTCGCGGTTGATTGGCGGCGGCCCGGGCCGATCCCTCACCACTTGTTTTCTCTCGGATGGCGAGCCACTTGGCGCGGGTCAGGGCGCTTTTTGGGGAGACCGGCGGGGGTCCAGCCTCGGGGATCTGAGGAGGTCTTGGTGTCGCCACAGCTTTTGCTCCACCTGGCGGTGGAGTGGGGTTGCGGCTAGATGGCGCCCTCCCGGACTGCGCCGTGGGCTGGTAGACGGGGGCTTGAGGCCCCCCGTCGTCCGTCCCCACGGAGCCCACCTCGGAGCTGTCCTCGCTGGCCTCACGCTCCATCTCGTCCCGGACGCTCAGGCCTCTCATCTCCATCGACTTCTGCTTCCACTCTGACATCAGCTGCTGCGAACGCATCGGGTCCATGGGTACCTGCACCGCCTTCAGGCGCCGCTGCACCGGTTGCACCGGTTGAACCGGCTGAACCAGATCCTCTGACGGGTTGGCCGCCAGAACGCCGTTAACATTCATGCTAGCCCTGGGTAGCGTGTTACTGAAGGTCAGCATGGTCTCCTTCCCCATGGGGCTACGAGGAGCCAGCAGCTCCACGTCCACGCTGGCCCTCTTCAGGCTCCCCATAGAGTCCTTCTCCCTCTGCAGGGGCCCCAGACCTTCCAGCCGGTCCAGGGGGGCTGGAGCCGCGGCGATCTCGTCGTTGCTCTCTGAGGCCGAGGCGGGGCCCTTGTTGTAGACAGACTCGTGTCCGCGCTCAGTCAGCGCTCGCAAAGGGTCCTCCTTAGGGGGCGGGGGAGGCGGGGGCGGAGTGATGTCATCAGAGGACTTGAAGTTGGCAACGGCGTGGAAGGCCTAAAGAAGAAAATCAGGGTTTGTTGACGCTAACTTGTTTTGTTGCGTGCTAACACACTGCTAACATTCTAGATGTTGTTGGAGGTCTAGATTAGACGTTGGAGGTCTCACCAGGTACGCTGCGATGAACGCTCCAATGAGGAAGCCCACGTAGACGTCGATGGGATGGCTGCGATGCTGCGTGATCTGAGTCAGGCCCGTCAACGCCGCCGCGATGGCGAACGCAAAAACCAACACGGGTTTGAGCAGCTTGGTGCTGTCGGAGATGGTGGAGTTGAAGTACATCTGAAAGTAGTAAGAGTGTCGTTTAGATCAATACCTCAACGGAAGACGATCAATTATCTGAATGGAATAAGTAGATTCTCTCACAGAGACATAAACGGCTGCAAAGGCAGACAGAGTTGCATGCTGGGAAGGGAAACTTTTCCTGTGGGACAGATGGAAGAGCAGAACGTTTGAGTTGATAGTGACTGAAATCCTTCAAACACGTCCGCCCCGCCCCCGCCCTGAAGGCGGAGCAGAGGGTGTCCCACCTGGCGGCCATGATGGCGTGCTGGTCGTGTCCCGAGCAGATGTCCTTGGTGATGTAAGCATTCCTGTCGCAGGAGACGCCGGCCAGCGTGTAGTTGGGTTTACAGACGGTGAGGAAGAACGGGGCGTGGTACCCCGTCGACAGCTGGATGATGTCCGTGACCAGCGCCGTCGCACACAGGCCGAACACGTGCACACCTGGAGAGAGACGGCAAACCTCAGGCTCTCCTGGTGGGGTGACAGGTGTGGCTGTGGGTGTGGTTACAGGTGTGGCTGTGGGCGTGGCTACAGGTGTAGTCCTACCTACAAAGCGCACCGTCCTCCTCAGGAAGGAGTTGAAGTTGCAGCCTCCTGCGTTGATGCTTCCTTCAGGTCTGCGGAGCTTCAGTCTGGACTGCAGGCAGTAGACGAGTCCTTCAACCAGCATGATCTGATACACAAATCAAACGCACCCTCATGACAGCATTTGTTTACTATAATCACTGGTGTGTACTAGTGTATGCTCGTGTAAACTAGTGTATGCTTCTGTATACTAGTACTATATAATAGTGTATCCTAGTGTATGTTAGTATATGCTTGTGTATAAAAGTGTACACTACAATATACTAGTGTGTGCTTGTTTATACTAGTGTATACTAGTGTATACTACTGTGTACTAGTGTATACTAGTATGTACTCGTGCATAGTTGTGCATACTAGTGTGCTTGTGTTTACTAGTGTATGTTCGTGTATAATAGTGTATACTAGTGTGGTAGTGTATGCTTGTATATGCTAGTGTGTGCTCATGTATACTAGTGTATACTAGTATGCTTGTGTATACTAGTGTATGCTTGTGCATACTAGTGTATACTAGTGTGTACTAGTGTGGTAGTGTATACTAGTGTATGATTGTGTATACTACTGTATACTATGGTGCGTGTACTAGTATACACAACATTGTGTACCAGTGTATGCTTGTGCATACTAGTGTATGATTGTGTATACTAGTGTATACTAGTCTGTACTAGTGTGGTAGTGTATACTAGAGTATGATTGTATATACTAGTGTATACTATGGTGCATGCACTAGTATACACCACATTGTGTACATGTACTGTGTACGTTCCTTTGTGAATGTGAATTTGTATGTTTTCATTTGTCCACGTGTTTTTCTGTGTGTTTTCGCGTCTTCACGTGTTTTTCTGTTAACGCCTGCGTGATCCTACCGAGGCGGCGGGTCCGGCGAAGGCGAGGCTCAGCAGCATCAGCAGCGGGATGAGTTCGTCCCCTCCGTCCACGTAGGGCATGCTGAGCTCCCGGTCGTGGCAGCGGAACCCCACCTGAGCCGGTTGGACCACGTCGGTCAGCTCCAGGAAGTACAGAGACACCATAGAAGAAGCCACGATGGGCAGCTGCACACACAGGTGAGTCCAGGTGAGAACAGCTTGAGTTGGAAACAGTTTCCAGGAAGTAACGTTTACAGGAAGTTCTAACCGTCCAATCAGAGAACGTCTGCAGCTGCAGATGGTTCTCATTCAGGCGACCCAGTTCTGATGTTTGAGGGACGTGTGAGGACACAAATCTGACCTGTTTAACTTCACATGTGGTCCTACGTCTGATCACGTGTGTTTGGTTACCGTGGCAACGCCTCGTCTCACCTCCACAAAGTAGAAACATGGCAGCAGAGTGAGGCTGTCCTTAGGCGGCTTCTTCTTCATCTTCTCCGAGGAATTCATCATCATCATCATCATCCTGATGGAGCTGCGACACACACACACACACACACACACACACACACACACACACACACACACACACACACACACACACACACATGCATCTGTGAATCGCTTCATGAACATCCTGATGAACCCTTCCTCTGTTTTACTCCAGGCTGTAGGTCTGGTTGTTGACATACCTGGGGTTCCTCAGGGGCCCCTGCCGTTTCCTAGGGGCCCCTGGAGTTAGTAACTCTCTGAGCAGATGACCTGACTTCTTATTGGCTGCTTTGGACCTTCACACCTTAACTGGCAGCCAATTGGCTTGTTTTCTGGTGATTGGACGATCCTTGAGGCTGGATTTAAGGGCCCCACCCATTATTAATGTCACCAGGGGCCCCTCAGAACTTAGGATTCTGACCGGATGTCCACGTCGTGTCCAAACAACACGTCACGTGAGTCACATCTTCAGACCTGAGCTTCAAACACACCTCGTGTGGCCGTTTAACCTCCGACCAATCAGAACGCGGGATTCTAACGCGCCGTTTCGACCGAACCGGACAGACGGACGGACGGACCGACGGTACCGCAGTCATTACCCGTCACACACGGATCGGTGTGTTCCGGTTCTACCGGGTCCGACCCGGCATCGGTCCGGGTTTTATTGTCTGATGCAGGTAGAAATGCGTCAGCGGACCAACACACACCTCTACACACAGACACACACACACACACACACACACACACACACACACACTCACATACCTCAGACCGATCCGCTCGGATTCCCGTCACGTTTCCTGGTCCAGATGCAGCAGCAGAACCGGACCCGCTTTCGGAGGCGGTGCTCCGGTTCACCTGGTGCCGGTTCGGGGGTCCCTTAGTCCCGGTTCCGGTTCCGTTCTCTCTCAGACGCGCCGCAGATCCGCGACCGCTCCGTTTTGTGGCGGAGATCTGCTGCTGCTGAACGGCGTGTGCGTGTGTGTGTGTGTGTGTGTGTGTGTGTGTGTGTGTGTGTGTGTGTGTGTGTGTGTGTGTGTGTGGGAGACACAGAGAAAGAGAGAGACGGAGCCTGTTGCTGTGACTCTTTTCTGTCTAGAATAAAATTTGGATTTTATCCCAATATTTTTATCATTATTTATTATTTCGGATCATGACAGAATAACAGTCATGGTTTATAGTAGATGTGCTGTTTCCATGGTTACCAGGCGCCATCAGATCATAACTGATTATTTTCTGTTTTGTTGTTTTTCAGACGGCTTTCATATGGAAATAAATATTTTATGCTAAAGACCCTCCAGGGCGTCTCATTGGCTGCAGTACCAGCGGAGACCGTCGGGGGCAGCATAGCCAGAAGGCGGACAAATGTACAGTATGTAGATAGGAAGAGGAAGAAAATGATTAAAGTAGGAAACTTCGTTTTATATGTCATGATGCATTCAATGACCTAAAAGACCACCGGTTTTATTGTTTAGCCATTTAAGGCTTGTGGACGAATCAGTGCTAACAGGAAGAACATGAAGTCTGCTCTGATTGGATGAGGGTGGACACGCCCTCTTTGTGTGTCTTTTGTTCTACAGTTAAAATAAAAAGTCTGTGATGAAGCTTTAAACTCCCACACAGGTGAACACAACAAAAAGAAACCGCTTTTATTTTGAAAATTTTATTTCAAACAAAATATAAAATGAACTTTATTTACACATGGAAAAAAAACAAATGCACTGCTGACATCTTGCGATGCGTTCAGGCGTCTGTGATGCCTTCAGGCCTCTGTGATGCGTTCAGGCGTCTGTGATGCGTTCAGGCGTCTGTGATGCGTTCAGGCGTCTGGTGTGTTTAGATGTTTGTGATCCGTTCAGGTGTCAGTGATGCCTTCAGGTAGCTGTCATGCGGTCAGGTGTGTGAGGCGTTCAGGTGTCTGTGATGCGTTCAGGGGACCGTTGGAGGGATCCTCCTCCACAGCCCCCCACACAGACAGTTTTTGATCCAGCGCTGCTCCCACTGCTTCATGGCGTTGGTCTTGTTGGGGGAGCGAAGCATGGTGACGCAGCCGCACCTGAACACAACACGACGTCTTTAAACGCTCGCGTCCTCGTCGGAACGACTGTTCAGACGTTCCTACGATCGGAACGTCTGAACAGTCGTTTCCTCTTTAACTCGTTTTCTGCTGGTGTTTTTATTCTGTAAGGGTGTGTGACATCACTTCCTGTGGACTCACCTGGTGCAGGCCTTGCTCTCCTCGGTGGGATAAACTCCCATGTGAACACAACGCAGGTTATCCATCTTCTGAGAACCAGGACTCCTACAAACACACACACACACACACACACACACACACACACACACACAACACAGTGTTTTTTTATGCTAACAGGCTAACAGCTACCAGGTTATCTTAGCAGCTCCTCGGGTCCAGGTGGGTCCTGGTTCTCACCTGGAGAACACCTCCAGGGGGGTGTTGGAGCCCAGCCCCGGCAGACACAAGGCTTTCCCGAACTGGAGCCGGAGGGGGTGTTTCCCCTGCAGCTTGACGATGACGCCGTCGTTGACGGGGAGCCAGTCCATGGTGGGGACCAGCAGCTGGCTGGGCAGCAGGCAGCACTCGTCGATCAGGCTGTCGTCGGGCTCCTGGGGGGGCCCGTCGTCCCGAGCTGAGACACGAGTGAGTCGGAGGGTCACGACACGGGCAGGTCGGTTCAGGTGTGTGTGAGTGTGTGTGTGTGTGTGTAGGGGGGGTCTTACAGCAGAGCCACAGCTTGGTGAGCAGCCTGAACAGCAGCTGCATGCTGTCCTGGTTGTCCGACATGGCGGTGAAGGTGGGCAGGCAGCCGGGCTTCAGGAGCCCCCAGATCCGGATCATCACCAACATCTCCCTCAGCATCCCGAGCGACGCCCCGTCCCTCATGAAGCCGAACCCGGGACGGACCATGGAGCCCTGTGGGGGTGGGGGGGACAGGAGGATGTGGCGACTCGTCAACTCAGAAGAGAACCGACGACGTTGCGTTTTTTCTCTCACCTGGTTGGGCAGGTTGGCCAGCAGGTAGAGGACGAAGTCGCCCACCCACTGGATGAGCTGCTGCAGGGACTGGAGGGGGGGCCCGTCCAGAACGAACTCCTCCGTCTTCAGGTTGATCATCACCTTATCGATATCTGAGAAGAACACGATCGATCAGCGATCGATCGATCGCGTCCTCCCGCCGTACGCCCCTCCCTCCCTCCCCGGCGGCTCACCTGTGTCGGTGTTCTTGGCGCAGATCTCCGTCAGCCGGTCCCCCGGGCTCTTGTCGGGGGTGTTGAGGACGTGGGGGCGCAGCAGAGACTTCAGGGTGGAGCTGATGGCGATCAGGAGCAGTTTGGCGTGGAAGTCGCACGCCCTGGCCGCCGTCGCCGTGGAGAGTTTGCAGAGAGACGCCTTCACGGCCACGATACGCGTCGCCAGGACCTGAGAGAGAGAGACGGCAGGCTGCTTAGCAACCGACACTGAAGCATCATGGGAGGTAGGGCCGCCACGGGCCACTATTGTGATAGTCGACTAATCGGATCAAATGTTGTCTGAATGAAAAACATCCGTGTCAGCAGGAAGCTGATAAAACATCCGCGTGAAGAAGTTTAAGGTAGATGCTAACTAAAATAAACTAGCATAATGAGCTAACAGCCAACTAAAATGCGGAAAAGAGACAAAAATAAATATTTCAGGTTTGTTTTTTAGGTTTGTCTTTGTCATCAAACGTAACAACAAATGAGGTCGGCGCCTGGAACTAAAGAATTATTATTATTATTAACGTCACAGAAAACACACGCGATCTGTGCGCTAATGGACGCATAATGAATCAAATCGTAATCGCTAACGCTAACATTTACAGTTATGTGAGTAAGTAGTAAGTTAGCTCTCTGTTTATGCTAATATTAGCGGCTAACTAGCCAGTTAGCTGGCGAGACGACGATCCTTCTTCATCGCGCTCCCGTGGAAGGAAAGTTCTTGCCTGACGGATACGGTCTCACTTTACACACGTTTTTCCACTGTTGTTTTCTTGTAAATGTTTCCACACGTGAGCTCGGTTGACGCCTGGTAGCCATGACAACCAGAGCCCGTCTACTAGAACGTCAGGTGACATCAAAGCTGAAAACCCTGAAAAACCACGACTGCGCGTCAAAGACAAACTATTGATTTTAGTCATTTGTGGTTTTAATCGTCGATATAATCGCGACTATTCGGCGCTAACGTGAGGCGTAGCACTAACACCTCCCCCCCCCAACCGCTCACCTGCTGCAGAGCCTGATTCTGCCTCATGTACTCCTCGTGCAGCTTCTCCACCAGGTTGTGCACCATGGTGGGCTGCACGTGCAGCAGGACGTCCCACCAGTCGTAGCCCGTCACCATGCAGTACTCCAGCAGGAACAGCAGGTGGCGCAGCGTGGTGTTCATCTCCAGCACCTGACCCATGGAGGGAGACACCCGCAGCATGTGGAGCTGAAAAGAAGACAACAATAATAATAATAATACCCCCCAACATGAATGAGTGTCATCTTCAAAGTTGGGGCGACGACACGCCCCCCCCGCCCTCCCCCCTACCTTGCCGTGGTTGTCGACTCCGGCCAGCGCCAGCGAGGTCCAGGAGAACTGCAGGGCCTTGAAGTGGAGGGTGGGGCCGCCGGTTCTCTGGCGTTTGATGGCGGAATCCTCCCCCGGTCTCTGACCGGAGGAGGAGCCGTAAA
The DNA here is from genome assembly GCA_013358685.1 of Antennarius maculatus. Classification (NCBI taxonomy): domain Eukaryota; kingdom Metazoa; phylum Chordata; class Actinopteri; order Lophiiformes; family Antennariidae; genus Antennarius; species Antennarius maculatus. Next base: position 24,141,380 of record CM023610.1, on the reverse strand, counting down.
AGATGCCCATGGTGTGGAGGGAGAGGCGGTGGAGGATCTGGATGCTGCCGTCGTGGAACGCCAGAGCCAGACCTGAAGGACACGGAGTTGTGATGACACTCGCGGACATTCAGGGGTTAATCTGCACCTGATGGGCGTCTTTAAACAAAGTTAGAACCAAAAGGGAGACGGGTGACGCTACTCACCGAGTCCGGGACAGAACTTGGTGTCTGACGCCACCTTCAGGTCGGTGTTGGAGATGGAGATGGGCAGTTTGGGCAGAGCGATGGCCGACACGCGCTCCAGATCGCCGGTGGTGGTCAGGATCCTCCACTTCAGGATGGTCGGCTGCTTCTCCCCGACTGTGTGCGGAAAAGGTCGGAGGTCAAACACGGTGAGAATCGGTTGAGGACCGGCTCGAGCGGTGCGGTGCGGTTCTTACCGACTGGCGATCGGTGCTGGAAGATGTTGTTGACAGGAAGTCCCTCCTTCCTCAGGGACCAACACTCCACGATGCTGCCGCTCTGGTTGGAGGCGCAGAGAAGAACCTGCAACCCGTGTGTGTGTGTTAGCGTTCCTCTGGTGTGTGTGTGTGTGTGTGTTTGCTGGTCTGGGCTTCTCTGATCCGATGCTTACCTGTTCAGAGTTCTCTCTGGTGAGGAACTTCAGGTGTGTGACCGCCGGGTATTTCTCCCTCCTCAGCGGGTCGGTGGTGCAGCGCAGGAAGAGAGACGGCAGCAGTTCCGTGTCGATGCGACACTTCTCGCTCACCACGCTAACCACCACCTGGACAGAGAAGACGTTCACGTCATCCTGATGGTGAACCAGTAACAAGGAAATATCTCCATGACAACCAGACTTTCTTCTGCTTTTTGACCTTGTAGAACTGGACGGGGGACGAGCTGCTGCCGTCGGTCGCCGCCACCACGATGTTCCCCCCGCCGGTGAAGGCGATGTCAGCTAACGCCACGCGCCCCCTCAGCCGGCAGAGGCTCTCGCTGGCTGTCAGCAGAGCGCCGCCCGGCTTCAGCAGCGACACGGTGACCAAACCGCTCACCGTCACGGCCAGCCAGCCCTCCATCGGCTTCCCGCCGAACAGCGTCAGAGACGGGGAGAACTTCACCCGCGAGAACTTCTCACCGAAGTTTGTGGAACCCGACTGAGAAGGAAATGAGGTTAGTTACTAGCAGCGGATACACACAAGTAACTCTGGGATTAACAAAGTAAGTACAACTAAGTAAGTAAGTAAGTAGGTTAAATTAAGTAAGAAAAGTAAGTAACAGCAAGTAAATAAAAGTAATCAAATTAATTAAACTTAAATTAAGTAATTAAATAATTAAGTAAACGTAAGAGTAACTAAGTAAGTAGGTACTTAAGTAAAAGTAGGTCAGTAAAAGTAAATAAAAGTAATAGTAACTAAGTAAATAAATAAAAGTAAGTAAATAAAAGAGTAACTAAGTAAGTAAAAGTAAGTAGATACTTAAGTAAAAGTAGGTCAGTAAAAATAAGTCAAAGTATGTAAGAGAAACTAAGTAAGTAAAAGTAACTAAGTAAAAAAAAGTAAATAACAGTAAGTAAATAAATAAAAGAGTAACTCAGTAAGAAAAAGTAAGTAAGTAAAAGTAAGAGTAACTAAGTAAAAAAAAGTAAATAAAAGTAAGTAAATAAATAAAAGTAAGAGTAACTCACTAAGAAAAAGTAAGTAAAAGTAAGAGTAACTAAGTAAGTGAAAGTAAATAAGTATAACTAAGTAAGGGAAAGTAGGTATTTAAGTAAAAGTAAGTCAATAAAAGTATTCAGTAACTAAGTAAGTAAATACAAGTAAGTAAGAGTAACTAAGTAAGTAAAAGATAAGTAAAAGTAAGTAACTAGTCTATCAACCGATCATTTCCAGTAACTTGATGTTGTCTGTGGATCTTTTTTCGGAGCGTTACCATCTCGACGTGCAGCGCCAGTTTGACGCCGTTGTGCAGCCAGCTCAGCGCTACGATGGGATCTCCGTCGACTGAACTGGACAGGACGCTTTCCCAGCTGTTCACCAGGTGATCCGACATCGACCAACATCTGATCTGACCGTCACCATCGGCGGACAGCAGCCTGGAGCCTCCACGCACAAACACATCCGTAAATACAGCAGCTGGAAAGGTGATGTGGAGGCACAACGGAGACACGACTCACCTGATTGGTCCCATTCCAGGCAGGAAATGACCTCAGTGTGTCCAGAGTTGATGGAGTAAACGTCCCAGGGGTGCTCAGTGTCGATGATGTGGATCAGGTGACTCACATCTGAAACACACACCGGGTTGAAATCCTGGTTTTAAGTCTGGAATGACGTTCCGCTAAAGAAAGCCAGAACCTCAACGGTTCCGTCCCCGCTGCCGGGGTTTGTTGTTTACCTTTGTCGTCCTCTTCATTCTTCAGGTCTGTGGTGAAGGCCACCAGGTTCCTGCAGGACCAGGAGCACACCAGTGGGATGGAGGGGCAGTGGGTGCTCTTGGGGCGTTTCTCCCACTCACACACGTACGCCAACTCCATGATGGAACCACCGGAGAAGAAACTCGAGGACAGGCGAAACCCTCACCTGCAAACACAAATGAACACATTTTCTGACAACCCAAAAGGCAATAGTGCATCAGTTACAGTTAGGGTTACAGAGCCATAAAGGTTATTCCACAATTTTTTTTAAAAAACAATTTCAGTACAAGATGCTAATTTACGTGTTCTTGAATGTAACCCTTCTCTGGAATTAATTGTTTTGAATGAGATACATCCTCAAGCTGCATTCTAGCGAGAACTTCAAAAAAAAATTCCTGTTTTATGGAGATTTCTCCTCGTTTGTACAAAAGGTGGCTCCCAAAATACAAAATACCAGAAAAAAGTAATAAATGTTAGCTTGTTGGCACTAATATGTTCGAGAAATGATTATTAATACGGACCGGTCAGTAAACCGCTACGGTTAGCTTACCTTTGTTTTGATTATCAGCTCCAGTGACCCGATAAAATTGTTCATAAATAAAATTAACTTTAATTTATAAAATAAAAAAACGCAACGAACTTTAATAAATTCAATTACAACTCCATAAAACACACACATATATGCAACATATAGCACTGAATGGATACACAACTCAGTCAGTTCAATCGTGTATTAGGACCCAAAAGCTTATTAAGGTGTTTGTTTATATGCCTATCACTAAAAAGAATTAAACATCGCAAAAATCACGCAAACCATTTCTAACCGGTTAACTATTTTCTGATGGGTTCCCAATTATTTTCTTTGTCATTATTTAATTGCGCTATGTTAATTTTAGAAACAGTTTTCGAGTAGTCTCATAGTTTAAAAAGATCCGATACGGCGCCGCTGGACAGCTTAATTTCTTATTTGAAATCCCACAGTTAGGTCTGACAGGCACATCATAGGGGAAGCTCCATCACCTCGGATTTTTTAAAAGCATAATTCGGACACAGTTTTCAACACGAAGTGCTGAAGAAAGTTTTTATGCCATCTTGTGTGGAAAATATAACGGAAATATAACATATTTCATGATCTCCGTCAGACTTGAAGAAGAAGAAGTGATCCTTAACAGACAACACTCTGGGACCAATTTTATATAGGACCCGACTTTCCACTCCTCGGTTCCGTCTCGTAACAGCAGCCGTCAGTGAGCTGTTATCTTACGTTAACATATGTTGTCTGGTATTTGGCAAACGTATGCTCACAGAATTCGTGTTGAAGCTCCTGAAAAGTCAAAAGTAGTATTTTATTTCCTGTTCGAACGGTGTCAAACTAAAATGACTGAAGACTCAGTCTGAGACTGGCCAGCTTCAAGCCAACGGCTCGGCTATCCTTGTTTAGCTAGCTTTAGCCGCTAGCTCCTTTGACATAATCTTCCAAGGCACGCAATGCTGTTGCGTTTGTTTATCTGCGGCTGCTGGTGAAAAACACGGAGGACCAGGCATTAGCATGGGCAAAGCTACGGAGTAAACAACAGGTAGGTCGGCTAAAGCTGACGTTAGCTGCAATTTGACGAGCACAGATGTGTAATGCTAACTTAACGATGTTTTATCAGCAGGCCTCAGAACATGTAGGACAACCAGCGTTTACGATTTCTGCTGGTGCAAACACACGTTGCATATAGCGGAACAATAAAACACAGTGATAAAAATGCATTTATTGTGGTGCAAATACGTGCACTTATAATCATGCAGGACAAATACACTCTGCGTGAAATGCTAGACTGAAGAAAAGCTCTTCAGATGAAATATTGCAGACACAGGGTCTAAGGCATTATTGTAATTATTCAATAAAAATCGTTTTAAGCAGTAACTTAATTGAATTTTTTTTTTTTAAATGACATTTAAATGTTCTGTATATAAAATCTATTTTTGGAGGGCTTCACTTTGTGTTGGGATGATGTAGAGACATATCACAGCCATCACTGAGATAAAGCAATCAGCCGCATTCAAATGGATTTAATTGATCTGTGAAGGCGAAGATGTTAAATCTATTGAGAAAAAGAGATCCAGCTCCTGTCATGGAAAATCAGGTTCAGAATCAGAAGAGATGGTGACTCATAGACCAGATTAAAAAAACACACGATTCCAGACGCTGATTGGATTTGAAATGATTTGTTCAACACTGGCAAAGTGACATCATGACAGTGAGAGGGACGGCTGATGGATGGTTCACTCTCTGGTTTTTAGATTCTTATGATTCTAAATTAATCTTGATGCTTTAAACTCTGCCAGATGTGAAAGATCTATATTTGCATTATTGCAAATGATGGTTGGTTTCTTCTCAGTCTTCACATCATCCTGCTTTATGGTTGCACACCTACCTGTTTATACTTCGTTACTGCTTAGTGTGCTGAAATCCGTCAACTGGGATTAGCCCAGCCTGATCTGAGAGTTTTCTAACGCTACTTGTTGTTGATGCAGAAATGATTTCACAATGTCCTGAAATAGTAAAGAATGTGTATTGAGCTAAGGAAGGAGGAACAGGTGACGTCATCAGGTGTACCACAAGCAGTCATCACAGGGTGGAAATCGTAAATATGTTGAAGCCAACAGAAATCTGGCTCAAAAGGTGTCAAAGGAAACAAATATCTGCCTGTGAAGGGAGAAAAAGCCAAGAACGAGCCGTTTTGGTATTCAGTCCATTAAAGGAGATATTTGTCATAATTTTCTCGATGGTGTGGAAACACAGATCCGTTGTAGTTTGTAGCGTTAAATTGACTGAAACAGGCAGAAAACGATCAAACTTCAATGTTTCTGCTGTAATACAGTCGTTCATAGTTGACCGTCACAACCAAACTTGGTTTTAGTTTTGTGTGTCTTTAAAAACCAACGGTATACGAAGGCATTAAGATCGACAAACTCTATAGGTGTGAAATGTTCCTGTCTAAGACCTCTTAATCCCTTTTGTAGGATTTTCACTTCAATTAAAATTCAGTCCTCACATCTTCTTAGGATGCTGACTCACATTTGTTTTTGTCTTTCAAGTAAAATAGGAGAGAAGCAGGTAAAATGTGAATTGTTTAAATTTAGCATTAATATTAGATGAGGCTGATGTAACGTCTGATGTGTTGACCTGATGATTCTGCTGCAATCAAAGTCTGATCGACAGTTGTCACTCGAGCTGTTCACATATTTATACAGGAATAAGAAAAGAAATTAACCGAGGGAGCTAAAGAGAAAACCCAAAAGCCTTCATTCACTGGAGACGATGAAATATCTGTGAACATTCAAGTCAATCTGCTGGAGAATCGCCTATCGATAACCCGACAGCCACCTCAGATGATCAATAATCAAAGGTCTCGTGTCTGGTTTTGTGTCCCAACAGACGGATCTGTGTGAAGCCGTCCCCTCTGCTCGGTGTGGAGCTTCTGTTTCTGATCTGAGGTCAGAGTTTCAGCGTCGCTCCAGGGAGCCATGCTGACTTGGAATCAGCTGTTTGCGTGAGCCGACCACCAGAGACAGAGACCATGTCTGAGAACCAGGCCAACAACAACAACAACGTCCCTCTGAACAACAACAACAACAACATGGGACCCAACAGGATGAGGAACCCCAACATGAACCAGAACCCCCTCATCAACGTGCGGGACCGCCTCTTCCACGCCCTCTTCTTCAAGATGGCCGTCACGTACGCCCGACTCTTCCCGCCGTCCTTCAGGAGAGTCTTTGAGTTCTTCGTCCTGCTCAAGGTAAAGGGGGGGGGTCTTCAGGTGAAGGGGGAGTTCAGTTCGGTCAGTTCTCCGTTCCCTCCGTTAAGACCCCGTGTTTAAAGGAGACTCAGGAAGAAGAAGAAACGGCGCCACCTGTCTGTCACGTCACCTCAGAGTCGGTGCTGCAGGACTTCCTGTAGCTGGTAAACCCCAGTTTTAGCTGCTAATTAGCATAATGCTAAGGAAGTTGAGATGGAGTCATGGAGGCTGTGTGTCGATGCTAACGCTAATAGAAATGTACGGTGGAGACATTGTAGTGATAGTTGATCTTCTGTTTCTCCTCCGTTTCTGCTCCGTTTCTCCTCCGTTTCTCCTCCGTTTCTGCTCCGTTTCTCCTCCATTTCTCCTCCGTTTCTCCTCCGTTTCTCCTCCGTTTCTCCTCCGTTTCTCCTCCGTTTCTCCTCCGTTTCTGCTCCGTTTCTCCTCCGTTTCTCCTCCGTTTCTGCTCCGTTTCTCCTCCGTTTCTCCTCTGTTTCTCCTCCGTTTCTCCTCCGTTTCTCCTCCGTTTCTCCTCCGTTTCTGCTCCGTTTCTCCTCCGTTTCTCCTCCGTTTCTCCTGTTTCTCCTCCGTTTCTGCTCCGTTTCTCCTCCGTTTCTCCTCCGTTTCTCCTGTTTCTCCTCCGTTTCTGCTCCGTTTCTCCTCCGTTTCTCCTGTTTCTCCTCCGTTTCTGCTCCGTTTCTCCTCCGTTTCTCCTGTTTCTCCTCTGTTTCTCCTCCGTTTCTCCTCCGTTAGCTCGTCTGCAGGTTGAGTTCTTGTCCTCTTTCTGTTTGCGACGCTTCAGCCTTTCAGTTTCATTCCTGTCACGTCCATAAGTGTTCCACCTGTTGGGGTCGTCTCCTTTAAAATGTCAGTGTTTATTTCACATCATCATGTAAAACAACAACCATGAAGGTCGACGTTCCCTCTGCTTCAGTACGCGGCGATGGGGACGCGTCCCGGAGGTGAATCCTGGACTACTGATGAGCTGATCCAGACGCTTTTCTGAAGGATCGCCCCGTCCGTGTTTGTCTTTGCGTCGTGGCTCCGCCTCCAGCTGCCAACTGGGGGGTAAACACAGCTAAACGAACGACCGCGTCAAAGCGGCGAGGCAGAAGGGCGGCGGCGAACAATCATTAACGTCGGGCTCGTTTGAATAAATGTCAGAACGAAGCTTGACAAACGGTTTCCACTCACGGCTCCTCGTCTGCGCGACGGAAACGCCGCCGCTTAAAGCTGATTGATGGCGACGGCGGCGCCACTCGGCTCCCGTCGGGCAACAGTCGCCTGCTGGAAAACAACAACGACAACAACAACAACATCATGGTGTGTAAATCAACAACAACAACGTCCCCCTGACGGGTCGAGGATTCGAGGAAGAAATCGGGCTCATATTTTTATTTATCATCCTGATCGATAATCAATAGCAGATCTCTGACACCGACGGCGCTTCTCCTCAGGCGCTCTTCGTCCTCTTCATCCTCGCCTACATCCACATCGCCTTCTCCCGCTCGCCCATCAACTGCCTGGAAGCGGTGAGGGAGCGCTGGCCGCGCGACGGCATCCTGCGGGTGGAGATCCAGAGGAACTCCAGCCGGGCCTCCGTCTTCCTGCAGTACTACGACGCGGCGGGCCCCCAGGAGGAGCCGGGGGCCGAGGGCGGAGCCGGGGAAGGAGGAGGAGGAGGAAGGCCGGCAGGGCTGAGCCTGGCAGCGCTGCAGGAGGAAGAGGAGGAGGAGGAGGAGATGACCGTGGAGATGTTTGACAACAGCTCGGTGCAGGTGGGTGCAGAGGTGATCGGATCCAGATCCGGGTTCTGATGATGATGAAGATGATGATGATGATGAAGATGATGAAGACGATGGTTTTCGTTGCAACCGGAGCCGACAGGAAATGAAAAAGCAGCGACCTGCAGTTATGGAACTAACGTTTCTCCTCTTCCTCCCGCAGTTTGAGTTGGACATGGAGCCCCGCCTGAAGCCGGCGCTGCTGGGAGGGGACGAAGGAGGAGGAAGAGGAGGAGGAGTGAACGGAAGCCAGGACGTGTCCTTCAGTCAGACCACTAAAGGTGTGAAGCTCCTCTTCCTCTTCCTCTTCCTCTTTCTGTTCCTTCTCCCTGCCGTCTGTCCTGCTGCTCTCTGATTGGCTCCAGTGGGGGCTGTTCTCCTTCACACCAGCAGGGGGCAGCAGAGTCTCACTCCCATCCAGAACCAGACGTTACCTTTTCATCTAGCAGTAATGTTCATGATGACGATGATGTCACTGGATCGTGACGTGTGTGTGTGTGTGTGTGTGTGTGTGTGTGTGTCTCAACGCGTCGCTGCGGTTCCAGCGTGGCCTCAGGAGGAGTACATCGTGGAGTATTCGCTGGAGTACGGCTTCCTGCGTCTGTCCCAGAGCACCCGGCAGCGCCTCAACATCCCCGTCATGGTGGTCACTCTGGGTGAGACGCTCACACACACACACACACACACACACACACACACACACACACACACGCGCGCCGGTCACGTGACTTTTAAACCGTGTGTGTGCGCGCGTCCAAGATCCCATGAAGGACGAGTGTTTCGGCGACGGCTTCAGCCGCTTCCTGCTGGACGAGTTCCTCGGCTACGACGACATCCTGATGTCCAGCGTCAAGGCGCTGGCCGAGAACGAGGAGAACAAAGGTAAAGGGAAGACCCCACCCCACACGCCACCCCCCACCCCCGCCCGACGCGTCGGCGGACGATGACGTCGCCGTGTGTGTTCTTCTCCGCAGGGTTCCTGAGGAACGTGGTGTCCGGGGAACATTACCGCTTCGTCAGCATGTGGATGGCCAGGACCTCCTACCTGGCGGCGTTCGTCATCATGGTCATTTTCGTAAGTCCTTTTCCGGGGGGTGGGGGGGTGGAGTCAGAGGATGCGTTTGATGGAACGACGTGGCGTCGGGTGTGTTTCCCAGACCCTGTCGGTGTCCATGCTGCTCAGATACTCCCACCACCAGATCTTCGTCTTCATCGGTGAGTGTCGCACGTTGATGAGTCAGAGGGGGCGTGGCTGCAGTTGGATAGGTGTGACTTCTGCAACGGTTTGGCGTTGACCTGGTCTTGGTTTGCCCCCCTCCCTCCCCCAGTGGATCTCCTTCAGATGCTGGAGATGAACATGACCATCGCCTTCCCAGCAGCCCCTCTTCTCACCGTCATCCTGGCCCTCGTCGGTAAGTTCCTCCACCCGCCCCCCTCCCCCTAAAGCCTTTAGAGCCTTCTCTGATTGGTTCCTCGGTAAGTCGGGCGGGTCCAGGATCGAATGGTGGTGGCCCGTTCCCGGTCCCGCCCATCCTTCAGTCCGCAGCAGCTGATTGGTTGTCACTTCCTGTCCCGTCAGGCATGGAGGCCATCATGTCGGAGTTCTTCAACGACACCACCACGGCCTTCTACATCATCCTGATCGTGTGGTTGGCCGATCAGTACGACGCCATCTGCTGCCACACCAACACCAGCAAACGCCACTGGCTGAGGCGAGTCACGTGACGCCGCTCCGGCTCGCGCCATTGGCCGTTTACTCGGCGGGTTCGGGGGGAGCAGCGATGGGACTCGAACCCGTTTTCCAAACACTTCCAGCTGTTAATCCAGATCTTGTTATTTTTCTTTATATTGGTGTTTCAGATTAAATCCGCTTTAATCCGGTCTGGTATGACCGCTGACTCAGCTTTTTTTTTTTCTCCCCCCCCCCCACAGGTTCTTTTATTTGTACCACTTTGCCTTCTACGCGTATCACTACCGCTTCAACGGCCAGTACAGCAGCCTGGCCCTGGTCACCTCCTGGCTCTTCATCCAGGTCAGACCATCTTCCTCCTCCTCTTCCTCCACAGGAAGTCATTTCAAAATAAGACGAGAGTCTGGAGCCAAATCTGAATTAAATCTGCTCCCGCGGTCGGGACGGATGGCAGATAAGAAAGGCTTCGCTCCTTATTGTGCTGCTTGTGTTTACTTGTTTATCAGGCGGGGGGGGGGGGGGGTGTCGCCGGTTCTCCTCATTCATTGGTCTGAAAAATTACATTTTTGCTGTCAGAAGCTTTGGATGATGGGAAAGTAGAGAACCGGTGATGGTCAGCGCTTCTTTTTTCGTTTCTTTGTCTTCATCTTTTCTCCCCCCCCCCCCCAGCATTCCATGATCTACTTTTTCCACCACTACGAGCTTCCCGCCATCCTCCAGCAGATCCGGATCCAGGAGATGTTGCTCCAGAACCAGCAGGCGGGTCAGGCCAACCAGACGGCGCTGCAGGACAACCTCAACAACAACCACAGCGCCGCCGCCGCCGCTGCTCCCGGGTCGCCGGGACCCGCCGCCGCCGCCCCGCCCGGACCCCAGAGGGACCCCCTGGACCCGCCCCCCTCCTCTCCAGCGGCGGCAGGAAGCGGTGGGGAGGTGAGGGCGGAGCTGAACTGGATGGCCCAGAGGGCCGCCGTCATCAGCGAGGCGCTGTCCGCCTCCAACCAGCCCCCTCCCTCTAGGGAGTCGGGGGGTCGGGGGTCACCGGAGACGGCGGAGGTCGGCGTGGTGGCTGAGTTCAGGATGGGAGGGGGTGAAGGAGGAGGAGGGCCCGGAGATCCGAACGCCGTTTCAGTGGAGATTAAAACCACAGTGGGAGGGGCCAATCCTCCAATCAGGGGGCTCCAGCCGACGGAGGCGGGGCCTTCAGAGGCAGGCCCCCCACAGACAGACTGCCCCCCCGCACAGTGTCCAGGTCTGGACTGGGACTGCAAAGCAGCGCAGGAGCAGCAGGCTCCGCCCCTCTAGTCCAGGTCCGTCTCACCTGTTATTGATTAGCGATCGGCTCCGCCTCTCCACCGTTTTAGTTCTTTTTAAACGATTGTCTTTGGTTTGTCCGTGCAGGGAGGAGGGGGCGGGGCACAGAGGTGGGGGGCGGGGCAAAGACGGAGCGACATCAGATTTATGTTTGTGAATTACGGGATGATTTCTTGAGGCCCGTTTGAGATTCCTCAAATTAAATAACGAGTCTGTTGGGATTAACAGAACCGGATCAGAACCACAGCGGTCCGCTTCACACGTCCCAGTAAGAATGAGTCACTGGTTTACGGATTGGACTGGTAAAAGGGGTGGGGTGGGGTGGGGGTGGGGGGGGGGGTGGGGGCAGAGCTGAACGGTTCTGTTCATCTTGACGCTGGAGGAGGAAACCCCGGCCAGAACCCTGCTGTGTGACAACGGGCCTCGCTGATCCTCAGAACACGATTCAGACTGTTGCGTCTCCCCCCTCATGGACCCCGGTAACAAATTATCGATGAGTTATTGATCAGTAGACGATCAGCCCAACACCAGCTTCCCGTGTTGGTTTCTGTTTTCCATCTGCTTTTATTTTGAAGACTCGTAGAGAACAGGAAGTCGTTCTAGAGCGTCGCTGCGGTCGGGCCGATCGATCAGGACCTCCCGTCAGAACGGATGCCTTATCAATAATCCTCAGCTCGTCCGTGGGACACTTCGGCGAGCTAATCGGTTGTGCAATATGACGAGGGGCCGTGCGACACGTCGGGCTCCGCCTCCAGCCGCTGTGATGCGTTCAGGTGCGCCTCCGGTTCTGGAGACGTCGACCCCCCCCCCTCACCCCCCATCGGGGTCGACGTCCAACGGAGACGATTTCGAACCCGACAGCGTCGATGTCGACACGTTGAACCTGAACGCGTCACGAGGTGGTCGGACGCCTCATCCTTACGGTAAGAAGGCGGAGCCTGGAATGCGGCGTCGGCGTCAGACTGTGGGAGGGGGGGGGGGGGGGGGGGTTGGTTGTTTTCTTCTTCGTGCCTCGGCTGGATGACTGTAGCCTCATTAGTGGATCGTCAAACTGTATTTAACTGTCCAGTAAAAACACAGCAACCTGTTTTTGCACATCGGCTGCCTGAACGCCTCTCTTCTTTTGTCGGGTCGGGCGAACGCCACGGAGACCTCGGGAGGAAATCGTCTGTGAACTGAGGACTGATTATGATGGTGGGGGGAGGGGGGGGGGGCTTCAAGGCAAATTTCTTTAGAAATTAGTCTTTTTTTTTTTTTTTTTTCTAACTTCAGTTTCGCAAACTAAAACTTTTCCGTTGTGATGCGGTCGATCAGACGCGCTGGCGTCAAACCAGAGACCTAAAGTCCTGGCGGTTTCTCTTGAAACCAAACCGCCTCCATCCCGTCTCAAAGAGGACAACAGCCCAGTTTGAACCCTGACCTGCAACGCGCTACGACTCAGGACCGTCTGGGTTGCCGGCTCTCGTCCAATCACAGAAAGGTTTCACAGTTGAATGTGTCCCATGTTTTGATTCCTTCATCACTATTAAACTCCTCTTCTCTTGTGTCGCTTGTGGTTCATGTTCATATCCACCCATTTCTTCCAAACACGTGGCCGGTTTGAAGAACCAGCCTGGTACCTTTTTTTTTATTGGGAAAGGATCCCTAATGTGTCATCACAGAGGGCGTGGCCCACCTGGCGTGGGACATTAAGAGTAGAGTTACTGATCCAGACTCTGGTCCAGGAGAGGGTTTGAACCTGCAAGTCCAGAAAGTTCAGACTGAACGAGAAATATAGATGAACCATTTCTTTTTAAACGACGCACCAATTTGTTGACATTCGTGCACCACCGCGGTCGACCTGCTCTTGTTTTGTTCACCTCAGTCGTCCCACAGGAAAGTTTCTTAAAACGTCTCAAAACCTCAAACATCAGCAGCTGCCGATTCAGACCTTATAGGGTCAATGTAACAGCCAAACAGAGGCCGAGTTGGCCATCAGGCATAGATGAAGTGGACTGGATGTCTGGTTGTAAACACAAACGGCAAGAACATCAAGAAAGAGGAACTTCCTCCTCTTCGCCTTCACTCCGGTAAGAAACAACTTGATTCCGAACATTATTTATTGAGAGCGATGTTCCGAGTTTTCTGAAAATCGTCGTTTCAAAAATGAAGATGCTACTGAACAAAACCGGTTGAGTGTTGAACAAGAAAAGTAAAAACGCTGACTGCAACTTTCAGGACTTTGGCTTTAGATATTTGAAACATATCTGCGACCTCCTGACCTTTTAGTGTCGTGTTGGGTCTGTTGGAGGTTCTTAAATGGTTCTTAAAATACAATTTCTGAAAAAAATTAATCCTATAATTTATGAAGTTAATAATTCTACAGTGCAGCAACTACAGTATTTCTAATAATGTAAAGTGAATTTGGTTGTGATTAAAGGAATGATTAATAGTTATGATGAAGATTAAACATTACTAATTAAGCAATTTGCATTATTATCACATGCACATCCAACAGACAGCAGTGTGAGTGTGTGAGACGAGGCGTGAATAGGTGTGTGTGTGAGTGTGAACAGATGTAATGAGGTCAGGACATAAACCAAAACGTTCCACCTAAGGAAGAGGGTCCCGGGTTTAACCGCAGAAAATGGTGCCGGGCCTCGTTTTGTACTAAGTACAGGAATGTGTGTGTAGGTGAAGTAGAAAGGGGATTCCACCAATGATGCAATGAGTGGTGTGTTTATAACACAGTAATAAACACTACACATGTCAATCAGTCTGACGTGAAGCCTTTTACTTTGTGGAGGTACTGTATTTGATGTGTGTTGTCGTGGCAATTAGTCGGTCTGGTCTAGAAACTGTAGGTGGCCCTAGTCCAGAACCTGTAGGTGTTCCTAGTCTAGAACCCGTAGGTGGTCCTGGTATAGAACTTGTAGGTGGAGTCTGGTCCAGAACCTCAAGGTGAAGTCCGGTCCAGAACCTGTAGGTGGTGTCTGGTCCAGAACCTCTAGGTGGAGTCTGGTCCAGAACCTGTAGGTGGTGTCTGGTCCAGAACCTCTAGGTGGTGCATCTCGCCTGTCCAGCTGTTTTCAGGTGTTGGTGGTTTCATGAAAACATCTCTCATGAGCTTCATCATCATCTTTTCAACCTGTATGTCTTGTTTTTGACGTCAATAATTGGAATTGTTTTTTCTTTCTCTTGCTCTTCCTTCCATACTGTCAGTCACATCAGAGGGAAGTAAATCCTGACAGACTGAATCATGGGTAATGTGTTCACAGTTCTTCAGGAGTTTGCAAGGACATCCGCAAGCATCAACACTTGGAAGGGCAAAAAGGAGTCGGTGCAGAACACCTGTCTACTGTCAAAGCTGTTGACGCTGCAGGAGGTGGACTTGTGGAGGGTCCAGTGGTGTCTCGGTCAGCACCTCCTGCTGGGTTCCCCTCCCATCCCCCTACACTGGCTCTGGTACGCTGATGCCAACAGCACTGCCAAAATCATGCTTAAGTGTTATGACGATGAGGAGGCACTGGCCATATTAGATGCTGCCCTGATGCTGACTGGCATAGACGACGGGGTCATCCACCACCACCACCACCTGGACCTGCAGGCTCCTAGACCAGTTCCTGAACCTTACCCAGACATTGTGAAAATTGGGCGCCGGAAGCTGATCACCAGAACTTGGTCAGTTGACCTTGTTATGGATGCCCTGCAAGATCAAGGGTTCCTGAACACAGCAAAGAGGGAAGCCATCAGTATCTGTGGAGTCCAGACGGATAAGAACCGGGCGCTGGTTGATATGCTCCCAAGAAAAGGGAGCAAAGCTCACATTGCGTTCTACAAGGCCCTCAGCCAATCAGATCCATTCTTCCTACAAGAGCTACAAGACGATCTCAACACGGAGGTTTGTATTTGATGTTGTTTTAGCTCCTTGCTATCCACTGAAATCTGGTTGAACATTTTTCACATTTTTTTATCCAGTCTCTATCTGAATTAGAATCTTCAGGACCGCCTGTCTCAATAGACATTTTGGACTTTCTAGTCTTGGATGAATTCAAATCTTTCCAGTGGTTGGTCAGAGATCACATGAGTGGAGGAAACCTCCCTCCTACTGGTGAAGAACCACTGCAGCACTCAGAGACATCAGTGACACTGAGACTTCTGGGAAAACAGTTGGATCGCCATGCAGTTAACATCATGCAGAAGGTCGTCCCAACAATTGGTAAGTCCACACAAAACCCTGCTAAGCTATAAGTTCCCTTCTGCTCCTTGTCTTGGTGCCAGGCTAGGCTAGCAGCTACCTCATGTTTCTGGTAACTGTGCTAAACCAGACCTGCTGTTGTGATGTCATCATGTTCAAGGTTTCTGTCTGCCGGGACAAGCAGTGACATCACAGAGGTTGCCTGACATCAGAGAAGAGACTGCCGACACACCAGCGGTAGCAACATCAAACAGATTGTCACTCATAATGCTCACAGATGATTAGTTATTGAGTAAAAACCTGTTTGATCATTTTAGGTTGAGCTAACCCCTGAAGTCTTTGAGGACTGCCACATGTTCAGGTAACGGGTCGTTTACTTCTTCCTGTCGTTGTTCTACAGAGAACCAGAACAGAATTTGATCAGGGATCCTTAGTAGGGATGAGCGAGTACACCACTATCTGTATCTGTATCTGTATCTGTTCAACCAACTAGATTATCTGTATCCGTATCTGTATTCGGGATGGGCGGGGCTTAAACCGGAAGTGGGTGTGGTTTGACCGGAAATGGGTGGGGCTTAAATCACCACATTGTTTTAAGTCTAAAATTGATATGGATTGATCACAAGTTGCTGTATTTTTGCTTATTTTAAAACTATTTACAGAACAGCCTCAAAATTGAAATTCAAATAAATGTTTTTGATCACAAAAGTAAGAGAACTATTTACAGAACAAGTTTTTTATGGAACTGAGTCAGAACATGAATATTCTTAATTCTATGAATGAATATTTATTGAAGAGCTTCAGAATTGAGATTCAACGCTTTTGATCACAATAGTAAAGGAACTATATATAGAACGAGTAAACACAAAGTGCATTAATGAAGTGCATGTAATAAAAAGTATGCATGAACAAGAATTGTCATACTCAACAAACTTTTTTTCTTCTTTTTTCTAGTACTTTTTTTTTTCAATTATTTATTTTTAGTACCTAATGCTATTGCCATTTTTTTCATATAAAGTTAAACAATATTGATTATGGTGTGTGTGTGTGTGTGGTGTGTGTTTGTGTGTGTGTGTGTGTGTGTGTGTGTGTGTGTGTGTGTGTGTGTGTGTGTGTGTGTGTGTGTGTGTGTGTGTGTGTGTGTGTGTGTGTGTGTGTGTGCACGCGCTATGTCTCAGTTAAAATATTAAGTATAGACTTTGTTAATTTGAACAGAGTTTAGAACAGGTTAAAAAAAAAATACTTTAACCACCGAGGCGGTGGTTAAATGCACACGTACGTGCAACAAAAAACAAAAAAGTTCACCACATAACCAAACACCAAAATAGAGGCAAGCTGAAGAAAATCTAATAAGGACGTGAGCAACAGTGAAGCCACGAACAGAGAGATCAGTAACTGGGTGAACCGGAGACAGAGTGGGACAGGGAAACTCCGCTCTAACTGCAGCGAGTAGGGAGGGGCGGGAACTATGTGTGACTGGCCAATCACAGAGTGTGAAAACAGTCCGGCTGATTTTCCTTCAGTCCGATCACGAGTATTAACGGGCTTTATTCGTATTCGTACTTGTACTCGTCAAAATGCATTATCCGTACCGGATACTCGTATGAAACGAGTATCCGGCTCAACCCTAATCCTTAGACTTAGCTTTGTCAGGAATAACCCAGGAGAAAGGTGTGCATTGTTAGTTTTAGCATCAACAAGGTAATTAAGCTAACTCAGTAGCCCTTCTTACTCAGAGCCTCGTCCTCAAACCTTCTCTTAGTCTTAGTTTTAGACTTAGACTTCTGTTCCTGTGTCTTGTCCTGCCACCTCCCCGGTTTGCTGCTTTTATCCAGGTGTTGTTCTGTCGCTTTCGTACGTAGCGCAGAGGTGTGCAAAAGGAACAATGGTGGTCTTGCCTCCGGGTGATTCAAGTGATGTGTTGCTGTAGGTTGTGTTGCCAGCAGATGGGTGTTTTCCGCTGCAGTCTCACCGGTCTCCTGTTGGAGGGCTTTGGTGAGCTGGTCTACCAGATCATTCCCTGGGATGTTGGCTTCCTGTCCTCTAAAGGTCTGAGGCCTGCCGGACCATTATTCAGGTTCACCCTCCTAACAGGAAGTTTCCACCGACTCCACCTACCACACTGTCAACTCCTGGCAGGTCAGTGACCTAGCTTGGTGATTAGCTTGTTGATTTGCCCCGAGTCTATCAACAGGTCGGTGAATTACTCCTTCCTGCCCCTCAGACGGCGGCCGACACTCCCTGTCTGTGGCTCATGTCACTGTGGACAGTGTACACTTCATCACACCTGGTCAGGTGACAGAAGGTCACGCGATCATCAACATCTCCAGCTTCTCGTGTTTCGGTCTGGTGGCGCCGGAGGAGTCGAGCAATAAGATGAAGGGGCTCATGCTGCTGTTCCACCAGCCCCGCAATAACTTGCTGTTTGTTGTGCTGCTGCCCAGAAACATCTGCCTCACTCAGGTAAACAAGCTCCGCCCGCTGGCAAATCAGGTACCTGGAGCTTTAAAAAGTCTCAAAATCGTTTGACTTAATGAAATAAATACCTGAACTTGTTTGATTGATGAACTTTTTGCTTTAATTTGGGGGACGTGTTTGAGTTTGGATATGTTAACTCAACTGTCATTTGTCTTTTGGGTTTTTACCAGTAAGAAAAAAGTTAATAGATAAATGAATAAAATTAATTGTGCCTCTTAATGTCTTCAAGCTCCTCCTGTGGCTTCATTCAGCACATAGATATCAAAAAATCAATTAAGAATACTTAAAATATGTTTTAAAATGTTTTAGTGAGAAACCTTCAAAGGGAATTTTGAACTGAAATTGGATTAGTGATCGTGGACCGATCGTGTGATGTGATCTCCAGGTGATGAAGGAGTGGAAGCGACGGACTGGTGCGGAATACGTGGAATCGATTCCTGACTGCGAGCTGATCCCAAATCAGTCGTACAAACTGAGCGGGGAGCCCGCAGTGTCGATCTACCCCGAGGTACGACAGCTGTCCTCAGTCCTATGAAGGACCGGTGTGTGGAAATTGTTGGCATCTAGTGCTGTTGCACAAAGCATTACTCAACCTTCCAGTTTCTGCTGGTATTTTCATGTCTGAGAAAGCAGAAAGAGTTTACTGTAGACATAAAAGTCTCAACAGTGACAGGAAGTCGTGTGTTGCAAAAACAAAACAAGGTGGGCTGCAAGGAAACTGCAGTTCACATCCTGTCTTTGTTCTTCTGTGCATGTGTTCTACATCGATCAGCCACAAACTAAAGCAACTGTGACCCATCACAAACTCCAGACCTCTAAGGTGAGCTGTGGTACCTGGTACCAAGATGTCTATGGCAGGCCCTAGAAGTTGGAAGCAGTGGGGCCTCTGTGGTTTGGGCTCTTTTGCCCAGGACTTCCCAGAGGTGCTGGACTGGATTTCATCTGGAGAGTTTTGGAAGTCAAATCAACTCTTGAACTAATTGTTCTTGTTTCATCAAGCCACTCCATTCCTTTCCTCTGTGATCCACTTTGATGCTGATGTGCACATTGGGATGGTCGGTGGCCGGAGGTTGTTGGTGGTTCACTGGTTGTTCTTCCTTAGACCACTTCTGGTCATTACAAACCTGTTGCTCCTGCTTCCCTGCCATCAGTGGTTATGATGTTGTGGCTGATGGGTGTGTAGAAGATGAACCAAAGCACCAAAACACCAAAGTCCAGTTGGAAACAGTCTGAATCCCACTGGTTGAAGTGCTTCCAGTCCAACTCTTCAGTGTACATAGAAACAAATTTACCCCTGGTTCAATCTCAATCTTCACTCTAGCGTCTAAGCTAAAAGGGTTAGCGTGTACCCCATCTCAAGATGGGACACAAAAGAGCTGCCGGATGAGACGAAGGAGAACTCTGGACCTCCGGATGCCTCGGCGTTTACCTGGTTACCTTAGAATATCATAAATTTAATTTTTTTAGGGTTAGGTGACATTTTATTGTGCATTTCCTGCAACAGTTTCAATTATGAAAAGAAAATTTTCAGTTTGTCCCTTTGGTAAAACATTAACACCTTATTCTGTTGGTTTAATTTCAGAGTTCAAAGTTCCTGAACTTCAACGACTACACCAACTTCCTGCCGTCGTTTCAGGTGCATCTGGCCGCCGACGTCAGAACGGTGGCACTGCACCTGAAGACCCACGTGAATCAGCTCCGTCTGATTGGCTGGCTGTTTGGCATCTCAGAGTCTGTTGTTTGGCATGGATTTGTCAATCTGACAGGTAGGTCATGAATCTAGTCAGACAATGTCAAGACAATGCCCAAAATCTGTGTTAACGCAAAAACACATGATGCTAGCACCTTAATGTACCTGAACTAGACTCCAGTGACACTGCATTTCCATCAGCGCACCTGTGTCTTCTGTTTCAGTTGCTGTTTCATCCCTCAGCACTGAAGGTAAGGACAGTCAACACAGCTTCATCTTCATCTTCTGGTTAAACCAGTCTGACCAGCGGTGTGGTCTCTGCTGTCTGTCTCAGACTCGGTGGACGTGACCCTGCTGCTGCTCAAGGTCCTGAACTCCGTCGGGTTGGATGATGTAAAAACCTTCCAGCGTCTCCTGAGTCTTCATTCGGATCCGATCCCCGTCAGCCGACTGGAGGCAGCCGACAGAACCAGGACCGTGGACCTGATGGTCCAGCAGTACCAGACCGAGGGGGCCAAGCAGATAGCGGAGGAGATCCTGCGGATGATGGATTACAACCAGCTGGCTGACCAGCTGCAGAGGAAGTAGAACCTGACCCAGATTGGCCATTTAGGGTCGATTTAGCTGGTTATGATTGGTTCTGCTGCTGATGGAGATTCTCCTTCACTCCAAATAGTAGCACTTAACATGTTAGCATTTAATGTTATGTAGTGTAACATAAAAAAGCTAGCATATTAGTCATGCTATTTGCTTCTAGCTAGTGTCATACCAGGAAGTGAATGTTTAAAATGATGATTCATTAGATTTTAAATTAGTGATGTCAGGCTTATTTGTGTTAGTGTGTTTAAAATAATTATGAAAGTTAAATTTTTTTTTTAATATATTAAAGTTTAAATTATTTTTTGGTGTTCATCCTCAGTTACTGTGAAACTGTTTATCAACCTGTCAATCAAGTTTTATTTATGAAGTGCTTAATCCTGTCAACAGACATTTCAAAGGGCTTTAACAGACAGAAATGTCAGTTTTTATGTTATATTTATTTAATCATTGATGAAATAATTGAAGTATTTTATTACATTTTACTGGATATTTCATGAGTAATCAATAGTGCTAACAAATGTAGATGTTGGTCCAAACAACAATATTTTCCCTGATCAGTCGGTTGGTCTAAAAATTTGTTTTTGGGCAGTCGGTCCATAACATTTTTTTTTTCAAGCAGTCGGTCTTGAAAAAATTATTTTGACTGGTCTTTTTAACAAATTTTTTTTCAACCGGTTGATTGGTCTCAAAAAAATTTTTTTTGACTAGTCGGTCAGTTTCAAAAAATTTTTGGTCCGTCGGTGTAAAAAAAATTTTTTTTTGACCAAAGAACAATATTTTTTCGGTCTAAAGATTGTTTTTTGCTGTTGTTGTATGTGTATCTGTGTATTTGTGTGATAGGCTCACCTCTATCTTGCACATGAGTTGTGTTATTATCATGAATTTGTGAGCCTGTTATGTGAAGGGAAGGGAAAGGGGCAGTTTGGTGGGTGGGATTTTTTTTTCTCTCTGATTTACATTATTTTACAAACTCTTTTTGTAACTTGGAAAATTAATTTAAAAAAATACCTTGCAGAAAATTTTCTTTTGGTTGGTCGGTCCATAATTTTTTTTTGGTCTAGAAAAAAAGTTTTGTTGAAAAATTTTTTTGGTCCATGGGTCTCCAAAAAATTCGTTTTTAGACGGGTCGGTTTAAAAATGTTTTTTTCATTGGGTGGAGTAGAAATGTGTTTTTTTTGGTAGGTTGGTTGATCAAAAAAAATTTGTGGGTCGGTCAATACAAAAAGCTTATTTTGTCAGTCGTTTGGTTGGTATAAAAAATTTTTAATTGGTTGCTCGGTCTAAAAACAAGTCTGTTTTTTTCAGTTGGTCGGTCTACATAAAATTTTCTTTTGGGTTACTCGGTCTAAAAATGTTTTTTGGGTTGATGGTTCTTAAATAAATTTTTTTCGACTGGTCAGTTGGTCTAAAATATTTTTTTTTTCGACCAGTCAGTTGGTCTCAAAAAAATTTTTTTTGGACCAGTTGGTCCAGAAAAAAATGGTTTTGGTCAGTTGGTTGGTCTGTTGGTCAGTTGGTCGGTCTAAAAAAAACATTTTTTTGGACTGGTCTGTCGTTTTTTTTCTGATAGCTCGGAAAAATTTTTTTCAAACCAACCAACCGATCAAAAACAAATTTCTTTGCGCTGATAAGTCTAAATTCTTTTTTTTTTTTTTTTTATTGGTCGGTCTGAAAAATGTTTTTTTTTTTTTTAGACCAGTCAGTAGGTTTAAAATTGTCTTTTTCGGTGGTTGGTCTAAACAAAAACATTTTGTTGACCGGTCAGTCCAAAAAAAATTTTTCGGCAAGCGGTTGGTCTTAAAAAAATGTTTGGTCAGTTGGTCCAGAAAAAATTATTTCTTTTTTATTCGGGTGGGTCTAAAAAAAATTTTTCAGTTGCTTGTTCAAACATTTTTTTTTGAAAGGTGATTGGTTGTTTGGTCTTAAAATTTTTTTTTTTTTCGACCCGTTGGTTAGTCTAAAAAAAAATTTTTTTTCGAGCCATCAGTTGGTTTAAAAAACTTTTTTCAATATCAGTGGGCTATTTGTTTTTTGGTTTGTCTAAAAAAATGTTTGTCGTTGGTCGGTCTAAAACAATGTTTTTTTTCGGTCTAAAAAAAAAATTTTAGTTGGTTGGTCGGTCTAAAATAAAGTCATTTGGTTGGTCGGTCTAAAAAACCTTTTTATGTTGGTCGGATGGTTGGTCTAAAAAAATGTCTTTTCTTGCCAGCTGGTCAGTTGGTCCCAAAAAATTTTTTTTCGGTAGGATGGTCGGTCAGTTGATTAGAAAAAATGTTTTATCAATTGGCTGGTCGGTGTAAAAAGAGGTTTTTTTGGTCAGTTGGTCGGTGTAAAAAATTTTTGTCGCTCAGTCAGTCTAAAAATTTTTTTGGAGTGGTCGGTTGGTCTAAAAAAATACTTTTTTGTCAGTCCGTTGGTCTAAAAAAATTTTTTTTGTCGGTTGGTCTATAAAAATGTTTTTTTTTTTGGTCCGTTGGTCTAAAAAATGGATTGTTGGTCAGTCTAAAAAAGTGTTTTATTGTTGGTCTGTGGGTGTGAGAAAAAAAAAAATTCTCAGTCGGTGTAAAAAAAATGTTTTTTGCATGGTCGGTTGGTCTAAAGACTTTTTTTTTGTTGTTGGTTGGTCAGTTTAAAAAGATGTTTTTGTTGGGCGAATGGTCAGTCTAAAAAATTTTTTGTCAATAGAACAGTTGGTCTTAAAAGTCATTTTTTTTGTCTGTCAGATTATTGGTTGGTTCGCTTGACTCAAAATCTTTTTTGTTTGGTCAATCTAAAAACTTTTTTTTCAAACGGTCAGTCAGTTGATCTAAAAAAATGTTTTTGTCAGTTCTATAAAATTATGTTTTTTGTTGTTCGGTTGGTCTAAAAAAAATTTTTTTTGGTCGATTCGTCGATCGGTGTAAAAAATTTTGTTTGGGTCGGTCAATCGGTTGGTCGGTCGTTTGATCTAAAAACTTTTTTGCCAGTTGGCCGGTCAGTGTAAAAAGATGTTTTTTGGTCAGTTGGTCAGTGAAAAAAAATTTTGTCCGTCAATTGGTCTAAAAATTTTTTTTAAATGGTCGGTTGTTCTATAAATTTTTTAAAAATGGTCGGTTGGTCTAAAAAATTTATTGTTGTGACGGTCGGTTGGTCAGTCAGTCGGTCAGTCTGTGCAAAATATTTTTTCGGTTAGTATGTTGGTCGGTCGGTCTAAAAATGTCTTTTTTGGTCGGATGGTCTGAAAAAGTTTTTTGATTGGATGGTCTAAAAAATGTTTTTGTTGATTGGTCGGTCTACAAAAATGTTTTCGTCAGTTAGTTGGTCAACAAAATTTTTATCATCTGTCAGATGGTCATCTAAAAACATTTTTTGATCATTCGGACTTTTTTTGGTTGGTTGGTCTAAAGAATGTTTCTCTGTCGGTCGGACGGTTGATCTAAAAAAAATGTCTTTTTGGTCAGGTGGTCGGTGTAAAAAAATTTTTGTCGGTCAGTCAGTTTAAAATCTTTTTAAAATGGTCGATCAGTCAAAGAAATTTATTTCTCTGAAGGTTGGTCGGTCCAACCAACATTTTTTTTTGTTGGTTGGTCTACAAAATGCTTCTTTGTCGGTCGGTTGGTCGATCTAAAAAAATGTCTTTTTCATCAGTTGGTCGGTCTGCAAAAAATTTCTTTGTCGGTCGGTCTTCTAAAATTTTTTTTGTTAGTTGGTTGGTCTAAAAAAAATTGCTTTGGTCGGTCAGTTGTTTGGTCTGAAAAATTTTTTCGACAGTCGGCCGGTCAGTGTATAAAACAAAAGATTTTTTTTTGTCAGTTGGTCAGTGTAAAAAAATTTTGTTGGTCAGTTGGTTTAAAAAAATTTTTTGAATGGTCGGTCGGTCTAAAAATATATATTTTTTTGTCAGTCAGCGGGTCAGTGTAAAAAATTAAAGATTTTTTTTGGTCAGTTGATTGGTGAGTCGGTGTAAAAAAAATTTTCAGTCGGTCGGTTGGTCAGTCGGTTGGTCTAAAAATGTCTTTTTCGGTCAGACGGTCAGTCAGTCAGAAAGTTTTTTTGGCTGGATTGTTTAAAAAAAATTTTTTTGTCAGTCAGTTGGTCGGTCTACAAAAAATGTTTTATCAGTCAGTTGGTCCACAAAATTTTTTTTGTTGGTCAGTCTAAAAAAATGTTTTGGTCAGTCAGACTGAAACATTTTTTTTGGTTGGTCGGTCTAAAACATCTTTCTTTGTCAGTCGGATGGTTGGTCTAAAAAAATTTCTTTGTCAGTCAGTCGGTCTAAAAAATTTTTTTAGTTGGTCGGAAGGACTAAAAAAATTTTTGTTGGTCGATGAGTCAGTCAAAAAATTGATGGGTCGGTCTAAAACTTTTTTTGTCCGGTCAGTCTAAAAAATTTTTGTCGGTCAGTCTAAAAAAAGTTTTGTCGGTCAGTCTAAAAAAAGATGGTTAGTTGGGGGTCAGTCCAAAAAAATAAATTTTTTGGTCTGTCGGTCTGAAAAAATTGGTTGTTTTGAGTCAGTCATTTGGCTTTTTTTTTTTACAAATGGTTGGTTGGTCTAAAAAAATCATGTTTTTGTCAGTCAGTCGGTCTTTAAAAATTTTCTTTTTCGATTGATCTTGAAAAATTTTTTTTTTTCGACCAGTCGGTCGGTCTAAAAAAATGTTTTTAGTTAGTTTACAAATGTTTCTTTTGGTAGGTAGGTCTAGAAAAAAATGTCTTTGGGTCGGTCTGTCGGTACCTAAGAAATTTTTTGTTTCGACTGGCCGGTTGGTCTGAAAATTTTTTTTTTATCAGTCGGTCCAAAGAAATTTGGTCTAAAAAGAGTTTTTTGAGTCAATCAGTCGGTCTAAAAAATCTTTCCGGTCGGTTAATCAACAAAAAGAAAAAAAATTTTTGGACCAGTCTGCCGGTCCCAAAAACAGTTTTTGTTTCAATGGTCTGTCCGTCTAAAAAATTTTCTTTTAGTCAGTTGGTCCAAATTTTTTTTTTATATCGGTGGCTCTAAAGATTTTTTTGGTCGGTCAGTCGGTCTAAAAAATTTTTCCGGTTGGTAGGTTTTTAAAAAAAATTTTTCGAGCGGCCGGACAGTCTAAAAATTTTTTTGATTTTGGTCATTTGGTCCAAAAACAAATTTTTTTGGTCAGTCGGTCTAAAAAAAAATTTTTTTTGACAGGTAGGTCAGTCTAGAAAAATGGGTTTTTTTGGTTGGTTTGTTGATAAAAAAAAAAATTTGTCAGTCGGTTGGTCCGTCTGTCTAAAAAAATTTCAGTCGGTCTAAAAAATTTTAATTTTTTGTTGGTCGGTCGGTCAGATGTTGTGGTGACACCTGCTGGTGATCGTGTGGCACTGTTCTTCGCCATATCTGCAACATGGTAATCAGTGTCTCCTAGTGACAACTGGGCCTGGTGTACACTAGCTGATAAATCAAGGCCTGCTAATCACACTTGCTCTCTCTCCTTCTCTGACACACCATGGCAACTTTGCTTCCTTTTGTTAACCTTCTCACATCCCATGACTTGTGATCTTTTTTTAATGTTATTTGAATATATTTCTGTGCAATAAATATTCTGTTACTCCCTTAAAACATGGTGTGTCTCGTTGTTTGTCATATCTGTGAGACCCAGGCTGTGAAACTCAGTCTAAACCCCTTTAATGTCTGTTACAAACTGACCCCCGCCCCCATTGGAGAAGGGAAACGGTATGTTGACTTTACAGGAAAAAGTTTGGAGACCCCTGGTTTAAGAGGAATAAAAAAATGGGTTGTATGTGGGAACTGTGCTCCTACGTCCACTGGGGGACTTCAACCTTGATCTCAGAATGATGGGGATTTTCACTACCCACTGCTCCACCAGCATGCTGTTGATCCCTGGGATTCCTCTGGCATATAACATGCTCAGCAGCACTGTAGCACTGCCAAAAATAAGCAGGTTGCCAAGTATTTGTGACGACTGGCCAGGGATTTGAACCAGAGCCTCCCATGCAAGAACACGTTGCTGATCCAGATGAGCTACAGGACTATTTGCAACAAGCTGTTGGTGACCAGGCTATGTCTTTCGATGTACAATCATTTTAGACATCCCCAGAACAATCTGTAGGCCAGTGCTACAAAATCCCATGAGAAACTCTGAACCCCAAACCTGACTATAACCTGAGCTTATAGTTAGGTTTAGGGTTAGGTTCAGGGTTTGTGCTAGGGGTGAGGTTGGGGTGAAGATCAGGGTTGGGCCAGGGTTAGGGGAACGGGAAGGGTTAGGGTTTGGGCTAGATTTAGGGAGGAAGGTGAAGTGAGGGTTGGGGTTTGGACTAATTTTAGTGTTAAGGTTAACCCTTACCGATACTAACCCTAAACCTTACTCTAACCATATCCCTAGCCCTAATCCCAAACCTAACTCTAGCCTACCCTATCCCTCGGGCTATTCCTATCCCTAACCCCGACCATTGCCACAAACTATGCCAGTCTTTTTAGCAGTAGAAAACTGTTCAACAGGAACAAGAAATTAGTTTTATGTGGAGGCTGTACTCCTTTGTCCACTGAAGGACTTGAACCGTGTTCTCAGAATGGTGGGGCTTGTTACCGTTCACTGCTCCACCAGCTTGTCGTCAAACCTGGGGATTCCTCTGGCTTATGACATGCTCAGCAACACCATAGCATGGCCAAAAATGTTTGACTTCTGGATTGTGATTTGAACCAGAGCCTCCCACTCCTGAAATCCCTGCTCACCCAGATGAGCTACAGGACGACTTGCTGCAGATTGGTGGTGACCAATCTAAGTCTTTTGTTGCACAATCGTTTCAGACCTCCCCATAACAATCCATAGACCAGTGACATAAAATCCCATGAGGAACCCTGAACCCAACCACAACTATAACCTAAACTTAAGGTTAGGTTTAGGGTTTGTGTTAGGTTGGGGTGAGGGTTAAGACTAGGTTTAAGGCTTAAGATTAGGGTTAGGTTGTGACTAGGATTAGGTTTCAAGATTCCTCATATTGGATTTTGGGCACTGGCCCAAAAGCTGTGAGCAGTAACCTCCAACACAGGACACCCTGTTTCAAATCCCAGCAAAATCAGTCAAATAGTTAGCCTAAAGAAAATTTTTTTTGTGGGTCTAAAAAATTTTTTTGGTCAGTCTATAATGATGGATTTTTTTTCGCACAGTCAGTTGGTGGCTCTAAAAAATGTTTTTTTGGTTGGTTGGTCTAAAAAGTTTTTTTTGTCCGTTAGTCTAAAAAATTTTTCGACCGGTCAGTTGGTCGTTCTAAAACATTTTTTGGTCGGTCGGTTTAAAAAAGGTTTTTTGTCGGCAAGATGATTGTTTGGGGAGTCTTTCTGAAAAATTGTTTTTTTTGGTTAATCAGTCTAAAAAACTTTTTTTCAAATGGTTGATCTAAAAAACTTTTTTTTGGTCGGATGGTCTAAAAATTTTTTTTGGGCTGGTTGGTCTAAAAAAATTTTTTTTTAAAAAGGTTGGTCTAAAAAACTTTATTTGTCGGTTGGTCGGACTGTAAAACTTTTTTTTGTCGGTCTACAAAAATGGTTGTTTTTGTCGGTCAGTGGGTCAGTCGGTCGGTCGATTGGTCAAAAAAAAAGGTTTTTTGGTCAGTTGGTCGGTCTAAAAATTTTTTTGTTGGACGAACAGACAGTAGGTCTAAAAAAATTTTTTTTGGTTGGATCGTCTAAAACATTTTTTTGTCGGACGGTTGAACAGTCTAAAAAAATTTTTGTCTGTCGGTCAGTCTAAACATTTTTGGGGGGTCGGTCGTTCTAAAAATTTATTTGTCTGTCGGTCTAAAAAATTTTGTTTTCACATGAAAAATTTTTTTGAGTAGGTCAGTCGGTCAATTGGTCGGTCGTTCCAAAAAATATTTTTGGTCGGTTTGTCGGTCAGTCGGACAGTTGGTTTGAAAAAAAATTTGTTCTGGTTGGTAGGTCAGTGTAAAAAAATGTTTGTCGGACGGACGATTAAAAAAAATTTCTTTGGTTGGAAGGTCACAAAAAATTTTTGTCAGACAGTTTGACAGTCTAAAAAAAGTTGTTTATCAGTTGGTCTAAAAATGTTTTTGGGACAATCGGTCTAAAACATTTATTTTCAAATAGTCAGTCTAAAAAATGTTTTTGTCGGTTGGTCTATAAAATTTGTTTTGGTCAGTAGGTCAGTGTAACAATTTTTTTGTTGGACAGACGATCTAAAAATATTCTTTTGTCAGACAGTCTAAAAATTTCTTTTATCGGTCCATCTAAAAATTTTGTTTGTCGGTCAGTTTATAAAAAAATTTTTTTGTCGTTCCGTCAGTCTAAAAAAATGGGATTTTTTTATTCGGTCAGTGGGTCAGTCGATTGGTCGGTCAGTCAAGAAATGATTGGTTGGTCTAAAAAAAAAATTTTTTTGTAAGTTGGTGAGTCAGTCATACTGAAAATGCCTTTTTTTGCACCCAGTTGGTCTTAAAAAATTTGTTTTGGTCGGTCGACCAGTCGGTCTAAAAAATTTTTTTGTCAGTTGGTCTATTAAAAAATTTGTTTGGTCATTTGGTTGGTCTAAAAAATGTCTTGTTTTGTGTTTGCTCGGTGGGTAAGTTGGTCAGACTAAAAAATGCCTTTTTGCAAACAATTGGTCGGTCTGAAAAATTTTTTTTTGGTCGGTCAGTCAGTCGGTTGGTCCAAAAAACGTTGTTTTCGCATGATCTGTTGGTCGGTCTAAAGAAGTTTTTTGTGTAGGTCGGTCGGTCAGTTAGTGGGTCGGTCTAAAAATTTGTTTGGTCGGTTGGTTGGTCAGTCGGACGGTTGGTTTGAAAAAAATTCTTTTTGGTCAGTAGGTCAGTGTAAAAAATTTTTTGTTGGATGGACGATTAAAAAAATTTTTTTGAACGGATGGTCTAAAAGTATGTTCTTGTCCATCAGTTGTTATATAATTTTTTTACAATCGATCGAATGGTCTACAAAATTTTTTTGGTCAGTTGGTCTACAAAATGTTTTTTTTGTCGGTCAGATGGTTGATCTAAAAAATGTCTTTTTTTGTCAGTCAGTCGGTCTAAAAATTTTTCTTCAGTCGGATGGTCGGTTGGTCAGTCTAAAAAAGTTTTTTTGGTCAGTCGGTCTAAAAATTTTTTTGTCGGATGGTTGAAAAAATATTTTTTTCAGTCAGTTAGACCGACTGATAAAAAAATTTTGTCGGTCGGTCTAAAAAAATTTTTTTGTCCATCAGTTGGTCTATAAGATTTTTTGTCGGTTGGTCGGATGGTCTAAAAAATTTTCTTTGTGGGTCGATCTAAAAATTTTTTTTGGTCAGTTGGACGGTCTAAAAAATGTTTTTTTTGTTGGTCGGTTGATCTAAAAAATTGTCTTTTTTGTCAGTCGGTTCTGTAAAAAAAAAATTTTCCGGTAGGATGGTCGGATGATAGGTCTAAAAAAGAACTTTTTTTCAGTCAGATGGTTGGTCAGTCTGAAAAAAAAATTGTTTTGGGTCAGTCGGTTTAAAAACATTTTGTTTTGGTCGGTCGGTCCGTCGGTCCAAAAAATTGTTTTTTTTTTTAATGGTTGGTCGGTCTATAAAATGTTTTTTTAAATTGAGACAATAAATATATTCTTGATCCTTAGCTAGGCTAAGCTGCACACAATCAGAAGCATTTCAACTCAGGAGAAAACTGATCCTTTATTGAAAATGAGACCTGAACGACTACAAATATAAACCGTGATCAGTGCAAAGAACAAGTGGCGCTGTTCGGTATGGGGAGCTACAACTAGCTGCAGTTAGCGTCCAGAGAAGATCCGTTTTCTGCCGTAAATAAAACACAGTGAGTCCATCTGAAGTCATTATTATCCAAAAATAACTGCTGAACGACACCTGAGATTGTGCAGATAATCCAAATTGACTGAAGTCACAAGAGAATAAACAATAATTCTAAAGATGGATTATCTGCACAGTTTAACAGTGTTCGACTTGGTACCCGACACAGAGTAAATTCTGAATGTGGCTGTTAAGTTTTTGTATGAACAGATTATAGTTATTAAAGATTACTGGGATTAAACATCAATTCAAATTTATAGCACAGAAAGATCAAATCCGTCACTTCACTTCCACCTTAAAAGACATTTAAAATGATGGATTTGATCTTTTTATGTAAACAACGCCCACCTTCATTTGAAATAATAAGTTGATTTATTAATTGATTACTCCCATTAAATTTGTAATAATTTCATTGTTAAAACATAAGTTGAGACAAATATGAAAATTTGATAGCGAGTGAGGATAAAACCCCAAAACGACCTGGAATGAGTCAAATGGGGGGTAATCTAACCATCATCTATGAACTCAGATTTAACACCTGACTTGCATGGAAGTCCTTACAGCGACGCTTGAGATGTCCTGTCATTTTTTTTTTTTCCCATATAACGTGAAGGTGCTGTTACGTTTCTCTAAACACACAACAAACTACTTATTGCGTCAACAGCAACATTTCTGTTGGATGTACAGAGTCGGAGAAAACTGGTCCCGTATGTTTCCTCCTTTAGTTTCGTATTCGGCGGCATGTTCTCTGAAGCTGCTGTGTTTCGTTGGCGAGTCTGAGTAGCAGACGGTGAAGTTCAGCACTCAGGTTGAAAACCGATTCCTAAACCACCGACCGCTTCGACGAAACAGAATTCACCAGAACATCGAACAAAGCAGCAAAACTAAAGACACGTTAAATCTGGTGTCCCTCAGGGAGCCGTTCAGGGTCCTCTGTTGTTTGTAATGTACATAAATAAACATCTCCATTCAGTCGTATTTTACACCCTGATTTCCCAAAACCATTTGTGTGTGGTCAGAGGTTTCAACGTGATCATAACAGCAGCCAATCAGAATAGAGTATTATTCCAGTTCATCAGCATTGCTGTTTTCCTTTGACTCCCTGCAGTCGGTAACTGAAACGATGACAAATCGAGAACTTGAAATAAAACGTAAACTTTATCTTTATTGCTAGAATAATCACGCCGTTGTTTTTCTGTACAGATTGAGGACGAAACAAAATGTTTAAAATGCCCACTGTTGGGTCATGTGATCTGTACAGAGAGCATCACCTCCTCTGATTGGCCAGTCTGCTGTGGAGGGGCCGGACTTTGGACAAGACTTTGTGAGGCGGGTCTGTCATGGTCATCACACACTTTGTGTTGGCGGGGAGGGGTATTATCGGGGCGACAGCGGGCGGAGCTCCCGTTGTCGTCGTCGTAGTCGTTGTTATAGTTTTTGTTATAGTTGTCGCCGTAGTAACGGAGGATGCGCTATCTGTCGCCGTGGTAACGGGTTTGGCCAGAGTGGTCTGGATCTCGGCCCTCCTGGCCAGAGCCGTCCTCAGCTTCTCCCTCATCTGTTCGATCTGCTCCTGCAGCTCCTGCAACTCGCCGGGTTGGGGAGGGGCCATGGCGGCAGGGGGCGTGGCCACGGCAGTACGGGGAGAGGCCACAGAGAGGGGCGGAGTTGTCACAGCTATAGTGGGAGGAGCAGTGCTGGCTTTGGCAGAGGAAGAAGAAGACGAGGAGGATGCTGTGGGGATGGAGAGCACCAGGCTGGCGAAGGACGCCGTCGGCCCGCCGTTCTCACACAGCCTGGTGTTGGGGGACCGCGGCCTGGACGCCGCCTCGCTGTCGGACTTGGCCTTGGCTTCGGAGGCGGCGATTCGAGCTAGCAGACGGCGGGTGTTGAGGGTCTCCAGATTGAAATGCACCCGTTTGAAGTCTCGGGCATCCTTGATAGCTGCGGCGGTAGCGGCGGCATCGGCATCAGCGGCGTCCTTGCTGGCCTCGTTGTTCCATTTGGCGGAGGCGCCAGGGGCGGGCGGAGCCGGCGGACCCGGAGGGGGCTGAGGCTTGTCCAGGTTACAGCTGAACACAAACAGACAAACATCAGATCGACCGGAGCTCTTGGTCGTCAGAACCGCCTGAAACCAGAAGGAAGTTCTGACCCATCAAAAACAATCAAAAGTTGATGAAGAAAAAGAAACAGATATTACTACAGACATTACTACAGATATTTCTACACATATTACTACAGGTATTACTACAGGTATTACTGAAGTGTGTGTGGAGAAGGTTCTGTCAGCTTGGTGCAGCGTCCACAGGAGAATATATGAATTAAAGGCAAAGAAAACTATTCAGTGAAAAGCAAAAGTGAGAAAAAAAACGGTATCACATCTTTATTTCTAAACTGTTTTTTTTTAAATGACTACAAGGCTTTAACATTTTTATAAAACTAATATGTAATTTTACTCTTTTTTTTTTTTTTTCTTTTTACTTAAATAGTTATGACGTTGTTATTAATGAAAACATTAATATTAACAGTTTATTTTTAGTTTTTAAATTGTACTATTGGCAAAACTCAATCCTTGCGTTCGCTTCAACCATATATTCTGTTATTACTTTCGGGATGCATAAACGTCATGTTGGAATGCACAAATTTTTCCTGAAGCGCATCCCAGGGATGCACTACTTTCTTGAGGTAAAATTAACTCTTTGATCCCAAAGGATTTACCTACACCCTTTAAAGATGACATTGTCGCTGTGGACGGGAAATTAGTCTCTTCTTCAGGTGTTTTAAACTAGTCTCTTCTTCAGGTGTTTTAAACTAGTTTCTTCTTCAGGTGTTTTAAACTAGTTTCTTCTTCAGGTGTTTTAAACTAGTTTCTTCTTCTTTTTCTATTTAAACGGATGATTTGAATTGTCACTTTTGAACGAACTCTTCCTTTAGAATGAAAACCAGACCAACCTTTTCTCTTTCTCCGCTCGCTGCTTCTTCACGTCTTCATACGTCATGTTCAGGGCCCGGTGGATTTTCTGTCAAACACACAAGCAGATTTTCATAATCTGAATTGTGTGTGTATGTGTGTGTGTGTGTGTGTGTGTGTGTGTGTGTGTACATGTGTGTTAGATCTAGTCCCAGACTGAAGCTGGTATCATGTGACGTCTCACCTGGGAGGTGTGCAGCCAGTACTTGAGGTTCTGTCGGCGGCGGATGTGCGGCAGGACGAGTTGGTAGAACCCGTGTTCACCCGCCAGCGTCAGCAAAGCTCCGCCCACTCCAATACACAACAACACAAAAAGCCCCGAAAAGTGGCTGATTCCCATCTGGAGAGTCTGAGGGAGAAGAGGGGAAGAAGAAGAGCGACTTTACCACTCCTGAAGCCTTAACCCCTGCCAAACCCCCCAACCCGACCCCCCAGGACCCGACTGACCTCGGTGACGGCGAACCCTCGGTTCCCACAGGGAACCATCTTGTACCACTTGTCGTGCAGCAGGTCCATGTAGCCCTCAGACTTGTACCTGCTGATGAACTCGGAGATGTTGGAGGTCAGAGGAGAGTTCTGAGGCAGGCCGATGCCGTAACCTGTCAACAACAAACAAACATGTTGTGTTTGTGTCAACAACAAACAAACATATTGGTACTGGGGGTCCAGTCTGATCAGGTTCTGTTCTGGAACCACCCTACTTTTCAAACCTCTGGACTTTAAAAGCTGATATTGATCAGAAATCAGCCTCAATCAGCACCAGAAGACTATCAACACAGATATTTATAGAGAATAAGAACCATTTAAACGGTATTCTAAATGTGTTTTGAATCGTTTGACGCTTCCGACTTTATTTATAGTGTTGAAAAGCATAAAATAATCCCTAAACCAGTGAGTAAGACGGTATCGTGGTGGTTCAGACACAAACTGGACGCATCATAAAGACCCTTTGGGCAAATTTATGACGTGTGATATTGGTCTATAAAAATAAAGCTGACTTTGTCTCTGCAGGACAAAAGTGAGTGAATCTCATAACGGTTTAACAGTCAGAGGCGCCATAGCTGGATGGTTCCTCTTATCTGATTGGACGAGATAATGAAACCTCATGTTATATGAGTAAATAAAGAAAACATCCAGAAGAGGGGAAGAGAACCAGAAAAACCCCAGACACACTCACCTTCGATGGCGAATGGTTTCCCTACAGTCGCCAGTTTACAGTCGGCGTCGATGGAAACCTCGTAGTCCAGCAGAGCTTTGTCCATGATGAAGGCGTCGAGCCGAGGGGGATCTGCCCTTCAACATGGAGCAACACGGTTACTACAGCAACCGTACCCACAACTAACAAACACAAGGGCAGCTCCGGCCAGCGGATCGCTGGAGGTCATTGTCGGTTCGCTTACTTTAGGGTGGCGACTCCTTCAGGCGTGGTGGGCTCGTTGAAGCGTCTCATGTACTCGTGCATCTCTGGAAAACTCTTCTTCATGTAATCCTCGGCACTGCTCTCCCTCACCGTCCCAAAACGAAACCCCCACGACGGGTGATGCAACTAACAGAGGAGGACGAAAAGGTAGATCGGTAGATGACTACTCTTTTTCGGAAAAAGTGTTAAAATACATTGAGAATGGTATTTTCACATCATTTTGGACATCTGTGTCTCAAAAATGTCTCAGATGCTAAAAATCATATATGATTTGTAGGGACGGTTGGGACGACCACAAGATGTCACTTTCATACCAGAAAGCCCAGAAAATATCTCTTAAAATCAGCGTGGCTTCGATGTCATTTTGTGAAAGATGTTATTAAATTCAGCCTCTTAGATTGAAGCCTTCAATGTGGACACAACCTCATATTCATCCTACATAAAATGTTTATCCATAAAAGCAATTCTTCTTCATCATTATGAAGTCATGTTTTCATTAAACCAATAAAGTCTTGGTATTTTTACTGCTTTATATTTCTCTGTTTACACAAATAGATGTTTGAATGCTTATAGTCTAGTCCTCAACCCCAACCTAAACCATGAATTACTTGATAGTATGTACTTGACAGTATGTATTTGATAGCATGACCATCTCTCTCTCTTAGTCTCCATTCATATCTCATCAATTACATTTTACGGACTCGACTACTTCTTTGGAGTCTTTGAGCTCTATGTTCTCACAGGTTTTCCCAGATTTACCCTTCTCTATAACCCAACTGGTCAAGATAGACAACCATCTACCAGGAGCCAGAGTCTTCTCGCGGTTTCTGGCTGTTAAAAGGAAGTTTTTCCTCACCGTTGTGTACTCCTGGATAATTCTGATGGGTTTACCCTTCATTTTCCATCTGCTATGGACCTGCTCCTCTACTTCCACCAGTATAACCCTTCATCTATCCATCAGGGTCCTGCTTCCTTCCTTCCTCCATCATCATCATTCATTCACCCATGGTAGATTCCTCTGTTATGTGTGCTAACAGTCGTAGCATTCATCCACGTGTCTGCCTATCTCTCCTCTTCTCTGTAACCCATCTGGTCAAGGTAGACAACCATCATCCAGGGGCCGGGGTCTGCTCGAGGTTTCTGTCTTTTAAAAGGAAGTTTTGTCCTCGCCATTGTTTGCTCCTGGAGAATTTGTTTGGGTTTCTATAAATAGGCTTGAGAGACTGGTTTAGATCAGCTCTATATGGAAAGTGCCGTGAGCTGACTTCGGTTGTGATTTGGTGCTACATTAATAAAATCTGTTTTGAATTGATATGATTTGATTTTGGTGAGTCCAGCCATGATGGACAGATTAGAGACAGTGGTTTTGAAAAGAAAACAGGAAGCGGAGCTGAAGGTGGAGGAAATTAAGATTTTGAGGTTCTCTAGGAGTGACCAGGTTGGATCAGATCAGAAATTAGTTCTTCAAGCTGAGATGTTCTAGAGACAAAGTTTGAGAGAGCAGACTCTGATGGTTTGGACACGTCCAGAGGAAAGATGGTGAGGATGTTGATGAAAGGGTAATGAGGATGGAGCTACCAGGAAAGAGGGCAAGAAGAAGACCAAAGAGAAGGTGGATGGATGTAGTGAGGAAGACATGAGGACAGTTGGTGTAGAAGAAGAACATACCTTCTGGAGGTTTGGGATGCATCCTCTCGTTATTAATTCTCTACTCTGCCTTCTCTCCATCAAATATTTATCATCATCATTGGACAAACGCCTCTAACACTGACTGCTTATTCAAGACCAGATAAAAGCACAAGAATCAATATTTCAGTTCCAGACGGACGCAGCGCAGCAGGCAGACAGCGAGAAGCAGTCCACCTGAGATTAGTCTGACCAATCAAAAAGCAGAACACATTCCTGCCCACGCCAGAGTCATGCTGTGGAATGATTGGCTAAGTGTTTTTGATGATAGTTGAACATTCCGTTTGACATTTGTATGAATCTTTACCATAATGATCTTTAATGCTTGACTTCTAACTAAAACTAGTACGGTGACCTTCGCCCACTAAATTCTACATAGTTCATCCTTGAGTCCGGTTGGACGATTTCGGTTCTACGGCTTCATTGCCGCGACAATTCACGAGTCGTTTTTACTTTGATTGAGACGCCCTTCAAATGTAGAAGCAATGAGTACATAGTCATTTTTGCATTCTTCCCCCAAGATCTACAGACTCAGCTTGACGGACTATCTTTGTGTCAGACAACCGATGATGACGTCACCAGTTGTCGGAGGCTACCTTCATAGATCCAATACTTACCTGTTTTGTGGTCATTTGACTCCTCGCACAAGTATTTACTCTGGAAAAAGCTAAAGAACGAGATTTGAAAGCATCTTGCTGTCTCACCTTGGCATCGTGGATCCCTGACACCTCCTCGAAAGTCTTCTCCCCGACCATGACGGCTGCAAGGTTGGCGGTGTAACTGGACAGCACCAGCAGGCAAAAGATTGCCCACAGGTTCATCAGGAATCGACCCGTCCAGCACTTTGGCGTCTTGGAGGAGACAGTGCGTCCAAATAGGATGGCGTAGCACAGATTCAGAGCCGACGAGTAGGAGAACACCCTCATCCGGTTCCGTCCGTGAGGCGTCATCCCGTACGGACTCTTCCATTCGTATAAGGTGAGGAAAAGCGCCGTGATGTGCAACGCCAGGAAGATGCCCACCCACATGGACCAGTGCAGGGGCCACATGAAGGCGCCGATGGGGGCCGCTGTGTCTTTACTCCGCACCAGGATGCCCAGGCTGGTGGAGAAGAACGGCGAGGTGAAGTCGATGACTCGACTCCGAGCAGAGTTGATACTGAAGGAGGTGACGGCCATGTCTGCCAGTCCGTTCAGGAGGTCGCCCACCAGTCCGGTCCACCGTCCCCCCTTCCAGGCACCATACTTCCCATCGCCAACGATGTAAAGGTCAAACTCGAAGCCCAGGTCCTCGGCCAGCTTCTCCAGCAGGTCGATGCAGTATCCATAGCAACATTTGCTGTAATCTGCCGGCAGGTAGCTGCTGTTGCCGCTGGCGACCTCCCTGAAAAAACGCTCCAAAGTTTCCGAGCTGTTGGTGCCGGCGTCCAGACAGTACTGACCGGCCGGGCAGCTGCCCTCGTTGTCCACGTCCCGCGTGAACACGAACGGATGCTCCACCAGAGTCACCACCCTGACTCGACTCCCTGACACCGGCATCCCTGCCCTCCAGCGGCCCCTGGTCCGCCCGGACGTCCCTTCAGAACTGTGGTGAGATTTTGGTCCGTGCCACACCCCCTGATCTTCCACCTGCAGGTGCCCCCCCACCCAGGTGCCCACTGTCACCCACGTGGGCTGACCCAAAGCGTCCCGACGGAGGCTCCAGATGTGGAAACGCTGCGAGGTGAGGACCTGAGATTGGTTCTGGCGGACGCGGACTGGACCCGTCAGACCGGAGAAGGACGTGTTGGACAAGAACCTGCAGGTGTAGAAAGAGAACATGTGATCAGTGGGAAAAGAAAATGGTGATATTAGCATGTTAGCTTAGCAGGGGCGTGGTCAGGAAGGGCAGGCTCCACACCGATGACGTCCTTTAAACGTAACAATGACGCTGAACAGAATGTATGAAAAATTAGTGAAGAATCAATGTGTTAGAAAACTGTAGTTTGATTGTGAAGCCCGTCTGTCGGATGGTCCCTGAACACACCACACGGCTCAGCTCAGAGCCGCTAAAACAGTTTTATTCCTTAAAGAAATAAAAGAATCAGAATTATGTATGAACAGAAGCCGACATCCACACGTCTCCTCCTGTCACCTTCACCAGCGGGGCTCCAGACTATGCTACGGCGGCGGTGGCGGCGGCGGCCTATTGACTGACTCCAGCGTTTGAAGGCATCCTCTTGTTCCTGTCAGTTTTATAGAAAGATCCGAAAACTCCGACATTTCAGTTTCTCTTCATGCTACCTCCGTTCTTTTGTTCTTTTCTTCTTCTGCTGCTGATAATCCGTCCTCTGAGGATTTAATCTCCACGTCGGAGCATAATTTCATTTACCGTGAACGTGTTTGATCTTTTTCCGTCACCTCTCATCCTGAAGATAATCTGCGGAGGATGCTAACAGGTTGATCCAGGTGATCCGGGGTCGGCTGCAGTTTGATGACTTCATGATAAAAGCATCACGATCAGCTTTAGCGCGCGCGCGCGCGTGTGTGTGTGTGTGTGTGTGTGTGTGTGTGTGTCTTAGAGAGAGAGAGAGAGCTCCAGGCTGACTGATAACTCTCCTCATGAATAAACCTCAAACATTCACACCAAGAAACTGAATGTGTTTATGAATATATATGAACATTAATATGTGTGTGTGTGTGTGTGTGTGTGTGTGTGTGTGTGTGTGTGTGTGTGTGTGTGTGTGTGTGTGTGTGTGTGTGAGGATTTGTCTCCTGAAATAACTTTCCAGCTGCAGTCGTTTGGACTAAAATGAAGGAATGCCAGTAAACAGGAGTGTTGATTAAATCTGCTAATGAACTCTGCTCCTCCTGTAAATCTACTGCTCTTATTCCATTCAGAGGAAATTAAACTCGTTTATCTCCACGCCACATAAACACTAATCACTTCCAAGATCGGCTGCGTGTGAAGAGATTAACATATTTTGGGAGAACGTGTGTTGACAGATATTTTGGGTCGTTCCATCCCCGCAGACAGAAGCAGGTCTTATCAGAGGAAGTCGAAGAAGAGTCTCGATGGGACTAGAAGAAATAATCCAAAGGGAAACTGAGAGGAGGAGGAGGAGGAGGAAGAGGAGGAGGAGAGGAAACAAATATTAGAAATCCTCATGAAGGTCCTGAGTGGCGTTCAGGGTCACAACGATGATGTCGTTTAACAGGAAACAAAATTCCTTCTCAGGCTTCTGAGAGTAAATTCCATCAAACGTTTGAGTCTGGATGACAGGAACCTTGGATAAGATTGACTTCCTGTCTGGGTTTAGTTCAAAGTTGTTGTTAGTGAGCAAAACTCACAAAGATGGGCTCACGGCGGCGGCTAAGCTAACTATTAGCTAACAGTTAGCTGACTGTTAGCGCCTAGCGGTTGAACCTGCTCCTCTGGATGCTGCTGTGAAAAAAAAACAGTGTTGTGAAGCCTGAACGCAACATCAGTGAGGAAGAGGAAACGAAGAACATCATCATCATCATCTTCATCATCCTCATCATCAACTTTGTCATCATCTTCATCATTATAATCATCCTCATCATCATCATCATCATGATAATCATCATCATCATTGTAACTGTCATCATCATCATCATCATCATATACATCATTATCATCATTATCATCATCGTCTTCATCATCATCTTTATCATCGTCATCATCATGACAATTATCATCATTATCATTTTCATCCTCATCATCATCTTTATCTTCATCTTCATCACCATCATCATCATTAAAATC